>JANJGN010000033.1:1712643-2020143 GCA_026770705.1 Isurus oxyrinchus
TGTCTGCCAACAGCATCTACCACTCAGTCCAGTGACCACCACCCTCCCCCATAGACAGAAGATCAAGGGTTCAAGTCTCACTCCAGAGACACATAAACCCAGCCATTATTGAGGGAATGCTGCACTGTCGGAGGGTCAGTACTGAGGGTGTGCTGCACTGTCGGAGGGTCAGTACTGAGGGAGTGCTGCACTGTCGGAGGGTCAGTACTGAAGATGCGCTGCACTGTTGGAGGGTCGGTACTGAGGGAGTACTGCACTGTTGGAGGGTCAGTACCGAGGGAGCGCTGCAGTGTTGGAGGGTCAGTACTGAGGGAGTGCTGCACTGTCAGAGGGTCAGTACTGAGGGTGTGCTGCACTGTCAGAGGGTCAGCACTGGGGGAGTGCTGCACTGTCAGAGAGGTGGTGCTAAGGGGTGCCGCACTGTTGGAGGGTCAGTACAGAGGGAGTGCTGCACTGTCGGAGGGTCAGTACTGGGGGAGTGCTGTACTGTCAGAGGGTCAGTACTGGGGGAGTGCTGCACTGTTGGAGGGTCAGTACTGGGGGAGTGCTGTACTGTCAGAGGGTCAGTACTGGGGGAGTGCTGCACTGTCAGAGGGTCAGTACTGAGGGAGTGCCACTCTGTCAGAGGGTCAGTACTGAGGGAGCGCTGCACTGTCAGAGGGTCAGTACTGAGGGAGTGCTGCATTGTGGAGTGCTGCACTGTCAGAGGGTCAGTACTGAGGGAATGCTGCACTGTCAGAGGGTCAGTACTGAGGGAGTGCTGCACTGTCAGAGGGTCAGTACTGGGGGAGTGCTGCACTGTCAGAGGGTCAGTACTGGGGGAGTGCTGTACTGTCGGAGAGGCGGTGCTAAGGGGGTGCTGTACTGTCTGAAGTGCCATGCTACCGATGAGGTGTTAATTCGGGACCAATATGTATCCCTCAAACAACATCAGAAATGAACAGGTGATGAGGGTTATGACACTGCTGTGTGGGTGGGGGATCTTGCTGTGGGTAAATTGGCTGCTGCAGCAGTGGCTCTGCTTCAAAGAGCACTTCACTGGCTGTGAGGCACCCTGAAGGCAGTGAAATGAAGGCTGCCCTGTTGTAGGGGGGACTGCTCCTTACCCGGCTGACAATGACCGCTGGCATATTGAGAGCCTGCAGAAAGGTCACACCCATCAACGGAGTCAACGGTGACAGCAGGAGACTAACCAGAGCAAAATAAACCAGCAGACACGTCACACCTGAAAAAGAGAGAGGGAGGGAGTAACGCACACCCTTTACAAACAACTCGCACTGACCGCCAGGGACAACTGCTCGCAGGTCTAAGGGCGCCGGAGGTCATGGGAGCCTCGACAGCATTCAGGTGAACCTGCACGCCGCTCCTTCCAAGCTCGGTATAACCTCTCTAACGTGCAGTTTCCAGAAGTGTATCCAGTCCGCCTGACGTGTTCTACACAGGACTTTGCACAGTCATACTTTATGTTAGAACAGTCTAGTTACAAATACTAGCAACCCTTCGCTTTCTCATTAATGTTTGTACCAGTACCGGATGCCCTAAATCTAGCTGGACTTCCACAGGCCTTGGCTTTTCATCATTTCAAAATGCTGGGATTTACGCTTTTGGCTGCATTGTGGGTCACCCGAGTGAATGGCATGAAATGTTTTTGCAGCAACACAGAATGTTACACAAAGCCTCACAACCCCTGGGCAAGGAGTTCACTCAATGGGGCCTTTTCTTCTTCATTCACAGGATGTGAGTATCAGTGGCTGGGCCCAGCATTTATTGCCCATCCCTAATTGCCCCTTGAGAAGGTGGTGGGTGAGCTGCCTTCTTGAGCCGCTGCAGTCCATGTGGTGTAGGTACACCCACAGCGCTGTTAGGGAGGGAGCTCCAGGATTTTGACCCAGCGACAGTGAAGGAACGGCCAATATATTTCCAAGTCAGGATGGTGAGTGACTTGGAGGGGAACTTCCAGGTCGTGGTGTTCCCCATGTGTCTGCTGCCCTTGTCCTTCTAGACGGTAGTGATCGTGGGTTTGGAAGGTGCTGTCGAAGAAGCCTTGGTGAATTCCTGCAGTGCATCTTGTAGATGGTACACACACTGCTGCTACTGTGTGTCGGTGGTGGAGGGAGTGAATGTTTGTGGATGGGGCGTCAATCAAGCGGGCTGCTTTGTCCTGGACAGTGTCCAGCTTCTTGAGTGTTGTGGGAGCTGCACTCATCCAGGCAAGTGGAGAGTATTCCATCACACTCCTGACTTGTGCCTTGTAGATGGTGGACAGGCTTTGGGGAGTCCGCAGGTGAGTTACTCACCGCAGGATTCCTAGTCTCTGACCTGCTCTTGTAGCCACAGTGTTTATATGGTGAGTCCAGTTCAGTTTCTGGTACCTTTCTGTGTTCGGCCACCGTAGTGCTGAATGAGGAAGCCGATCATCAAGGTCTGCAGCATCAGGAAGAGAGCCTCACCCCACGAGCTGTGAAGAAGACAAGACAGAGTCAGCGGAACACGGTGGGAATGTGCCCCACCCATAACCACCCACCCTGTGGGTCAGCAGGCTGTCTGGCAAGAGGAAGTGACATGCACACCACACCATCCCACAGTCGACTGTCGGTCACTGGCGTCGGCCGTCTGAGACAGAATGTTGAGAATTCAAATCCTACTCTGGAGAGCTGAGCATACGCTCTAGGCCACCACTCTTCCAGGACCAGCACTGAGGGAGTGCCACACTGTCGGAGGGTCAGTACTGAGGGAGTGCCACACTGTCGGAGGGTCAGTACTGAGGAGTGCCGCACTGTCGGAGGGTCAGTACTGAGGGAGTGCCACACTGTCGGAGGGTCAGTACTGAGGGAGTGCCACACTGTCGGAGGGTCAGTACTGAGGGAGTGCCACACTGTCGGAGGGTCAGTACTGAGGGAGTGCCGCACTGTCAGAGGGTCAGTACTGAGGGAGTGCCGCACTGTCAGAGGGTCAGTACTGAGGGAGTGCCGCACTGTCAGAGGGTCAGTACTGAGGGAGTGCCGCACTGTCAGAGGGTCAGTACTGAGGGAGTGCCGCACTGTCAGAGGGTGAGCACTGAGGGAGTGCCGCACTGTCGGAGGGTCAGTACTGAGGGAGTGCCGCACTGTCGGAGGGTCAGTACTGAGGGAGTGCCGCACTGTCAGAGGGTGAGCACTGAGGGAGTGCCGCACTGTCAGAGGGTGAGCACTGAGGGAGTGCCGCACTGTCAGAGGGTCAGTACTGAGGGAGTGCCGCACTGTCAAAGGGTCAGTACTGAGGGAGTGCCGCACTGTCAGAGGGTGAGCACTGAGGGAGTGCCGCACTGTCAGAGGGTCAGTACTGAGGGAGTGCCGCACTGTCAGAGGGTCAGTACTGAGGGAGTGCCGCACTGTCGGAGGGTCAGTACTGAGGGAGTGCCACACTGTCAGAAGGTCAGTACTGAGGGAGTGCCGCACTGTCAGAGGGTCAGTATTGAGGGAGTGCCGCACTGACAGAGGGTCAGCACTGAGGGAGTGCCGCACTGACAGAGGATCAGCACTGAGGGAGTGCCGCACTGTCAGAGGGTCAGTGCTGAGGGAGTGCTGCACTGTCAGAGGGTCAATGCTGAGGGAGTGCTGCACTGTTGGAGGGTCAGTACTGAGGGAGTGCCGCACTGTCGGAGGGTCAGTACTGAGGGAGTGCCGCACTGTCAGAGGTCAGTACTGAGGGAGTGCCGCGCTGTTAGAGGTGCCGTCTTTTAGATGAGACATTAAACTGCCTGATCAGGTGGACGGGAAAGATTGCATGGTCACTATTTTGAAGACGAGCAGAGGGGAGTTCTCTCCGGTGTCCAGGGGCCAGTATTTATTCCTCAAAAAAGATCACTAAAAACAGATAACCTGGGTCATTATCACAACACTGGGTTTGTGGGAGTTTCTCTGCAATACGACAGTGACTACACTTCCAAAGCACATTTCATTGGCTGTGAAACAGTTTGGAATATTCCATTATTGTGAAAGACATTATCGAATTGCAATTCCTGTTGTAGCTTCTGCTGTGCTCAGTGAGGAGACCAGAACCAGGGGCCATCAATCTAAGACAGTCACTAATAAATCCAATGGGGAATTCAGGAGAAACGTCTTTACCCAGAGAGTGGGGAGAATGTGGAACTCGCTGCCACGGGGAGTGGTCAAGATGAATAGTGTGCACGTCTTTAAGGGGAAGCTGGATAAACACGTGGGGGGGAAAGGAACAGAAGGATATGCTGATGGGGGGGAGACGGAGACGGGGGGTGGGGAGGAGGCTCGTGTGGAGCAGAAACACCAGCACGGAGCAGATGGGCCGAATGGCCTGTTTCCAGGCTGTGCGCTCGATATAATTCTACGTAAAACATCAACAAGTACCTGAAGGGGAAATGGTTCCTGATACCGTAAACCATGGAGCCAGTGATGGACAACATTTCTAGCAGCACCGACTTAAAATTCAGCCCCTCCGTGCTCTTAGCTCTCAGGATCTTTAATATCTGAGGTAGTTTAACTGGAAGGAAAGACACAATTAAGTCATTGAGTTGAGACCGCGTCTGGAGAATGTGTGCCATTTTGGCCTTTTTACTTAATGAAGGATTAGAGTTGCACAGGAAGCAGTTCAGGAAAAAGTTCACTCGGCTGATTCCTGGGATGGGAGGTTATCCTGTGAGGACAGGTTGGACAGGCTGGGCCTGTATCCATTGGAGTTTAGAAGAATGAGAGGGGATCTTATTGAAACATGTAAGATCCTGGGGCGGGGTGCATGACGGGGTATATAGGATCGATAGATAGCTTTCCTCTCGTGGGAGAATCTAGAACTAGGGGACACAGTTTAAAAAGAAGACGGAGATGAGGAGGAATTTCTTCTTTCAGAGGGTCATTCGTCTGTGGATTTCTCTCCCCCCCCAGAGCAGTGGAGGCTGGGTCACTCTGAATTTACTCAAGGCTGAGCTCGACAGATTTCTGATTGGCAAGGGAGTCCCGGGTTAGGGGAGGCGGAAGGAAGGTGGAGTTGAGACCACTATCAGATCAGCGGAGGGGCCGAATGGCCTCCTCCTGCTCCTAACTCGTGTATTCACTCAGAAACTTTTGCCTGGCGATGCATGGAAACTCACACCTGACTCACGGAAGCAGTTTTTGCCTGGCCCTTTGACTGATACAGAACACCCCTCTCCCAACCCACAGTGTCCACCATCCTCCCTCTGCGCAAGGAACATTCTGGAAAGAGAAAAGCCTGGCAAGGGCAAAGGGAGCACTGGAAACCTGACGATGGACTGTGTCGACCGACCACTGCATTTATCTAGCACCTTTAATGTAGAAAAACGTCTCGGGTGCTTCACAGCGTCATCGTCAGACATCGAAAACGGATACTGAGCCTCACAAGGAGACACCAGGGACAGGCAACCAAAATCTCGGTCAAAGAGGTTGTTTTTTAAGGAGCGTGTTAAAGGAGGAGAGAGTTGGAGAGGTTTAGGGAGGGAATTCTAGAGCTTGGGGCCCCAGGCAGCTGAAGGCACGGCCGCCAATGGTGGAGCGATGGGAATCAGGGGATGTGCAAGAGGCTGGAATCAGAGGAGCGCAGGGATCTCAGAGGGTTGTAGGGACTGGTGGAGGTTAGAGATAGGGAGGGTTGTAGGGGCGAGGGGAAGTTACAGAGATAGACAGGGTTGTAGGGGCTGGTGGAGATTACAGAGATAGGGAGGGTTGTAGGGGCGAGGGGAGGTTACAGAGATAGGGAGGGTTGTAGGGGCAAGGGGAGGTTACAGAGATAGGGAGGGTTGTAGGGGCTGGAGGAGATTACAGAGATAGGGAGGGTTGTAGGGGCAAGGGGAGGTTACAGAGATAGAGAGGGTTGTAGGGGCTGGAGGAGGTTACAGAGATAGGGAGGGTTGTAGGGGCGAGGGGAGGTTACAGAGATAGGGAGGGTTGTAGGGGCTGGAGGAGATTACAGAGATAGGGAGGGTTGTAGGGGCTGGAGGAGATTACAGAGATAGGGAGGGTTGTAGGGGCTGGAGGAGGTTACAGGGATAGGGAGGAGAAGAGTGGAGGGATTTGAAAACAAGGATGAGAATTTTTAAATGGAGGTGTTGCCGGACTGGGAGCCAATGTAGGTTAGCGAGCACAGGGGGTTAAAGGTGAACGACTAATCTGCAGGCTCACAGATTACCCCAATGGGGTTGGGGGGGGGAACCCGAATGTGGGACACCTGCCAGAGGCCCAAAGCTGTCGACACAGCTTCAAGCTCAGCTGTGATGCCCCCACCAGTCAATCAACACTCAATATCCACACTCACTCCCACACAGGTACAGGGCGAGGTACTGGGGTGTGGAGTTACCTCTGCCTTCACAGAGTGAGTATGGGAAGCGTAACAATGACAAAAACATGACTGGTGGCCACAGTTATGCTGCTGATGTCCTGTCCTTATGGTAATGTAGCTCATGGCCATGTTACTGGACTAGCAATCCAGAGGGGTGGACTAATGCTAGAGACGAGTTCAAATCCCACCACATGGGGAATTTAAATTCTATTAATTAATAAACCCAAAATTTAAAGCTAGTCTCAGTAATAGTGACATTGAAACCAACAGCTTGTCATAAAGCCCCCTCTGGTTCAGCAATGTCCACAATGTGGGTCACTCTTAACTGCCACTCAAACCACTACAGATAAAGCGCCGCTGGTGTTCCTACACCCCACGGACCGCAGCGGTTCAAGGAGGCTGCTCACCGTCACCTTCTCAAGGGCAATTAGGGACGGGCAGTAAACAGGGGCCCAGCCAGTGGCGCTGGTGTCCGATGAAAGAATAAATGAGGGAACGCACTGGGTCTATAAACAGTTTCGGAATTCACTCACCCATCACCGATCCGGCGATGATGGACAGTCCCAACACTTTGCTGAGGAGCAGTTTCAGACAAGGAACTAAAGAGGGGATGGGAAACAGAAGCAGTGTTAACGGTTCATCTGCATGGAGGGACCCTCACCCCACCCCACCCCACCCCCCAACCGCCACTGAAGGAGCTACCGTACACAGAGGTTAAATTGCAATGGCCAGCAACAGCTTGGACAGTCTCTCTGGCGATGGAGCGACACACTCACACACAAGGGGATCGGGATCCTCACCCTCAGAGATCACAGCCCCTAAGCCCCTCAGGGCGAGCTGTGCTGTGGTTTCCTACATCACAACAGTGACTACGCTTCAAATGTACTTAACTGGCCGCATCGTGCTTAAATCTTTCCTTCTTTGTAGAGCCGTTCAACACAGCTCCCAGCACAATAAAAGCAAAACACTGCAGATGCTGAAAATCTGAAGTGAAAACCGAAAGTGCTGGGGAAAAACTCAGCAGGTCTGGCAGCAGCTGCGGGGAGAGAAACAGAGTTAAGCTTCCGATTCCAATATGTCCCAGAGAAGAGTCGTACTGGACTCGAAACGTTGACTCTGTTTCTCACTCCACAGAGGCTGCCAGACCTGCTGAGTTTTTCCAGCATTTTCTGCGTCCATTTCAGTCTCCTGTGCCTCTCCCCACCCAGCGACGAGGAAAAACTGGGCTGCTGCCTTTGTCGCAGAACCTTGCGGTACAGGAGATAAGCCATTCGGCCCATCATCCCTATACTCCAATTCCCCCAGTCTTGCCCCAAAGACCTGCAAAAAACTGGGAATAGGAGTAGTCTCGGTGTTGAACAGAGGGGTTTGAGGCAGGAGGAGGGCACCAATAACCAACTAACCACCCCCCCCCCCTCCAAAAAAAAGCTGGGGAAAAGCCAAGTGCCAATCAAGCAACTAGAATATTTTGCATCCAAGGACGCTAAATCTATCAGGGTCATCACTGCTTTAAGAGGACGGGGGGGAGGAGGGGGGTGGGGGTTGTATACACATGATTGACAAAGCCAGCGGCCAGTCAGAAAGCGCGCCGACGCTCCGCGGGTGCCCATTGGTTTGAAATGAGCCAATCAGACGAGGGTGGAGAGAAGTGGGGGGGGCGGGAGGGTCACTGGGGTCTCCACAGAGCCGGGGCGGCAGGAGCTGACCCGGTGCCGGCGGCCGCTTGGGTCCAGCTCCCTCTCACCGTCCAGCAGGTTAAACTCCAGGAAGAATTGCTCGTAGCATTTCTCGGTGAGGAAGAAGTTGAGCAGCAACGGCTTCAGCATCGTGACGGCCGCCGCCATCGCCCGTCACCGGAGCTGGGGGGGCTGCTTCCGGTGGGCCGCGGCCTGGAGAGTCCGGCCGGCACCGGAAGCCGTGAGGCTCCGAACAAAGGTTCCGGCCCCACACGTCAATTCCTCCCCCCTTCACCTGAGAGAGGCTCAGACAAGAGCAATGGGATCTCTGCCTCTCTGGAACATTCCTGTGCCCCCCCAAATTCTTTATTTAAACATCTCAGCAGCCAAATTTATCCCCTTTGAGAAGAGGAACAAAAAAACTCAAGCTGGCAAGGATAAATGTAGAGATATTTCCAGTTGTGGGTGAGACCAGAACCAGGGGGCCATCCATGCAAGAGAGTCCCTCATAAACCCAATGGGGAATTCAGGAGAAAACCCCTTCACCCAGAGAGTGGGGAGCATGTGGGACCCACTCAGCGCCCAGGGAGTGCTGGAGGCCAAGGGGGTGGATTCAAGGGGAAAGCTGGATAAGCAGGGAAGGAATAGGAGGATGTAGGGATGGGGTGAGGCTCATCTGGAGCAGAAACACCAGCACGGAGCAGATGGGCCGAGTGGCCTCTTTGCGTGCTGTGAGTACTTTGTAACACGTTGATGTAAAAGCCGGGGTGGGTGCGGCGGGGGGGGCGTTGCTGGTTAAAACCTGGCTTTGCCATGCTGTTCGTCGACACCACAAATTTAAAATGATCACATGGAAATCACTCCGTGATCTCATTCCTCCCTATCTCTGTAACCTCCTCCAGCCCCTACACCCCTCCCTATCTCTGTAACCTCCTCCAGCCCCTACACCCCTCCCTATCTCTATAACCTCCTCCAGCCCCTACAACCCCTCCCCATCTCTGTAACCTCCTCCAGCCCCTACAACCCTCCCTATCTCTGTAACCTCCCCCAGCCCCTACAACCCTCCCTATCTCTGTAACCTCCTCCAGTCCCTACAACCCTCCCCTATCTCTGTAACCTCCTCCAGCCCCTACAACCCTCCCTATCTCTGTAACCTCCTCCAGTCCCTACAACCCTCCCTATCTCTGTAACCTCCTCCAGCCCCTACAACCCTCCCTATCTCTGTAACCTCCTCCAGCCCCCAACACCCCTCCCTATCTCTGTAACCTCTGCCAGCCCCTACACCCCTCCCTATCTCTGTAACCTCCTCCAGCCACTACAACCCTCGCTATCTGTAACCTCCTCCAGCCCCTACAACCCTCTCTAAAGCTGTAACCCCTCCAGTCCTTACAACCCACCTTATCTTTGTAACCTCCTCCAGCCCCTACAACCCTCCCTATCTCTGTAACCTCCTCCAGCCTCTACAACCCTCCCTCTAGCTGTAACCCCCTCCAGCCCCTACAACCCTCCCTAGCTCTGTAACCTCCTACAACCCTACTTATCTCTGTAACCTCCTCCAGTCCCTACAACCCTCCCTATCTCTGTAACCTCCGCCAGCCCCTACAACCCTCCTTATTTCTGTAACCTCCTCCAGCCCCTACACCCCTCCCTATCTCTGTAACCTCTGCCAGCCCCTACAACCCTCCCTATCTCTGTAACCTCCTCCAGTCCCTACAACCTCCCTATCTCTGTAACCTCCTCCAGCCCCTACTGCCCTCCCTATCTCTGTAACCTCTTCCAGCCCCTACAACCCTCCCTATCTCTGTAACCTCCTCCAGCCCCTACAACCCTCCCTATCTCTGTAACCTCCTCCAGCCCCTACAACCCTCCCTATCTCTGTAACCTCCTCCAGCCCCTACACCCCTCCCTATCTCTGTAACCTCCTCTAGCCATCTACCCTCTGAGATATCTGTGCTCCTCCAGTACCCGCCTCTCGACCACCGCTGATTTTAATGATTCCAGACAAGGCCTTCAGCTACCCGGGCCCCAGGCTCTGGAATTCACCCTCCCCTTTCTCTCTTGTTCCACCACTTTGTTCAAGTTTCGGTCTCCTTAAGTCGCTTGGTGTCAGTTTTTATTGTCTTGATTTTACCCCCCCGTGAAGCGTCTTGGGAAATTTCGCTGTTAAAATGTTTGATTTGTGTTTTAAGTTCCTCTCCTTCCTGCGCTAAGTAGCTGCTTCCTCCCCTTTCCTTTGTCACGCTTCCTCTTGGTTCTGTCACCTTATAAGGATGGCTGCTCCAGCCTCCAGCTGCACACTGATGTCCCCTCCCTCGCTGCTTCAAGCCCCTCGCTGTGACATCGGCCCAGTCTTCCTGTCTGGAACATTCCGGAACCAGAGAAGGCCATTTAGTACCTCGAGCCTGTTTCACCACTCAATCATCGTGGTCCAGGAACACCCTAATTCCCCTCTCCCTGTCTTTCAGCTGAGCGAAAGTACAATTACTAACGGAGGTTTTATTTATTTATGCATTGGGATGCGGGTGTCTCTGGCTAGGCCAGCATTTATTGCCATTCCAAATTTCCCTTGTTCAGGCAACACTTAAGAGTCAACCACATTGTTGTGGCTCTGGATTCACGTGTAGGGCCAGACCAGGTAAGGAGGGCAGATTTACAACAATCAATATCATTAGACCTTTAATTTCAGAACTCAAGTTCTACCCCATCAGCCATGGGGGGGGGGCGGGGGGGCCGGGGGTGGCGTGGGGGTGGATTATGAACCCAGGTCTCTGGGGTTATTAGTCCAGTGACAATACCATTATGCCATTACCTCCCCAGTGGTAGTGCTACACTGTCAGAGGCCCTGTCTGCCCTCTCGGGTAGATGTAAAAGCCACTGTTTTTGAAGAGGAGCAGGGGGGTTCTCCATGATGATCCAGAGCCAATATTTACCCCTCAGCGCCACTAGAAAATAAACCATTCTGCTCATTATCACGGGGCAGTTTGAGCGATCCTACTGTGTGCAAATTGGCTGCTGTATCTAAAGTGACTCAACTGCAAAGTGTTTTGGAACAATGTGAAGTGATGAAAGGTGCAAGGGAAATGCCAGTCTTTCTTTGAATTGTAGGCGAGATGTTTATCGTCTGTCGTGAAAATATAATATTATTGTGATTTATTGTAAAGGTAGGTTAATGGTGGGGTTTGGATTAGTTTCTCTGTGGTGTGGGAGGAGTTAATTGAATTGGAGGTAGCTGGTCTGAAGCTATTGAGCCATCAAAAGAGAAATGCTAAATATGTAAACATGGCTGAGGTTTTAAAATGTGAGGAACATTTGCATCTTTAGATAAATCAGTGTAATGAATTTCAAAGAGATGGGAAGGTGTTACACCAAGCCAACAGCAGCTAAGCCAAACAGTGTGTTTGGTTTTCCCCAAAAATTACTGATAAAATGAAAACTATGCAAGATTTATATTACGCAATAAGCAAAGTTGCAATGACATCTTGGAAGAAAGGAATTTACATTAAAAAGGGAGAAACATGTATAAAGGAGATGTGGCAGCATCAGCGGGGGAGAAAAGAGTTGACGTCTCGAGTCCTCATGACCCTTCGACAGAACTGAAGTTCTGTCGAAGGGTCATGAGGACTCGAAACGTCAACTCTTTTCTTCTCCGCCGACGCTGCCAGACCTGCTGAGTTTTTCCAGGTAATTCTGTTTTTGTTTTGGATTTCCAGCATCCGCAGTTTTTTTGTTTTTATAAAGGAGATGAGCTTATGTGTAAGGGAGAAGGCTTTCTAAGATCTAACAAGTGTGAAAAGCCTCCAGCCTCTATGCACCAAGATGCTGGCTACAGGAACCGAAACTAAGAAAACTCACTGTGACTATCACTGTCCAGGGTATTGTGTGCTTTGCCTGGGGCTGTTGCAATCTATCTTGTTTTACTTTTGCCTTGGTGGAGGTGTAATTGGGAGTTAGATTAATTAGGGGAACGAGGAGTTATAGCAGTAATTTGTAGTTGCTGTGTAGTTGCTTAAAATCTTTTCTTCTATTAACAAATGTTTGATTTAGTTTTGTAAAAAAAAACCCTAAGCCTCGGTAGAGGCTTCCAGGCACACGTTTTGAAATAAAAGTACAAATTGCAAAACAAGTTGCGGCAGCTGTTTCAAGTTCCCCCCTGGGATTTGAGCAGCTCAGCATTTACCATCTGCTGTGTCAGAACATTGTCATCCTCCTGATGTGTTGGTTCCATTCTCCCCCTCACCTCCCACACAGGGGTGATTGCTGACATCTCACCACCTGGAGCTTTGGGTGTACGCCCCTGGGGTTCACTGGCACCTCATCTGAGGGGCGATTCTCCCACATCTCTGCATCCGTCCACAAGACTGTTCAACCAAGAGAGCGTCACACTTAGCGATGTGCTCAATCATATAGTCCTGGGATGGGGAAAGGGAGAATCTTGACTCTCACTCTTCCTGACAGGTTTCTTGTTTTTATTTCCCTCCCCCTGAATTTGGGTGAAACTGAGCTCAGTATAGTGACGGGACGCGGGTCTGTGTCTGTGATTCCCTCACACGGTGATGGGACGCGGGTCTGTGTCTGTGATTCCCCCACACGGTGACGGGACGCGGGTCTGTGTCTGTGATTCCCCCACACGGTGACGGGACGCGGGTCTGTGTCTGTGATTCCCCCACACGGTGACGGGACACGGGTCTGTGTCTGTGATTCCCCCACACGGTGACGGGACACGGGTCTGTGACTGTGATTCCCCCACACGGTGACGGGACACGGGTCTGTGTCTGTGATTCGCCCACACGGTGACGGGACGCGGGTCTGTGTCTGTGATTCGCCCACACGGTGACGGGACGCAGGTCTGTGTCTGTGATTCCCCCACACGGTGACGGGACGCGGGTCTGTGATTCCCCCACACAGTGACGGGACGCGGGTCTGTGTCTGTGATTCCCCCACACGGTGACGGGTCTGTGTCTGTGATTCCCCCACACGGTGACGGGACGCGGGTCTGTGTCTGTGATTCCCCCACACGGTGACAGGACGCAGGTCTGTGAATCCCCCACACAGTGACGGGACGCAGGTCTGTGTCTGTGATTCCCCCACACGGTGACGGGACGTGGGTCTGTGTCTGTGATTCCCCACACGGTGACGGGACGCGGGTCTGTGTCTGTGATTCCCCCACACGGTGACGGGACGCGGGTCTGTGTCTGTGATTCCCCCACACGGTGATGGGACGTGGGTCTATGATTCCCCCACACGGGACGGGACGTGGGTCTGTGTCTGTGATTCCCCCACACGGTGACGGGACGCGGGTCTGTGTCTGTGATTCCCCCACACAGTGACGGGACGCGGGTCTGTGTCTGTGATTCCCCCACACGGTGACGGGACGCGTGTCTGTGTCTGTGATTCCCCCACACGGTGACGGGACGCGGGTCTGTGTCTGTGATTCCCCCACACGGTGACGGGACGCGGGTCTGTGTCTGTGATTCCCCCACACAGTGACGGGTCTGTGTCTGTGATTCCCCCACACGGTGACGAGACGCGGGTCTGTGTCTGTGATTCCCCCACACGGTGACGGGTCTGTGTCTGTGATTCCCCCACACGGTGACGGGACGCGGGTCTGTGATTCCCCCACACGGTGACGGGACGCGGGTCTGTGTCTGTGATTCCCCCACACGGTGACGGGACTTTGTTTTTATGGTAACCCAAAATAAATGCTCCCTCGGCTCGTTTTGAGGAAGAACAGTTGAAGAATTTGCACCCATGGTAAACGGTGGCCTAACCACAGCTGCCTCGCCTCGTGCCTGGGCTGGGAGGGGGAAGGAGGGGGAAATTCCTTTGGTCTTTTAAGGGAAATCAGTCATTCAAGAAGGCCCAGCTGCTTGAATCACGAGCATCTGTATAGATGGAGGAATTGAAAGCTGAATCTTTTAGCAAAAAAAAAAGTATGTTTTTATTACAAATATATATTCAGCACTGCAAAACAAATCACCGCTATTAATGGGTTATCCGGACAACAGACAGCTTGACCTGTTAGTGTCAATACGCCATTTCCGTTCATTTTTGACAGCTTGGTCGATGAGCTGCTCAGCCCTGGCCTTACACTCACCCCCTCCCCAAGTTGTGTCTGTCAGATTGAGAGGTTCAGCTTTGAAGTGCAGTTTCGGGGGGCTAAACGCAAAGAATTCAACAGCACAGGAGGAGGCTGTTCAGCCCGTCGTGTCTGTGCTGGCTCTTCAGAAGAGTTAGTTCAAATTAGTCCCACCCACACCCCCCTTGCTCTTCACCAATAGCCCTGCACTTTTTATTTTCCCTTTTTAATTCCCTTTTGGAAGTTCCTATTGAATCTCCTCCCGCTGCCCTTTCAGACAGTGCCACCCACACCCCCCCACCCCCCCCCCACCTCCCCCACCAACCCCTGGGTCAAGGATAAACCACGTGAGAGGGAGGGAGGTGCTTCATCCCTCGCTCAGGAGTTACCTCCTGGCCTGAATGTGAGCTCCCAGCCTGTTAGACCATCACCCACCCCCTCCCCCCGACCCTCTCCCCACTGAGTGAGGGCCACAGGCAGCAGCCTCGCCCTGTCTCTCTCATCACTCTCAAAACATGAACGCTCAGGATAAATATGTTCACAAGAATTATCCCTTTTTTTTTTAAACAAAAAAAAATGATTTTATCACCTCGAAGGCATCAAGAATTCTGTCCCTCCAAAACTGACAAGAGGAAGGGGAGGGGGGATAGGTGAGGGACGGAGGGTTGGAGGCAGAGGAGGAGGGAGAGAGGGGGTGAGGGAGAGAGGGAGGGGAGAGAGGGGAGGGAGGGAAGAGAGGGGAGGGAGGGAGAGAGGGGAGGGAGGGAGAGAGGGGGAGGGAGGGAGAGAGGGGGAGGGAGGGACAAGGACGGGGGACAGGGAGGGGAGAGAGGGGGAGGGGGAGGAGGGAGAGAGGGGGAGGGGGGGAGAGAGGAGGAGGGGGGAGGGGGGAGAGAGGGGGAGGGGAGTCTTCATCTCTTCAGTGCCTGATGCAGAACACAGCAAACTGATTAAGTGCAAACTGACACCATTAAAATTTAATCATCCAGGTTTTAAATTCTGATCAAATTTCTATCAAATAAAAACTAAAAGAACCCCCCCCCCCCAAATCCCTCCCATTCACCCCTGACCCCAATAAACAACCCCCCGAAGCCCTGACCCCAGTCACCACCCTCCCAACCCTGACCCTGACCCTGACCCTGACCCTGACCCTGGCCTCTCCATGCACCCCTCTCCCCAGCTCCCACTGTCACGTTCCTCCGGGGCTGAGGGGCTCGGTGTCCGGAACGGGACCAAATCAGATGCTCTGGTACCCGGCTGGATGCCTCCTCCTCCCAATCAGGTAGGCTAGGAGCACGATGACAATGAGGACAATCAGAATAACAACCACAACAATGGCCACGACAGGGACCCTCTTGTCCTCTGGGCAGTCCTCGGCTGTGAGAGAGAGAGAGAGAGAGAGATCAGACACAGACCCAGTAATAATAATAACCCAACCCCTGCCCTCACCCCCTCCGTCCACTCACCCCCTCCCTCCCTCCCACGCCTTTTATTCACCAGGGTGTTGCCTGGGATGAAACATTTAAGTTATGAACAGAGGTTGGATAGACTTGGGTTGTTTTCGTTGGAGCAGAGAAGACTGAGGGGTGACCTGATCGAGGTGTACAAGATTATGAGGGGCATGGATAGGGTGGATAGGGAGCAGCTGTTTCCCTTAGTCGAAGGGTCAGTCACGAGGGGACATAAGTTCAAGGTGAGGGGCAGGAGGTTTGGGGGGATGTGAGGGAAAACTTTTTTACCCAGAGGGTGGTGAGGGTCTGGAATGCGCTGCCTGGGAGGGTGGTGGAGGCGGGTTGCCTCACATCCTTTAAAAAGCACCTGGATGAGCACTGGGCACGTCATAACATTCAAGGCTATGGGCCAAGTGCTGGTAAATGGGATTAGGGAGGTAGGTCAGGTGTTTCTCACGTGTCGGTGCAGACTCGATGGGCCGAAGGGCCTCTTCTGCACTGTGTGATTCTGTGACATACGTCAGGGTGGTCACTTCGGGAGGGGGGGGTGGGGGTGGTCAAAGGCGCTAGGGAAATGCAAACACTCTCTTTTGCGCATTTTTACCTGCACCAAAGTGCCCATTTTTGAAGAATTTGAAGGCTTGAACCTGCTCATCCACCAGGTCCACCCAGAAGTTGCTTTTAGCCATCACCGATTGTTTGGAACAGCGGTAGGAATATCCAATGTGGGTCTGCAGCATCATCACGCTGCTGTTCTTCCCGGTGTATAAAGAGGTTGCTGTCAAAGGAACCAACACTCTGATTAGCTATCCGGCACTGAACCATCAGGTTGCTTATTCACCTCCGGTACAGCATGAGCAGAAAGCTCCTCCTGGGGAGGCTGAAGCCATTTTGTATTCCGTCCCCACCTCAGACTCCCTCCCCTCCCCCAGCTGCAGACTCCGTCCCTTCCCCTGGTAACTGTCGGAGACTGAACCAGTCAGTGTTACAATCTGAGCGCCGGGTGAGCCATCAACCACACCTTCACGCCATCGTGAAACGCGCCTACTTCCATCGCCGTAACGTCACCACCTCAAGTATTCTGCTGCTGAAACCCAACGGTTAACTCTGGCCTGGTCTATTCCAGGGAAGGTAAGCAGCCCTAAGCACTGGAAATCCGCACCCCCCCCCCTCCGCCGTAAACCTCTCTGTTCTCCTTAGAGCCTTCCTTTTGGGTCTAGCTTTATGCTAATCTCTCCTTCTGTGGGGCACTTTTTGTTGGAGACTCAGTTCAGTGACTTGTTTAACAAGGTTATGGCTGACGCTTTCCCTATGTTTACAGGCCTTCACTCTGTTGACCTATTTCTTCAGACTGACGCTGACAAAGTGGTGATTTTGTCCGAGTCTCTCTCTCTCTCTCTCCCCGGGGAAGAGGTCAGTAGGGAAGAGGAGGAGGGGCAGGGGGTTGGGAGGAGGTGGGGAGCGGATGGGAGGGGAGACAGGGACTGGCTTAGCTCGGGATTACCAGGCGCAGTGAGTCTGCATCGGACATTAGGAGGACATGGAAGTGCCACCTTTTAAACTGAGTCATATTCGAGTCAGATGGGAAAACAGACACCAGCAGGAAGCATTTACACAACATGTTCCTCTTCAATCGACACACGGGAGTAGGCAAGAGATCCCGTGGTGAATAGTACCAGCAACTGGGAGCCAAACTGAAGAGCTGGTCCTCAAGGGATATAACTTCTGGATTATTACCAGAACCACACGCAAACGGACAAAAGCATAAGCTGGTTTGGGAGGTGAAACCTGCCTAAGGGAGGGGTGGTGTGGGGAAGGTGTGACATTGCACCAGCATGAAGACAGGCCCCACCTGAACTAGCCTGGCAATGGGGTCCGAGTGTGAAGGTTAAATAGGGTCACAGGGACCTTAACCTTGAAGCAGGGCATAGACGGAAAAGGTAACATAAATAATAACTTGAATAAATAGGAGATGATATAAATAATTCAATAATAGAAGGGAAGAGTCAGAAATTGTGAGTTAAGCGTCATGGGCAAAGGAAAAAATGTAAATGAATTAAACCAAGAGGATAGCAATAGGAAACGTGTGAATTAAATGTTCAAGCTGAAGGACCAGGGTGCGCATCCCAAACAAACATTCCTCAGCGTGGCTGAAGAAAGACATTTTGTCGAAGTTTTCCGTCTTGCACTCATCAGGACAATCGCAAGATGACCAACATCAGGGGGAGCAACAGCTTCATACTGTATGAGAGAGAGGGGGGGCTGGGGGGGGGATGCTGATTGGTTGGCGAGTGGACTTGGATGGGTGGAGGCGCTGCCATGGAGCATGCACCAATTAATGGTGGCTGACAGTTAACTGCCGAGCATTGTTTGAAATTTTAAACCAGGACTCTGATTGGTCAAGGCATTGCCCTGAGGAACAAACCAGCGAATGGCTGTCACTTATTTGGCTGAGTTGAAACAGGGGCACAATATGTGGCAATGTTCCATGTGCAAAGAACAGGGCCCTGTGTATTAACATTTGTAGCTTCCACTACACAAAAACGCGCCACACTGTGAGCCCAACTGACAACTGTAAATTGGTTCTCGGCCTAATTCATAGCACCCTGAGGACTAGTTAGCAAATGTCCAATCGTGGAATCACATCTAATGTTGGACGCTGTGCTTTGAGTTTTGTTTATACAAATGCATGGAATATTAAGGACAAATTACAGGGAGACAGTGATAATGCAATCCAGAGGCCCAGGCTAATGCTCTGGGGACAGGGGTTCAAATCCCCCCATGGCAGCTGGTGGAATTTAAATTCAATTAATAAATCAGGAATATAAAGCTAGCCTCAGTAATGGCGACCATGAAACTATCATCCATTGTTGTAAAACCCCATCTGGGTCACTAATGCCCTTTAGGGAAGGAAATCTGCTGTCCTTATCCAGTCTGGCCCTACATGAGAACAAGGAAACGGTGCATTCGGTGTGTACCAGTATTCGTATTAGGGGGCTATTAGAGATCAGCATGTCGGTAATCCTGAAGAAACTAATATTAAATCAAAGACAAGGCCTCACTAAATTAACACCGACAGCAACGTAGAAAGTGACGGCACTAAAGAGCGTCAAATCCCCTGGGACAAATGGCTTCCGTTGCAGAGTTAGTAGACAGACTAACTTTGATCTTACAAAGTTCTCTTTGATATGGGAACTGCATCTTTCCACTGGAAATTTCTGCCCGTCGCTCCACCAATTAAGAAAGGTGAGAGGGGGAAGCGAAACGAGAGGGGATTATAGGTCAGTTAGTCTCTTTTCAGCAAGTTACTGGAGTCTAGAATTCAAGATAGAGTGACCGAGCATCACGGGTTTCCTGCTCCTAGTTTCTATGGATCAGAGAGATCCAGTATGGATCTGTAAAGGGTAGGTCACACCTGATGGATCTGATCGATTCTTTTTCTCCCTAAAAGAGGGGACCAAAGCGCTGGACGTGAAGGGAGTCCCGGCAGAAGAAAGTCGAAGGGCTCGAGAAGAGGGGAGAGGATGAGATGACCTGGTGACGGACTTGGTCTTGGTCAGGATGTGCCACCCTGCTCCACTGCTGTTCTTTACGATTTAACAAACAGGGTGGATAGGAGGGTGGCGTGCTCCTGAAAAGCAGAGGTAATTTCTTTCCTGGGGGGGGGGGGTGCGCGAAGTGTGATAGTGAGTCCCCGCTCAGATTAGCCCCCCATCATGTCCTGTCCTGTCACAACCCTGGCTCCTTTACACAGAGTTTCACTTGCTGAGGGCAGGCAGCACAGGTCGGGACAAGGCTGAAGCTCAGTCCCAATTCTTTTGGCCCTTTTTTTTTTTAAAAAACTCTTTTATCCATTCACGGGCGGTGGGCATCGGTGGCAAAGCCCGCATTGGTTGCCCATCCCTAATTGCCCCTTGAACTCAGCAGCTTGTTGGGCCGTTTCGGGGGGGGGGGGAGGGGGTTCAGAGTCAACCCCGTCGCTGTGGGTCTGGAGTCACACGCAGGGGACATTAGCAAGCCGTCGGTCAGCGGGTGCCCACCAAACGAACAGGCCCCGCCCTCCGCTAGGCCTGGAGAACTCGTGGGGCAGCGGCCCACGGCAACAAGCCTTCGAAATGTCGGACGGAAGGCCATCCGGTCTCGGGACGGGTCCCGATGCAGCGAAATCTGGAACGTCCGGGACCAAACTGGACATCTGGCCGCCCTCGTGGAGGTGAAAGATCCCAACCGCTGCAATTATAAAGCTCCCTCAACCTAACTTCCCACAGGCACGTTCCTGCTTTGTAGCGGTGACTACTCTTCACGGGGGAGAAAACAGAGTACCTCATTGGCTGGAGCGTGTTTCGGAATGTCCTGAGGATGTGAAAGGCGCTATAGAATACAAATTCTACTCTGTGTAGTTCAGATACTTAGGCTCATTCCCTGCCCCTACCTCCCCCCACCCCAACTACCCGGGTTCTAGACTCCCTCTCAAGGGAAAACATCCTCTCAGCATCTACCCTGTCAGAAGCTCCCTCAGAATCTTACGTGTTTCCACAAGATCACATCTCATTTTTCCCCAATTTTCTCAACCTTTGTTTGTAAGGCAAACCCCTTCAGCCCAGCAATCGGCCAAGTGAATCTTCTCTGCTTCTAACCCAAGAATATCCCTCCATAAGTAAGGAGACCAATACCGGACACAGGACTCCAGCTGCAGTCTCACCAAGGCCCTGTATAATTGTAGCAAGACTTCCCGATGTTTATACTCCACACCCCCTGCCATAAAGGCCGGAGCGATGGATTGAGCCACTCGGTTAGAGAGCACACAAAGCCAGGACAGCACAGGTAGCGGAGACTCACTGAAATGTCCCAGTTAAAACCTGTACAGATTAGCCCAATAACCCATGTGTTCATTAAATTGTCCAGTAAAGAGAGACGGTGTCAGCAGCCCCAGGGCTGGTTATATCACGCAATGCCTGGGCAGCTGAACTCATCTCTGCTCCACTCTCATCAGCTGCTGAACACCCTCACCTACACCACTCGATTCCTCCGACAGACTCCTGGCTGGTATCCCACCTCCCACCCTCTAAACTGCAGCTCATCCAAAGCCCTGTCAGCCCATATCCTAACTCACACCGATACCCGTTCATCCTTCACCCCCTGTGCCCGCTGACCTCAACTGACTTCTGGCAATGCCTCAACTCTCATCCTTGTTTTTGACTTCTTGTTTCCCTCCATGTTCTCAACCCTCCCTATCTCTGTACCGTCCTCCAACCTCTACACCCCTCCCTATCTCTGTACCGTCCTCCAACCTCTACACCCCTCCCTATCTCTGTACCGTCCTCCAACCTCTACACCCCTCCCTATCTCTGTACCGTCCTCCAACCTCTACACCCCTCCCTATCTCTGTACCGTCCTCCAACCTCTACACCCCTCCCTATCTCTGTACCGTCCTCCAACCTCTACACCCCTCCCTATCTCTGTACCGTCCTCCAACCTCTACACCCCTCCCTATCTCTGTACCGTCCTCCAACCTCTACACCCCTCCCTATCTCTGTACCGTCCTCCAACCTCGACACCCCTCCCTATCTCTGTACCGTCCTCCAACCTCTACAACCCTCCCTATCTCTGTAACCTCCTCCAGCTCCTACAACCCTCCCTATCTCTGTAACCTACTCCGGCCCCTACACCCCTCCCTATCTCTGTAACCTCCTCCAGCCCCTATAGCCCTCCCTATCTCTGTAACCTCCTCCAGCCCCTACAACCCTCCCTATCTCTGTAACCTCCTCCAGCCCCTACAACCCTCCCTATCTCTGTAACCTCCTCCAGCCCCTACAACCCTCCCTATCTCTGTAACCTCCTCCAGCCCCTACAACCCTCCCTATCTCTGTAACCTCCTCCAGCCCCTACAACCCTCCCTATATCTGTAACCTCCTCCAGCCCCTACAACCCTCCCTATCTCTGTAACCTCCTCCAGCTCCTACAACCCTCCCTATCTCTGTAACCACCTCCAGCCCCTATCCCTCCCTATCTCTGTAACCTTCTCCAGCCCCTACAACCCTCCCTATCTCTGTAACCTCCTCCAGCCCCTACAACCCTCCCTATCTCTGTAACCTCCTCCAGCTCCTACACCCCTCCCTATCTCTGTAACCTCCTCCAGCCCCTATCCCTCCCTATCTCTGTAACCTCCTCCAGCCCCTACAACCCTCCGAGATCTCTGCACTCCTCCAATTCCAGCCTCTTGAACGTCCCTGATTTTAAATGCTGCGCCATTGCTGGCCGTGCCTATAACTCACCTGTGGTGCCAGGGAACTTGTATCTCAGTTCACTTTGAAGTTCCTTGAGGTAGAAAGTTTGTTTTGTGCTGTTCTGAGAGAGCGAGAGAGAGAGAGAGTCAAGACATTTAACATAAATGAAATGCAAACTTACCTGTGAACTTTACCCTGTGACCCTTTGGGTTGCCCTGGCAGCTGGTGACACCTGTGTCCATTTAATCTATTAAAAACAGCCACTGACCAACTGGTCAAGGCACAGACGCTGGGTTAGGGAGGGTTCCTGCTCCCGGTCACTGTCCAGTGAGCCCTGGGTTAGGGAGGGTTCCTGCTCCCGGTCACTGTCCAGTGAGTCCTGGGTTAGGGAGGGTCCCTGCTCCCGGTCACTGTCCAGTGAGTCTTGGGTTAGGGAGGGTTCCTGCTCCCGGTCACTGTCCAGTGAGTCCTGGGTTAGGGAGGGTTCCTGCTCCCGGTCACTGTCCAGTGAGCCCTGGGTTAGGGAGGGTTCCTGCTCCCGGTCACTGTCCAGTGACCCTGGGTTAGGGAGGGTTCCTGCTCCCGGTCACTGTCCAGTGAGCCCTGGGTTAGGGAGGGTTCCTGCTCCCGGTCACTGTCCAGTGTGTCCTGGGTTAGGGAGGGTTCCTGTTCCCGGTCACTGTCCAGTGAGCCCTGGGTTAGGGAGTGTTCCTGCTCCCGGTCACTGTCCAGTGAGTCCTGGGTTAGGGAGGGTTCCTGCTCCCGGTCACTGTCCAGTGTGTCCTGGGTTAGGGAGGGTTCCTGCTCCCGGTCACTGTCCAGTGAGTCCTGGGTTAGGGAGGGTTCCTGCTCCCGGTCACTGTCCAGTGACCCTGGGTTAGGGAGGGTTCCTGCTCCCGGTCACTGTCCAGTGAGTCCTGGGTTAGGGAGGGTTCCTGCTCCCGGTCACTGTCCAGTGAGTCCTGGGTTAGGGAGAGTTCCTGCTCCCGGTCACTGTCCAGTGAGCCCTGGGTTAGGGAGGGTTCCTGCTCCCGGTCACTGTCCAGTGAGTCCTGGGTTAGGGAGAGTTCCTGCTCCCGGTCACTGTCCAGTGAGCCCTGGGTTAGGGAGGGTTCCTGCTCCCGGTCACTGTCCAGTGTGTCGTGGGTTAGGGAGGGTTGTTTAGGAAATCCTAGATGTTTAGATTTTAAAATACTCACCTTCTTAAATCCGAACATCAGGAATCCCTCAGGGAATGTCAGGGTCATGTTAATGAAGTCAGGGCCACAGCTTCCTGAAGAGCTGGTCCTTCTTGGCTCGATAAAGAACAAACCCCAGCGCTGCAAATAAAGATAGAAGCCAAGTGAAATTTGTTGCAAATATCTGTGCCTTTTTGTAGCTGTCGTTTCATCAACTGAGCCCTCTCAGGACAGGAAAACAGGAGGAGGCATTTGGAGAGATTGGGGGGGGGGGGGTGGGCGGCTTCAAATTCCCCACTTCAAACAAAACAGATCAAATTTCCTCCCCGAGAGAGAGAAACACATGAATTGGCGTTGGGATTGAGCCAGTGTGGATCCACATGGGGGAGATATCGCAGGGAGATTTACTCTGTATCTAACCCCGTGCTGTACCTGTCCTGGGAGTGTTTGATGGGGACAGTGTAGAGGGAGCTTTACTCTGTATCTAACCCCGTGCTGTACCTGTCCTGGGAGTGTTTGATGGGGACAGTGTAGGGGGAGCTTTACTCTGTATCTAACCCCGTGCTGTATCTGTCCTGGGAGTGTTTGATGGGGACAGTGTAGAGGGAGCTTTACTCTGTATCTAACCCCGTGCTGTACCTGTCCCGGGAGTGTTTGATGGGGACAGTGTAGAGGGAGCTTTACTCTGTATCTAACCCCGTGCTGTACCTGTCCTGGGAGTGTTTGATGGGGACAGTGTAGAGGGAGCTTTACCCTGTATCTAACCCTGTGCTGTACCTGTCCTGGGAGTGTTTGATGGGGACAGTGTAGAGGGAGCTTTACTCTGTATCTAACCCCGTGCTGTACCTGTCCTGGGAGTGTTTGATGGGGACAGTGTAGAGGGAGCTTTACTCTGTATCTAACCCCGTGCTGTACCTGTTCTGGGAGTGTTTGATGGGGACAGTGTAGAGGGAGATTTACCCTGTATCTAACCCCATGCTGTACCTTTCCTGGGAGTGTTTGATGGGGACAGTGTAGAGGGAGCTTTACTCTGTATCCAACCCCGTGCTGTACCTGTCCTGGGAATGTTTGATGGGGCAGTGTAGAGGGAGCTTTACTCTGTATCTAACCCCGTGCTGTACCTGTCCTGGGAGTGTTTGATGGGGACAGTGTAGAGGGAGCTTTACTCTGTATCTAACCCTGTGCTGTACCTTTCCTGGGAGTGTTTGATGGGGACAGTGTAGAGGGAGCTTTACTCTGTATCTAACCCCGTGCTGTACCTTTCCTGGGAGTGTTTGATGGGGACAGTGTAGAGGGAGCTTTACTCTGTATCTAACCCCGTGCTGTACCTGCCCTGGGAGTGTCTGATGGGGACAGTGTAGAGGGAGCTTTACTCTGTATCTAACCCCGTGCTGTACCTGCCCTGGGAGTGTTTGATTGGGACAGTGTAGAGGGAGCTTTACTCTGTATCTAACCCCGTGCTGTACCTGTCCTGGGAGTGTTTGATGCTGACTCAGGGCTGTTCCTGGCATTGACATGTAGCAAAAGATAAAAATCTTCGCTCACCATCTGCTTCTTTGCCGTTTGATATTGGACCCGGACCTGTAACTTCAGATGTGCCATCGCACAGATGTTCTTGTTCCCCGTTACGTTGTAGCTTCCTGATTCCAGCACAGGCGGAGTGGTTGGATGCACAGAGGTGGGCAACACTGAATGTGTCGTGTGATTGGCTGGGGCGGCCGTCGTATGATTGGCCGGGGCGGCCGTCGTATGATTGGCCGGGGCGGCCGTCGTATGATTGGCCGGGGCGGCCGTCGTATGATTGGCTGTTGTGTGATTGGTTGGGGTGGGTGTCGTGTGATTGGTTGGGGTGGGTGTCGTGTGATTGGTTGGGGTGGGTGTCGTGTGATTGGTTGGGGTGGGTGTCGTGTGATTGGTTGGGGTGGGTGTCGTGTGATTGGCCGGGGTGGGTGTCGTGTGATTGGCCGGGGTGGGTGTCGTGTGATTGGCCGGTACGTGTGTCGTGTGATTGGCTGGTACGTGTGTCGTGTGATTGGCCGGGGTGGGTGATGTGTGATTGGCCGGGGTGGTATGAGGGGTGCCAGGGGTACTCGGGGGCAGCAGAGTGACTGGTCTTTGGGGAGATATGACAGTCGGAGGTTGCAGAGTGGCTTGTGTCGGTCTAGGATGACAATTCTGTCCCTCACACTTTACATCTCCATTTACTGTAGAGAGAAAGGACAAGTATGAATATCTCATACTGGAAACTACTGAAGTATCTCTGACTCCTGGCCGAACACTTAACACAAGGTAAATGAGATTCCACAGAACATTCCTCACAATAGGGACCACGCTCAGTAACAATCCTCACTACCATTAGCTGCAGAGTTAGCGCATCAACCTAAACTCTGCAGTCCTGCCACATCCAGTCGTGAATGGTGATGGACAATTAAACAACTCACTGGAGGAGGAGGCTCCACAAATATCCCCATCCTCAATGATGGAGGAGCCCAGCACATCAGTGCAAAAGGTAAGGCTGAAGCATCCGCAACCATCTTCAGCCAGAAGTGCCGAGTGGATGATCCATCTCAGCCTCCTCCGGAGGTCCCCAGCATCACAGATGCCAGTCTTCAGCCAATTCGATTCACTCCACGTGATATCAAGAAACGGCTGAAGGCACTGGATACTGCAAAGGCTATGGGCCATGACAATATTCTGGCAATAGTACTGAAGACTTGTGCTCCAGAACTTGTCGTGCCCCTAGCCAAGCTGTTCCAGTACAACTACAATACTGGCATCTACCCAGCTATGTGGAAAATTGCCCAGGTATGTCCTGTACACATAAAGTAGGACAAATCCAACCCGACCAATTACCGTCCCATCAGTCTACTCTCGATCATCAGTAAAGTGATGGAAGGGGTCATCAACAGTGCTATCAAGCGGCACTTGCTTAGCAATAACCTGCTCACTGACGCCCAGTTTGAGTTCCGCCAGGGCCACTCAGCTCCTGACCTCATTACAGCCTTGGTTCAAACATGGACAAAAGAGCTGAACTCCCGATGTGAGGGGAGAGTGACTGCCCTTGACATCAAGGCCGCATTTGACCGAGTGTGGCATCAGGGAGCCCTAGCAAAACTGGAGTCAATGGGAATCGGGGGAAACCTCTCCACTGGTTGGAATCATAACTAGCACAAAGGAAGATGGAGTGTTTGATGGGAACGGTGTAGAGGGAGCTTTACTCTGTATCTAACCCCGTGCTGTACCTGTCCTGGGAGTGTTTGATGGGGACAGTGTAGAGGGAGCTTTACTCTGTATCTAACCCCGTGCTGTACCTGTCCTGGGAGTGTTTGATGGGGACAGTGTAGAGGGAGCTTTACTCTGTATCTAACCCCGTGCTGTACCTGTCCTGGGAGTGTTTGATGGGGACAGTGTAGAGGGAGCTTTACTCTGTATCTAACCCCGTGCTGTACCTGTCCTGGGAGTGTTTGATGGGGACAGTGTAGAGGGAGCTTTACTCTGTATCTAACCCCGTGCTGTACCTGTCCTGGGAGTGTTGCAATTCCCCAGCATTAACATTGTTCACCTGCATGAACAGAAGACATCTTTCAATAAGATTTTAATCTGTAATGTAAAGATGTCTCATTTCTGGGGGCAGTTGGTCTTTGACACCTCTACAGGAAGTGGGTTGGAGTGACTACAAGAGGAAGTCTTACCACAGAATTCGCACCCCTCACTGGACTCATTGTTTTAAATTATTGTGCAGGAGGAACTGGCTCTGGGATGAACTAGGGAGTTTGCGAGGATAATCCCTGGTTTATCCTGAGAGTGCTGGGTTAGAGATGGGGAGAATCACCAGTTGTATTTGTAAAGCCCCCTTAAAACAGTTTAAGAATTCACAAGTCACAGGAAGGTAATCAAACAAAATCTTGACATTGTGGCACGTAGGGAGGTATTAGGGACAGGGGATCAAAAGCTTGGTCAGAGAGGTCATCTTACAAAGGAGGAGAGAGAAGTGGAGAGGTTTAGGTAAAGAATTTCAGAGCCTAGGGTCCAGGCAGCTGAAGGCCCGGCCGCCAATGGTGGGGCGATGGGAACTGAGGCTGTGTTAGAGGCTGGAATTGGAGCGGCTCAAATTTGTTCACAGGGGATGTGGCTGGACCAGCAATTTATTGCCCAGCCCTAATTGCCCTTGTTCAGGGGGGCATTTAAGAGTCAATTACATTGCTGTGGGGTCTGGAGTCACGTGTAGGGCCAGACCGGGTAAGGAGGGCAGATTTCCCTTCCCTACAGGACCTCAGATGGGTTTTGAGGACAATCGGCAATGCTTTCCTGGTTTCACCATCAGGCTTCTCGTTTCAGATTTTTTTTTGTTGAATTCAAATTTCACCATCCACCCTGGCTCTCAGAACATTACAAAGCATGACCCAAACCTCCCTGTCGCTTGCCATTTTAACACACCACCCTGCTCTCTTGCCCACATGTCTGTCCTTGGCTTGCTGCATTGTTCCAGTGAAGCCCAACGCAAACTGGAGGAACAGCACCTCATCTTCCGACTAGGCACTTTACAGCCTTCCGGTCTGAATATTGTATTCAACAACTTTAGGTCGTGAGCTCCCTCCCCCATCCCCACCCCCTTTTTTCCTGACTCATTTTTATTTATTTATTTCTTTTCCCACTTATTTTCATTATTATTATTTTTTAAATGTATTTCCATTTTTACTCATTGTTTTCTCCCCAGCTTTTACGATCATTTTTCCCCCACCTCCCTCCCCCCATCCCACCCCCACTAGGGCCTCCACTCACTTTCCAGAGATCTTACCCTGGTCCAGCCGTTATCACATTCTGCTTTCCACTCTGAATGTCACCTGCTTTAGCCAGCACCGCTACTATTAACAACCCTTTCACCTTTAGTTTGTGACAGCTTTCGCAATCTCTCCTTTGCCTCCACCTATCGCTGGCCTTCTATCCAGCTTCACGCGCTCCGCCCCCAGTATAAATTTCACATTGCTGCTCCCCTTTGCTCTGAAGGAGAGTCATCCGGACTCTAAACGTTAACGCTGTCTTTCTCTCCACAGATGCTGTCAGACTTGCTGAGTTTTTCCCAGCATTTTTTGTTTTTGTTTCAGATTTCCAGCATCCGCAGGATTTTAGAAACTAGGAGCAGGAGAAGGCCATTCAGCCCTTCGAGTCTGCTTCACCATTCATTATGAACATGGCTGATCATCCAACTCAATAGCCTGTTTCCGCTTTCTCCCCATACCCTTTGACCCCTTTCACCCCAAGAGCTATATCCAACTCCTTCCTGAAAACATACAATGTTTTGGTCTCAACTACTTTCTGTGGTAACGAATTCCACAGGTTCACCACTCTCTGGGTGAAGAAATTTCTCCTCATTTCAGTCCTAAATGGTCTACCCCATATCCTCAGACTGTGACCCCTGGTTCTGGGCTCCTCCACCATCGGGAACATCCTTCCTGCATCTAATCTGTCTGGTCCTGTTAGAATTTTATAGGTTTCCAAGAAATCCACCCCTCATTCTTCTTTACTCCGGCGAATATAATCCTAAATTTTGCCTTTATCCCCAGAGCATTGCCCCGGGTCTCTGAAATACTGGTCCAGTGACAGTACCCACCACATCCCCATAAAGAGGGTGGTGGGGCCGCAGGAGGTTACAGAGACAGGGAGGGGTAAGACCCTGGAGGGATTTGAAAACAAGGATGAGAATTTTTAAAAATTGAGGTGTTGTTTAACCTGGACGAGGTGAGGGCCAATACAGGTCAGCGAGCAGAGGGATTTGATGGGGGAATGGGACTTGGTGCAGGTTAGGACCGAGGGTGGGGGGGGGTGGGGGGGGCAGCAGAGTTTGTTTGGGATTAGCTCAAGCCTATGGAGTGCAGAGTGTTCCAGCTTCTGGTCCCGGTGCGGCAAAACTGGAGTTGGGAAGAGGGAGTGGGGGAGGGGAGGGAAGAGGGGGTGGGGGAGGGGAGGGACGTGGAGGAGGGGAAGAGATCGGACAGCGAGCTGCACATCTGCAGCCGCACATTCAGAATTGTGATGTTTATTTTAATCAGATTCACAGGATGGAGGAGTTGGAAATTGATCGATTGAACTTTGTTCGCTGGTTGCCTTGGATATTGCACAGTGGATCATGTTACAGAGTAATCACGTGCTGCCTGATTGATAAGCAGGAACGTACTCTTCCCAAGGAATACAGACAGGCAACAAAATGGAACGGGCCCAGCCAGCTCTTGGTGTTTACCCTCTGCTGAGACAAATAGTCCTAGTCACATTTATCTGCCCTGCTTTTCTTTATCGTTCACCCCTGTCCAGCCTAAACTTGAACGTTCACTGTTTCTGCCTCAACCATCAACCCCACAAGTGAATCCCACAACCTCATAACTCTCTGGGGTAAGTGGGGGGGGGGGGGGGAAATGTAACTTCCCAGAAATGCTATCAATCGGCCAACGTGGAATTAACTGACCACAAGACACCCGTGGGCCGGGTGGGAGAGAGGGGTTTGTACATAAGAACGTAAGAAATAGGAACTGGAGGAGGCCATTCAGCCCCTCGAGCCTGCTCCGCCATTCAATAAGATCATGGCTGATCTGTTTGTGTTTCGATTCCCACAATCCCATCTTACCCCGATAACCTTTGATTCCCTTGCCTAACAAGAATCTATCTAGCTCTGCCTTAAAAGATATCCAGTAACCCCGCTTCCTTCTGAGGCAGAGAGTTCCAAAGTTGCATTATCCTGAGAGAGAACAAAAGTCTCCTCATCTCTGCCCTAAAAGGGTGACCCCTAATTTTAAAACAGTGCCCCCTGGTTCTGCACTCAAGAGGAAACATCCTTTCCATGTCCACCTTGGGGTCACCCTGCTCGGGGTGTTAATAACCCTGGCTGGGAATAGCAAGCTGGACTGTGTGTTGTCAGCTATGCCCCCACCCACACCTCTTGGGGTCCTGACCCTGAGAGCACCTGGAGATCGATATCCCACCTCCTGCTCCCAACAGTTTCCACTCAGGAAATCATCGCTTCTGGAAAGTGGCTGATTAACCAGGAAGTCAGAAAGGAGAAGTGGCAGTGACTGGGTGATTAAATGCATTCTACAGGGAGAGAGAGAGAGAGAGACGGGTGATCACAGATGATACTTTCAGTGTATCAGTTTCGAGTTACTTCTACAAATTCTGAAACTGTTGTTAGGGTCATTTTTTGCAGTAGCAGAATTCAGAGAGGACAGAAGGAGCAGGGAGAGAGAGAGAGAGAGAAAGGGAGATAGGGATAGAGGAGAGCAGCAAGGGAGAGTGGCCAGAGAGAGAGGGAGCACGAGTGCCAGAGAGAACGGAGACAGTTAATGAGGGAGCAGAGAAGGAATTAGAAAAAGAGTGGCAGCAGAGAGGGAGAGTGAACGAGGCAGCAGAGTGAGAGTGAGGGAGCTGAGAGACAGGAGAGTGCAAGGGAGCAGAGTCAGAGAGAGAGAGAGAGAGAGAGAGAGAGTGAACGAGGCAGCAGTGAGCGAGCTGAGAGACAGGGGGACCCTAAGAGAGCAGGCAGCAGAGAATGCGGGAGTGTGTGAGGGAGCAGAGAGTGTAGGTGAGAAAGAATTAGAACAATATCACTACAAAAGCCACACAGAAGTAGTGACAATTTTTCCAAAGGTCTGATGAGGACAAGAAGGAAGAATAATGAGGAACTACAAACTGATGAGGAACTGGAAATAAGGAAAGTAATAGACAAGAGAAAAAGATGATGACAAACGCATGAATAATCCATATTATTAAATAGAATACCTCATAAATAATATAATAGTCCGAGATGTGTGCGAGCTCCAAAAATCAGTGAAATCCAACTATAATCACACTTACACTGAATCACAGAATTACAGTACAGGAGGTCACTCGGTCCATTGTGTCTGGACTGCAAAGGGGTATTCTTCGGCTGTGAAGTGCTTTGAGAGGCCCAGTGGATGTGGAAAGCGCTATAGAAATGCAAGTTTATTTCCTTTGAAATTTTCATCCGGAACACTGTTTGTCTGAAACATGGGGTTTGGATCGAGAATAAAATCAGGAGGAATTGTTCCAAGTGGCAGGAGGGTGGGTAGCCAGAGAGAGAGAGAGAGAGACACAGATTGAAGAGGATTGGGAAAAGGTCCAGAGGGGGAGATGAGGAGGTGCTTTTATTTTCCATACAGAGAGTTGCTGTGATCTGGAAGGCGCTGCCTGAAAGGGTGGGGGAAGCAGATTCAATAGGAACTTTCAAAAGGGAATTGGATAAATACCTGAAAGGGGGTGGGGGGGGGGGGGGGGAGAAACTAATTGGACTTTCAGCTCTTTCAAAGAGCCAGGACGGGCACGACGGGCCGAACGGTGTCCTTCCCGTGCTGAATCTCGGCTGGCTGCTAAATTGTGCAGGGGAAGGGAAGGGAAGGGGTACGCTTTCACTTTTGCAAATGACTTGAGTGCGGATCAACACAAGTTTTCCAGCTTGTTAAAACCGGCCAAGAAATGAATCTACTTCAATTTAACAAGACTAGAAGCCTGTTCCAGCGAAAGTCTTTATTTTAAAGTCTCCGGCCAGTGAGTGGTCAGCGAGGACACCCAACATTTGAACAATTAAATCCTGTCCCCACCCCTGCACTGTGAGCAGTCACAACATGTTCAATGTTACTGCAGTAAAGCTTAAACTATTTTTCACCCCCCCTCCAATTTTGCACTGTATCTGCCCTGTGAAATCTCCGCTTTCGAACAGATAAAACTGTAGATAGAATTACCAGAGTTAAAAAGCTCTGATTTATATATATATATATATAAAAAAGGAACTAAAATTTATTTTAACTCACCAGCAGGGATAGTGAAGAGGAAAAGGCAGAGTAAGATTGCGAGGGGCATTGTCCCGCAGTCTGTTCCTGAGCTCTTTTCCAGTCTGTGTGGAGTGAGGGAGTTGCGCAGTCTAAAAGTTATCTTTCTTTTCTCTCTCTCTCTCTCTCTCTCTCCCCCCACACCCTCGGTTTCTCGACTCTGCTCCTCCTGATGCTGATTTCAGGAAATGAAACTGAACTCAGTTTGAACAGCCAATGGCAGACCGAGTTTGACAGGCAAAGTGACGCCAAGTCGACCACCACATTTCCCAAGTTCAGCAACAGTTTTTTGAGTCACCATCCAACAACCTCTGGGCTGAAAAACCATTCAGTTAACAGGCTGTACAGCACCGGTGGGTGGGTAACCATTCGGCCCATTGCGCCTGTGCTGGCTCTTTGAAAGAGATATCCAATTGATCCCACTCTCCCTCCTCTGCTCTTTCCCACCCAGCCACCACCACCACCACCACCATCCACCCAGCCACCACCACCACCACCCAGCCACCACCACCACCACCACCACCACCCAGCCACCACCACCACCACCACCACCCACCCAGCCACCACCACCACCACCATCCACCCAGCCACCACCCATCCACCCAGTCACCACCCACCCAGCCACCACCACCACCCACCCAGCCACCACCACCACCCACCCAGCCACCACCACCCACCCAGCCACCACCACCACCACCACCACCACCCAGCCACCACCACCACCACCACCATCCACCCAGCCACCACCACCCACCCAGCCACCACCACCACCATCACCACCCACCCAGCCACCACCACCACCACCATCCACCCAGCCACCACTCATCCACCCAGTCACCACCCACCCAGCCACCACCACCACCCACCCAGCCACCACCACCACCACCACCCACCACCCAGCCACCACCACCACCCACCCAGCCACCACCACCACCATCCACCCAGCCACCACCCATCCACCCAGTCACCACCCACCCAGCCACCACCACCACCCAACCACACACCCAGCAACCACCATCCACCCACCCACCCACCCAGCCACCACCACCACCCACCCAGTCACCACCACCACCACCCACCCAGCCACCACCACCCACCCAGCCACCCACCCAGCCACCACCACCCACCCAGCCACCACCACCACTCAACCACACACCCAGCAACCACCATCCACCCACCCAGCCACCACCACCACCCACCCAGTCACCACCACGACCACCCACCCAGCCACCACCACCCACCCAGCCACCCACCCAGCCACCACCACCCACCCAGCCACCACCACCACCCACCCAGTCACCACCACCACCCAGCCACCACCACCACCCAGCCACCACCACCACCCACCCAGCCACCACCCACCCAGCCACCACCACCACCCACCCAGTCACCACCCACCCAGCCACCACCACCCACCCACCCAGTCACCACCCACCCAGCCACCACCACCACCCACCAACCACCCAGCCACCACCACCACCCACCCAGTCACCACCCACCCAGCTACCACCACCCACCCACCCACCCAACCACCACCACCCAACCACCCACCCAGTCACCAGCACCACCCACCCACCCAACTACCACCACCCAACCACCCACCCAGCCACCACCACCACCCAGCCAGCCACCACCACCCACCCACCCAGCCACCAGCGCCACCCATCCACCCACCCAACAATCACCACCCACCCAGCCAGCCACCACCACCGACCCAGCCACCACCACCACCACCCACCACCATCATCACCCAGCCACCCAGCCACCAGCACCACCCATCCACCCACCCAACAACCACCACCCACCCACCCAGCCACCACCACCCACCCACCCACCACCACCACCCAGCCACCCACCCACCACCACCACCCACCACCACCACTCAGCCACCCACCCACCACCACCCATCCAGCCACCACCCACCCACCACCACCACCACCCAGCCACCACCACCCATCCAGCCAGCCACCCACCCACCACCACCCACCCAGCCACCACCACCACCACCCACCCACCACCACCACCACCCACCCACCCAGCCACCACCACCCACCCACCACCACCACCACCCACCCACCCAGCCACCAACACCCACACACCCACCCAGCCACCACCACCCACCCACCACCACCGCCACCCACCCACCAGCACCACCACCCAGCCACCACCACCACCACCAACACCCACCCACCCAGCCACCACCACCACCACCTCCCCCCCCTAAGCCCTGCAGATTTTGCCCCCTTCAAGTATTTATCCAGTTCCCTTTCGAGAGTTCCTAGTGAATCTGCTTCCGCCGACCTTCCAGATCAAAAGAAAAATACATTTTTTAAAAATGGTGAATTATTGGTAAAAGGGGGTTGGGATGGAGGAGAGAGTTCATGATCTGAAGCTGTTGAACTCAATGTTCAGTCCAGAAGGCTGTAAGGTGCCTAGTCGGAATATATTTTACTATATTTTTCTTTTCCCACCTATTTCCATTATTTTAAAATTTATTTCCATCCATTGTTTTATCTCCACTTTTTAGCCTATTTCGATCCCGTCCCCCCACCCCACCCCCACTAGGGCTATCTGTACCTTCACCCCACCCCACCCCCACTAGGGCTATCTGTACCTTCACCCCACCCCAACCCCCACTAGTGCTATCTGTACCTTCACCCCACCCCCACCACGTCTATCTGTACCTTCACCCCACACCAACCCCACTAGGGCTATCTGTACCTTCACCCCACCCCACCCCCACTAGGGCTATCTGTACCTTCCCACCACCCCACACCCATTAGGGCTATCTGTACCTTCACCCCACCCCCACTAGGGCTATCTGTACCTTCACCCCACCCCACCCCCACTAGGGCTATCTGTAACTTCACCCCACCCCCACTAGGGCTATCTGTACCTTCACTCCACCCCCACTAGGGCTATCTGTACCTTCACCCCACCCCCACTAGGGCTATCTGTACCTTCACCCCACCCCCACTAGGGCTATCTGTACCTTCACCCCACCCTCACCACGTCTATCTGTACCTTCACCCCCACCCCACCCCCACTAGGGCTATCTGTACCTTCACCCTACCCCACCCCCACTAGGGCTATCTGTACCTTCACCCCACCCCACCCCCATTAGGGCTATCTGTACCTTCACCCCACCCCACCCCCACTAGGGCTATCTGTACCTTCCCACCACCCCACCCCCCATTAGGGCTATCTGTACCTTCACCCCACCCCCACTAGGGCTATCTGTACCTTCCCACCACTCCACCCCCACTAGAGTTATCTGTACCTTCACCCCACCCCACCCCCAATAGGACTATCTATACCTTACTCCCACCGCACCCCCACTAGGTCTATCTGTACCTTCCCCCCACCCCACCCCCACTAGGGCTATCTGTACCTTCACCCCACCCCACCCCCACTAGGTCTATCTGTACCTTCACCCCACTCCCACTAGGGCTATCTGTACCTTCCCCCCACCCCACCCCCACTAGGGCTATCTGTACCTTCACCCCACCCCCACTAGGTCTATCTGTACCTTCACCCCACCCCCACTAGGTCTATCTGTACCTTCACCTCACCCCACCCCCCCCCCTACTAGGGCTATCTGTACCTTCACCCCACCCCCACCCCCACTAGGGCTATCTGTACCTTCACCACCCCCCCCCCACCCCCATTAGGGCTATCTGTACCTTCACCCCCACCCCACCCCCACTAGGGCTATCTGTACCTTCACCCCACCCCCACTAGGGCTATCTGTACCTTCACCCCACCCCACCCCCACTAGGGCTATCTGTACCTTCACCCCACCCCCACTAGGGCTATCTGTACCTTCACCCCACCCCACTCCCACTAGGGCTATCTGTACCTTCCCCCCACCCCACCCCCACTAGGGCTATCTGTACCTTCACCCCACCCCCACTAGGGCTATCTGTACCTTCACCCCACCCCACCCCCACTAGGGCTATCTGTACCTTCACCCCAGCCCCACCCCCACTAGGGCTATCTGTACCTTCACCCCAGCCCCACCCCCACTAGGGCTATCTGTACCTTCACCCCACCCCCCACTAGGGCTATCTGTACCTTCCCCCCACCCCACCCCCACTAGGGCTATCTGTACCTTCACCCCACCGCACCCCCACTAGGGCTATCTGTACCTTCACCCCACCCCCACTAGGGCTATCTGTACCTTCACCCCACCCCACCCCACCCCCACTAGGGCTATCTGTACCTTCACCCCACACCACCCCCACTAGCGCTATCTGTACCTTCACCCCCCCCCCCCACTAGGTCTATCTGTACCTTCCCACCACCCCCACTAGTGCTATCTGTACCTTCACCCCACCCCACCCCCACTAGGGCTATCTGTACCTTCACCCCACCCCACCCCCACTAGGTCTATCTGTACCTTCACCCCACCCCCACTAGGGCTATCTGTACCTTCCCCTCACCCCACCCCCACTAGGGCTATCTGTACCTTCACCCCACCCCCACTAGGGCTATCTGTACCTTCACCCCACCCCACCCCCACTAGGGCTATCTGTACCTTCACCCCAGCCCCACCCCCACTAGGGCTATCTGTACCTTCACCCCAGCCCCACCCCCACTAGGGCTATCTGTACCTTCACCCCACTCCCACTAGGGCTATCTGTACCTTCCCCCCACCCCACCCCCACTAGGGCTATCTGTACCTTCACCCCACCGCACCCCCACTAGGGCTATCTGTACCTTCACCCCACCCCCACTAGGGCTATCTGTACCTTCACCCCACCCCACCCCCACTAGGGCTATCTGTACCTTCACCCCACACCACCCCCACTAGGGCTATCTGTACCTTCACCCCCCCCCCCCCCCCACTAGGGCTATCTGTACCTTCCCCCCACCCCCACTAGGGCTATCTGTACCTTCCCACCACCCCCACTAGGGCTATCTGTACCTTCACCCCACCCCTCCCCACTAGGGCTATCTGTACCTTCACCCCACCTCACCCCACCCCCACTAGGGCTATCTGTACCTTCACCCCCCCCCCCCCCACTAGGGCTATCTGTACCTTCACCCCACCCCCACTAGGGCTATCTGTACCTTCACCACCACCCCCACCCCCATTAGGGCTATCTGTACCTTCACCCCACCCCCACTAGGGCTATCTGTACCTTCACCCCACCCCCACCCCCACTAGGGCTATCTGTACCTTCACCCCACCTCACCCCACCCCCACTAGGGCTATCTGTACCTTCACCCCCCCCCCCCCCACTAGGGCTATCTGTACCTTCACCCCACCCCCACTAGGGCTATCTGTACCTTCACCACCACCCCCACCCCCATTAGGGCTATCTGTACCTTCACCCCACCCCCACTAGGGCTATCTGTACCTTCACCCCACCCCCACCCCCACTAGGGCTATCTGTACCTTCACCGCCACCCCCCACCCCCACTAGGGCTATCTGTACCTTCCCACCACCCCCACCAGGGCTATCTGTACCTTCCCACCACCCCACCCCCACTAGGGCTATCTGTACCTTCCCACCACCCCACCCCCACTAGAGCTATCTGTACCTTCACCCCACCCCACCCCCAATAGGGCTATCTGTACCTTCACCCCACCCCCACTAGGGCTATCTGTACCTTCACCCCACCCCACCCCCACTAGGGCTATCTGTACCATCCCCCCACCCCACCCCCACTAGAGCTATCTGTACCTTCACCCCACCCCCACTAGGTCTATCTGTACCTTCACCCCACCTCCACTAGGGCTATCTGTACCTTCCCCCCACCCCACCCCCACTAGGGCTATCTGTACCTTCACCCCACCCCACCCCACCCCCACTAGGGCTATCTGTACCTTCACCCCACCCCACCCCACCCCCACTAGGGCTATCTGTACCTTCACCCCATCCCTCCCCACTAGGGCTATCTGTACCTTCCCCCCACCCCACCCCCACTAGGGCTATCTGTACCTTCCCCCCACCCCACCCCCACTAGGGCTATCTGTACCTTCACCCCACCCCACCCCCACTAGGGCTATCTGTACCTTCACCCCACCCCCACTAGGGCTATCTGTACCTTCACCCCACCCCACCCCCACTAGGGCTATCTGTACCTTCACCCCACCCCCACTAGGGCTATCTGTACCTTCACCCCACCCCACCCCCACTAGGGCTATCTGTACCTTCACCCCACCCCCACTAGGGCTATCTGTACCTTCACCCCACCCCCACTAGGGCTATCTGTACCTTCACCCCACCCCACCCCCCACTAGGGCTGTCTGTACCTTCACCCCAGCCCCACCCCCACTAGGGCTATCTGTACCTTCACCCCAGCCCCACCCCCACTAGGGCTATCTGTACCTTCCCCCCACCCCACCCCCACTAGGGCTATCTGTACCTTCCCCCCCACCCCACCCCCACTAGGGCTATCTGTACCTTCCCCCCACCGCACCCCCACTAGGGCTATCTGTACCTTCACCCCACCCCCACTAGGGCTATCTGTACCTTCACCCCACCCCACCCCACCCCCACTAGGGCTATCTGTACCTTCACCCCACACCACCCCCACTAGGGCTATCTGTACCTTCACCCCCCCCCACTAGGGCTATCTGTACCTTCCCCCCACCCCCACTAGGGCTATCTGTACCTTCCCACCACCCCCACTAGGGCTATCTGTACCTTCACCCCACCCCTCCCCACTAGGGCTATCTGTACCTTCACCCCACCCCACTAGGGCTATCTGTACCTTCACCCCACCCCCACCCCCACTAGGGCTATCTGTACCTTCACCGCCACCCCCCACCCCCACTAGGGCTATCTGTACCTTCCCACCACCCCCACCAGGGCTATCTGTACCTTCCCACCACCCCACCCCCACTAGGGCTATCTGTACCTTCCCACCACCCCACCCCCACTAGAGCTATCTGTACCTTCACCCCACCCCCACTAGGGCTATCTGTACCTTCACCCCACCCCACCCCCACTAGGGCTATCTGTACCTTCACCCCACCCCCACTAGGGCTATCTGTACCTTCACCCCACCCCCACTAGGGCTATCTGTACCTTCACCCCACCCCACCCCCACTAGGGCTGTCTGTACCTTCACCCCAGCCCCACCCCCACTAGGGCTATCTGTACCTTCACCCCAGCCCCACCCCCACTAGGGCTATCTGTACCTTCCCCCCACCCCACCCCCACTAGGGCTATCTGTACCTTCCCCCCACCCCACCCCCACTAGGGCTATCTGTACCTTCCCCCCACCGCACCCCCACTAGGGCTATCTGTACCTTCACCCCACCCCCACTAGGGCTATCTGTACCTTCACCCCACCCCACCCCACCCCCACTAGGGCTATCTGTACCTTCACCCCACACCACCCCCACTAGGGCTATCTGTACCTTCACCCCCCCCCCACTAGGGCTATCTGTACCTTCCCCCCACCCCCACTAGGGCTATCTGTACCTTCCCCCCACCCCCACTAGGGCTATCTGTACCTTCACCCCACCCCTCCCCACTAGGGCTATCTGTACCTTCACCGCCACCCCCCACCCCCACTAGGGCTATCTGTACCTTCCCACCACCCCCACCAGGGCTATCTGTACCTTCCCACCACCCCACCCCCACTAGGGCTATCTGTACCTTCCCACCACCCCACCCCCACTAGAGCTATCTGTACCTTCACCCCACCCCACCCCCAATAGGGCTATCTGTACCTTCACCCCACCCCCACTAGGGCTATCTGTACCTTCACCCCACCCCACCCCCACTAGGGCTATCTGTACCATCCCCCCACCCCACCCCCACTAGAGCTATCTGTACCTTCACCCCACCCCCACTAGGGCTATCTGTACCTTCCCCCCACCCCACCCCCACTAGGGCTATCTGTACCTTCACCCCACCCCCACTAGGGCTATCTGTACCTTCCCACCACCCCCACCAGGGCTATCTGTACCTTCACACCACCCCCACTAGGGCTAACTGTACCTTCACCCCACCCCACCCCCACTAGGTCTATCTGTACCTTCACCCCACCCCCACTAGGGTTATCTGTACCTTCCCACCACCCCCACTAGGGCTATCTGTACCTTCACCCCACCCCTCCCCACTAGGGCTATCTGTACCTTCACCCCACCCCACTAGGGCTATCTGTACCTTCACCCCACCCCCACCCCCACTAGGGCTATCTGTACCTTCACCGCCACCCCCCACCCCCACTAGGGCTATCTGTACCTTCCCACCACCCCACCCCCACTAGGGCTATCTGTACCTTCACCCCACCTCCACTAGGTCTATCTGTACCTTCACCCCACCCCACCCCCACTAGGTCTATCTGTACCTTCACCCCACCCCACCCCCACTAGGTCTATCTGTACCTTCACCCCACCCCCACCCCCACTAGGGCTATCTGTACCTTCACCCCACCCCCACTAGGGCTATCTGTACCTTCACCCCACCCCACCCCCCACTACCCCCACTAGGGCTATCTGTACTTTCACCCCACCCCACCCCCACTAGGGCTATCTGTACCTTCACCCCACCCCCATCCCCACCCCCACCAGGGCTATCTGTACCTTCCCACCACCCCCACCAGGGCTATCTGTACCTTCCCACCACCCCACCCCCACTAGAGCTATCTGTACCTTCACCCCACCCCACCCCCACTAGGTCTATCTGTACCTTCACCCCACCCCACCCCACCCCCACTAGGGCTATCTGTACCTTCACTCCACCCCAACTAGGGCTATCTGTACCTTCACCCCACCCCACCCCTACTAGGTCTATCTGTACTTTCACCCCACCCCCACTAGGTCTGTCTGTACCTTCACCCCACCCCCACTAGGGCTATCTGTACCTTCACCCCACCCCCACTAGGTCTGTCTGTACCTTCACCCCACCCCCACTAGGTCTATCTGTACCTTCACCCCACCCCACCCCACCCCCACTAGGGCTATCTGTACCTTCACCCCACCCCCACTAGGGCTATCGGTCACTTGCTCCTCCTGCTTTCTACCCTTAATGTCACCATTAGCACATTCCTTACCTAATATCACCACCGTCAACGCCCCTTTGTCCTTTTGTCTATGAGATCTTTGGCAATCTCATCTTTGCCTCCACCTATCACTGACCCTCTATCCAGCTCTGCCTGTCCCACCCCCCCGCTCAACCAGCTTATATTTCACCTCATTTCTCTATTTCCTCAGTTCTGATGAGTCCTTTGAAAAGAGTAAAACTCCCGGAAGAGACAGCTTACTGGCGGAGTTGTATTCGGCTCTGTGGGACTGGATCGGCCCAGACCTGCTAGAAGTGTACGAGAGTATGCTCCTGGCCAGCAGCATGTCAGAATCCATGAGGAAAGGCATCATCACCCTCATCTACAAGCACAAGGGGGAAAGGGAGGAAATTAGAAATTGGCGACCCATCTCACTGTTGAATGTGGACCATAGGATTCTGTCCAAGGTCATCGCCAATCGGGTCAAGTCCGCTCTGGAATTGGTGATCCACCCTGACCAGACCTGCACTGTGCCGGGCAGGAAGATCTCGGACAGCCTCGCGCTGCTCAGGGATACGATTGCCTATGTACAGGACAGGGGTGTGGACACCTGCCTCATCAGCCTGGATCAGGAGAAGGCCTTTGACAGAATATCGCACACCTACATGGTGGATGTGCTCTCCAAAATGGGGTTTGGGAATGGAATCTGCAACTGGATCCAACTGCTCTACACTAACATCAGTAGCGCAGTCTCAATCAATGGGTGGGAATCAGAGAGCTTTCCTATTAAATCTGGAATCAGGCAGGGCTGCCGTCTCTCCCCTGTCCTGTTTGTGTGTTGCATTGAACCCTTTGCTGAGTCCATCAGGAAGGATCCGGGCATAAGAGGAGTGACGATCCCAGGCAGTGGAGGCACTCAGGTCAAAGCCTCTCTGTACATGGACAATGTCGCCGTCTTCTGCTCGGATCCCCTGTCGGTGCCCAGACTGATCCACATCTGTGACAAGTTCGAACTGGCCTCGGGAGCCAGGGTAAATCATGGAAAAAGCGAGGCCATGTTCTTCGGGAACTGCGCTGACCGATCCTTTGTCCCCTTCACTGTCAGGGCTGACGACCTGTAGGTGCTGGGGATATGGTTCGGAGGGACCAGGGTATGCGTTAGAAACTGGAAGGAGCGAGTGTCTATGGTGAAAAGGAAACTGGGCATGTGGGAGCGATGCTCCCTCTCCATTGTGGGTAAGAACCTGGTCATCAGGTGTGAGGCACTCTTGCTGTTGCTGTACGTGGCACAGGTCTGGCCCATTCCACACTCCTGTGCGATGGCGATCACCCGAGCCATCTTCCGCTTTATCTGGGGGTCAAAAATGGATCGTGTCCGCAGGGACGCGATGTACAAGCCTCTAGATAAAGGGGGAAAAAACGTGTCCAACATCGCCCTCATACTGATGGCCACCTTTGTGTGTGGCTGCATCAAGCTGTGCGTAGACCCTCGGTACACAAACACCAAGTGTCACTACGTGCTGAGGTTCTATCTGTCCCCAGGGTTGTGAATGATGGGTCTGGCCACGCTGCCGGGGAACGCTCCAAGTAGTTGGACCATGCCGCACCACCTGTCCCTCGTGGAAAAATTTATGCAGAGAAACACCTTTAACCACAAGTCCATCAGGCAGTGGTCAGCACGTAACGTCTTAGAGGCCCTGAGGGAAAAGGAGAGGGTGGATCCTGTGGGATGGTTCCCTGAGCAGACTGTCAGAGTCATTTGGCAGAATGCCTCATCGCCAGAACTTTCCAACAAGCACCAAGATGTAGCTTGTCTGGTGGTGAGAAAGGCCCTCCCCGTCAGATCATTCCTACACACCAGGAGTCTCACCCCCTCTGCACGTTGCCCTCGAGGTGGCTGTGGTGGGGACGAGACCGTTGTTCACCTCCTTGTGGATTGTGCCTTTGTAAAGAAGGTCTGGAGAGAGATGCAGTGGTTGCTGTCGAGGTTCATCCCGAGCAGTTCTGTGACACAGGACTCTGTGCTCTACGGGCTGTTCCCAGGGACACACACCGAGACAAACATCAGCTGCAGCTGGAGGATCATCAACTCGGTGAAAGACGCTCTTTGGTCTGCCCGAAACTTGTTGGTCTTCCAGCGCAAAGAGTTGTCCCCGACCGACTGTTGCAGACTGGCACATTCCAAGGTCCAGGACTACGTGCTGAGGGACGCACTAAAGCTTGGGGCAGCCGCTGCAAAGGCCCAATGGGGAAGGGTCGCTGTCTAAGACCTTTCTGCTATAGGGCACCGAGGGATTGGGAACTGTGTAGAGCCCCTCGGGCTGTACAGCTCAAATGATTGTAATATTGATTGTTTGTACTGATGCACCTTGAGATACATGTTGAAAAAGTTGAACCTGATTGTACTTTTGTGATGGTGATTTTGAAATGGTTTGGAATGTTGTTGAAGATTTTTTATGAATAAAGTATATTTTTGCAAAAAAAAAATTACTCAAGTAGGAGTAAGGGTAAAATAAAAGCAAGGGTCCATATTCTATTTAGTTAAGATATGTCTGGGGAGCACAGTCCTGTGATTTGCATATCCTGCGCTACGTGGGAAATCCTAGACACTCCTGGTGGCCTGGGTGACCATGTGTGCAGGAGGTGCCTCTGACTGGAGCAACTCTAGCTTGAGCGGCAGCTGGGGCCACTACAGTGCATTCACGAGATTGAGAGGTCCATGGATAGCACATTTCAGGACTTGGTCACCCTGCAGCTTAAGGAAGTGCAAGCAGAGAGGGAAATGAGCCCAGGCAGGTGAAAGGCGTATCAGTAGGGGAGCATTTTGGAGATAGTGACCATAACTCAGTTAGATTTAGGATAGTTATGGAATAGGATAAGGTTGGGCTGGGAATAAAAGATCTAAACTGAGGAAAGGATAATTTTACTAAGATGAGATACGATTTGGCCCAGGTGGACTGGGAGCAGCTCCCTTGCAGGTAAAACTGTGTCAGAGCAGTGGGAGGCATTCAAGGAGGAAATAGCAAGATGTTATAGCAACATGTGCAAATATATTTCCATAAAGACAAAGCAGGGGACCAAGTCCAGAGAACCCTGGGTATCAAGGGGCATAAAGGTTAGGATTAAGAAAAAAAGAAGCTATGGCAGATACCGAGGGCTCAATATGACAGAGTCCCTAGAGCAGTATAAAAAGTGCAGGGGGGAGCTTAAAAAGGGAATTAAGAAAGCTAAGAGAGTGTAGCGAAAGCATTGGTGGGTAGAATAAAGGAAAATCAAAAGGAGTTTTTTAAATATATAAGGAGCAAGAGAATAACTAGGGGAAGAGTAGGGCCAATTAGGGACCATAGAGGTGTGGACTCAGACGACGTGGGTACAGTCTACAATGAATCCTTTGCATTGGTCTTCACAATGGAAAAGGACGATGCAGATATAGACATCAGAGTGGAGGATTGTGAAAAATTAGAGGAAATTAACAGAGAGAGAGAGAGGAGGTACAAGCGGGTTTAGTGGCCATAAAAGTGGATAAATCCACAGGCCTGGGTGAGATGTATCCCAGGCTGTTGAGGGAGGCAAGGGAAGAGATATCAGGGGCCCTGGCAGTAATTTTCAAATCCTCTCTGGCCACAGGTTGAAATGACAGAGGACTGGAGAACTGCTAACATTGTCCCATTATTAAAAAAGGGAGGAAGGGATAGACCAGGAAATTACAGGCCAGTCAGTCTGACCTCGGTGGTGGGGAAGTTACTAGAAAGAATTCTGAGGGACGGAATATATCTGCACATGGAGAGACACGGATTAATCAGGGATAGCCAGCATGGATTTTTTAAGGAAAGGTCATTTTTGGCAAATTTGATTGAATTTTTTGGAGGTAACCAGGAGTGTTGATCAGGGTAATACATTTGATGTGGTCTACATGGACTTTAGGAAGGTTTTTGATAAACTCCCTCATGGCAGACTAGTCAAGAAAGTAAGAGCCCACGGGATCCAAGGCAAAGTGGCACTTTGGATCCAAAACTGGCTGAGAGGCAGGAAGCAGAGGGTGATGGTAGAGGGATGTTTCTGTGACTGGAAGTCTGTTTCCAGTGGGGTTCCGCAGGGCTCGGTGCAGGGACCCTTGCTGTTTGTGGTATACTTAAATGATTTGGACTCAAATGTAACGAATATGACAAAGAGGCTCACAGATTACAGGAAAATTGCTAAGGTGGTAAATAGTGAGGAGGATAGCCATAAACTACAGGCGGATATCAATTGACTGGTCAAGTGGGCAGAGCAGAGGTGAATGGAATTTAACCTGGAAAAGTGCAAGGTTGTGTTTGGGGAGGGCTAACAAGGCAAGGGATTATACTATAAATGATAGGACCCTGGAAAGTACTGAGGATCAGAGGGACCTTGGTGTGCGTATCCACAGATCCCTGAAGGTAGCAGGACAGGTAGGTAAGCTGGTTAAGAAGGCATATGGGATACTTGCCTTTATTAGCCGAGGCATAGAATACAAGAGCAGGGAGGTTATGCTGGAACTGTATAAAACGCTGGTTAGGCTACAACTGGAGTACTGCGTGCAGTTCTGGTCACCACATTACAGGAAGGATGTGATTGCACTGGAGAGGGTGTAGAGGAGATTCACCAGGATGCTGCCTGGGCTGGAGGGTCTGAGCTATGAGGGAAGATTGGATAGGCTGGGTTTGTTTTCCTTGGAGCAATGAAGGTTGAGGGGGGACCTGATAAAAGTGTATATAAGATTGAGGGGCATAGACAGGATGGATAGGAAGGCACTTTTTCCATTAGTAGAGGGGTCAATAACCAGGGGGCAGAGATTTAAGGTAAGAGGGAGAAGGCTAAGAGGGGAGCTAAGGTGAAATTTTTTCACCCAGAGGGTGGTGGGACTCTGGAACTCACTGTCTGAAAGGGTGGTTGAGTCAGAAACTCTCGTAACATTTAAGTAGATATTCACTTGTGTTGCCATAGCCTCCAAGGCTATAGGCCAAAGGCTGGAAAATGGGATTAGTGTAGTCAGATCTTTGTTGACTGGCACAGACATGATGGGCTGAATGGCCTCCTTCTGTGCTGTAAACGTCTTTGTGAGTCCATGAATGGGAAGTTTTGTGACAGTTGTAATGGGCATTTTGAGACCACATCTGAAGTACTGTGTACAGTTCTGGCCTCCTTACTCAAGAAAGGATATAATTGCATTAGAAGCAATTCTGAGATGGTTCACTTGTCTGATTCCTGGATGAGGGGGTTATCCCATGAGGAAAAGGTTGACAGGTTGGGCCTGTATCCATTGGAGTTTAGAACAATTTAGACAGAGGATCTTATTGAAACATATAAGATCCTGAGGGGTGTATGCTGGGAGGATGTTTTCCCTTGTGGGAGAGTCTAGTACTGGGGGACACTGCTTAAAAATTTGGGGTCTCCCATTTAAGACAGATATGATGAGAATTTTCTTCTCTTAGGGCTGTTAGTCTGTGGAATCCCCTTCCCTAGGGAGCAGTGGAAGCTGGGTCATCGAATACACTCAAGGCCGAGTTAGGCAGATTTTTGATTAGCAAAGGAGTCAAGGGCTATGGGGGAGGGGGTAGACAGGAAAGTGGATTTGAGGCCTTAATCTTATTGAATGGTGCTGCATGCTCGTGCGGCAACATGGCATTCGCCTGCTCCTAATTCTTCTGTTCAAGTTCCCATAGCCTTGTACACCCCAGCCTGGCTGAGATAGGCTCACTCAGTATAGACAGGGAGGATTCCTTCCTTAACAAAAACAGAATTACCTGGAAAAACTCAGCAGGTCTGGCAGCATCGGCGGAGAAGAAAAGAGTTGACGTTTCGAGTCCTCATGACCCTTGCTGTGTGACTTCTCAGAATGGTTAAGAGAATCAGAAAACTTCTCTATTCCTCTCCCAACACAAGTCAGGGTATGTACAGAGTGAAAGTTGATGAGGATGGCAGTTCCTTGTCCTGTTTCTTATGGGGAACACATGATAAGTTGAGTCACATCAGAAGCATTTGGCACAAGGTTCTTCTCTTAGCCACTGTCTAATTAATGGTAAAACAAACACAAGGGGCTGACTGGCCTCTTCCCAGGGTTAAAAATGATCAATCTCTGCCCTTGGCTACTAGATGATTTTCACAGCGTTAAGAAATAGGAGCTGTCAGCCATGACTGATGTTCATTTTCCTCCCCTAACCATCTGTCTTGAGTATATTCAATGCGAGCATCCACAGCTCCCGAGGTAGAGAATTTCACAAGTTCAGTGAAGAAATTTTCTCATCCCGTTTTGAATCACTTCCTCTGCCACCCTCTCCTTCTGCAGACTCCCGATTACCTCATGGACCTCAGGCCCACTCATTCTTTACGTGACAGGGAGTGAGTCAGCACTAACCCCTGCCATTTGCACCAGGAGCCAGCAAACTTGGCTTTGTTATTTACTCAGAGGAGACATGAACGAGGCCCCATTTACTGCCCATTCTTCAGATAACAGATGGTTGCTTTCACAACTAATTGGTACTGTTGGTTGGGGTGAAGGATTAAGATCTAAACTCCGAGATAAACAGGAATGGGATGGGTTCGAGAGACAACCGTCTTATACCCCTTCCCATTTCACTCTCCGTTGAATCCAGAGTAGGACTGGAGCAAGGGTGTGGAATGAGACTGGGTTGTGACAGGTTCCCTTCCCTGATGGACATTGGAATAATCCAAAATTAATTTGTAATGGCCGCTCCAACAGCGTCACACTCCCTTCACACTATCCCTCTGTTGTGCTCCCTCAGTATTGACCCTCCAACAGTGCAGCACTCCCTTGGCACTGACTCTACTCACAGTGCTGTGCTCCTTCAGTACTGGCAGCATCGGCGGAGAAGAAAAGAGTTGACGTTTCGAGTCCTCGTGACCCTTCGACAGAACTTGAGTTCAAGTCCAAGAAAGAGTTGAAATATAAGCTGGTTTAAGGTGTGTGTGTGGGGGGGCGGAGAGAGAGAGAGAGAGAGAAGTGGTGGGGGGTTTGTGGTTGTAGGGACAAACAAGCAGTGATAGAAGCAGATCATCAAAAGATGTCAACAACAATGGTACAAAAGAACACATAGGTGTTAAAGTTAAAGTTGGTGATATTATCTAAACGAATGTGCTAATTAAGAATGGATGGTAGGGCACTCAAGGTATAGCTCTAGTGGGGGTGTTTTTTTTTTAAAATAATGGAAATAGGTGGGAAAAGGAAAATCTTTATAATTTATTGGGAAAAAAAGGAAGGGGGAAACAGAAAGGGGGTGGGGATGGGGGAGGGAGCTCACGACCTAAAGTTGTTGAATTCAATATTCAGTCCGGAAGGCTGTAAGGTGCCTAGTCGGAAGATGAGGTGTTGTTCCTCCAGTTTGCGTTGGGCTTCACTGGAACAATGCAGCAAGCCAAGGACAGACATGTGGGCAAGAGAGCAGGGTGGAGTGTTAAAATGGCAAGCGACAGGGAGGTTTGGGTCATTCTTGCGGACAGAACGCATTCTTGAGCACTGAACGATTTCCCTCCTGGTGTTTGACAAGGTGTTTACTAAAACCCGCTTTCACAGCCATATCTCCTTTCTCAGTGACTGTCTCCGTCTCCGACTTACCCCACGTGGATTTCAACTGAAATTCCACCCCTCATGTTTCGAACCCACCCAGGATTACAGGTATCTCCGGGACACACAACGCTCCTCAGACTGCTGTTCCCGTCACATTCTGAAATCCACACTCAGTGCCATGCGCCGCCATATGAACACACTCGACCTCTCCCTCCAGCAGCACCGCCGTACTCTTTTTCAAAGCTGCGCGTGCCCCCAGTTTCATTTTATCCTTCGGCTCATCCGACGCCTCAACAAGAAACTTTTTCTCTTTCTCTCAAGTGCTAAGGAACGCAAGCTCCAACAACTCATCGACACCAACACCCATCTAGGACCCTCCACCCCTGCCTGTCCCTCCGTCCCCACCCCATCTTCCAATCCCAGCCCCAGCCGTGTATCCACTATACCCCCTGACCTTCCCCTCTCCGATGCTGAACGTTCAGTGCTCAGCAAAGGACTTAGTTTCATACCCTTACGCCCTCACCTCAATGAATTTCGGGCTCGGCATGATACTGAACTCTTCTTCCGCCGTCTTCGTCTCCGGGCTCACTTCTTTGGGCAGGAGTCCTCTTCCAGTTCAACGGATCCTTTTACCCATCTCCAATATTCTCCCTCCACCTCGACCCCTCCCTCTGGATTCTTACCTTCTCTTGATCTTTTCATTGAGAACTGTCGGCGCGACATTAGTCGTCTCAATTTCTCTGCTCCTCTCACCCATTCTAACCTGTCTCTCTCTGAACTTACTGCACTCCATTCTCTCAGGTCCAACCCTGACATTGTCATCAAACCCGCTGACAAGGGTGGTGCTGTTGTTGTCTGGCGCACTGACCTCTACCTCGCGGAGGCTGAGTGTCAACTCGCAGACACTTCCTCCTACCTCTCCCTGGACCATGACCCCACCACTGAACATCAAGCCATTGTTTCCAGGATGTCACTGACCACATCTCCTCTGGGGATCTCCCTCCCACAGCTTCCAACCTGATAGTCGCCCAACCTCGGACGGCCCGCTTCTATCTCCTACCCAAAATCCACAAACAGAACTGCCCCGGTAGACCGATCGTCTCAGCTTGCTCCTGCCCCACAGAACTCATTTCTCGTTATCTTGACTCCCTTCTCTCTCCCCTTGTCCAGTCCCTTCCCACCTACATCCGTGATTCCTCTGACACCTTACGTCACATCAACAATTTCCAGTTCCCTGGCCCCAACCGCTTCCACTTCACCATGGACGTCCAATCCCTCTACACCTCCATCCCCCACCAGGATGGTCTGAGGGCCCTTAGCTTCTTCCTCAAACAGAGGCCCGAACAATTCCCATCCACCACTACTCTCCTCCGTCTGGCTGAACTTGTTCTCACGCTGAACAATTTCTCCTTCAAATCCTCTCACTTCCTCCAAATAAAAGGTGTGGCTATGGGTACCCGCATGGGCCCCAGCTATGCCTGTCTCTTTATGGGGTACATGGAACATTCCTTGTTCCAGTCCTACTCCGGCCCCCTTCCACAACTCTTTCTCTGGTACATCAATGATTACTTCGGTGCCGCTTCATGCTCTCGTCGGGACTTGGAAAAATTTATTAATTTTGCTTCCAATCTCCACCCCTCCATCATTTTCACGTGGTCCATCTCTGACACTTCCCTTCCCTTCCTTGACCTCTCTGTCTCAATCTCTGGTGATAGACTGTCCACCAATATCCATTACAAACCCACCGACTCCCACAGCTACCTCGACTACAGCTCCTCACACCCCGCTTCCTGTAAGGACTCCATCCCATTCTCTCAGTTCCTTCGCCTCCGTCGAATCTGTTCCGATGATGCTACCTTCAAAAACAGTTCCTCTGACATGTCCTCCTTCTTCCTTAACCGAGGTTTTCCACCCACGGTCGTTGACAGGGCCCTCAACTGTGTCCGGCCCATCTCCCGCGCATCCGCCCTCACGCCTTCTCCTCCCTCCCAGAAACATGATAGGGTCCCCCTTGTCCTCACTTATCACCCCACCAGCCTCCGCATTCAAAGGATCATCCTCCGCCATTTCCGCCAACTCCAGCATGATGCCACCACCAAACACATCTTCCCTTCACCCCCCTTATTGGCATTCCGTAGGGATCGCTCCCTCCGGGACACCCTGGTTCACTCCTCCATCACCCCCTACTCCTCAACCCCCTCCTATGGCACCACCCCATGCCCACGCAAAAGATGCAACACCTGCCCCTTCACTTCCTCTCTCCTCACCGTCCAAGGACCCAAACACTCCTTTCAAGTGAAGCAGCATTTCATTTGCATTTCCCCCAACTTAGTCTACTGCATTCGTTGCTCCCAATGTGGTCTCCTCTACACTGGAGAGACCAAACGTAAACTGGGCAACCGCTTTGCAGAACACCTGTGGTCTGTCCGCAAGAATGACCCAAACCTCCCTGTCGCTTGCCATTTTAACACTCCACCCTGCTCTCTTGCCCACATGTCTGTCCTTGGCTTGCTGCATTGTTCCAGTGAAGCCCAACGCAAACTGGAGGAACAACACCTCATCTTCCGACTAGGCACTTTACAGCCTTCCGGACTGAATATTGAATTCAACAACTTTAGGTCGTGAGCTCCCTCCCCCATCCCCTTTCTGTTTCCCCCTTCCTTTTTTTTCCAATAAATTATAAAGATTTTCCTTTTCCCACCTATTTCCATTATTTAAAAAAAAACACCCCCACTAGAGCTATACCTTGAGTGCCCTACCATCCATTCTTAATTAGCACATTCGTTTAGATAATATCACCAACTTTAACACCTATGTGTTCTTTTGTACCACTGTTGTTGACATCTTTTGATGATCTGCTTCTATCACTGCTTGTTTGTCCTTACAACCACACCCCCCCTCCACCTCTCTCTCTCTCTCTCTCCGCCCCCCACACACACACCTTAAACCAGCTTATATTTCAACTCTTTCTTGGACTCGAACTCAAGTTTTGTCGAAGGGTCATGAGGACTCGAAACGTCAACTCTTTTCTTCTCCGCCGATGCTGCCAGACCTGCTGAGTTTTTCCAGGTAATTCTGTTTTTGTTTTGGATTTCCAGCATCCGCAGTTTTTTTGTTTTTTATCTCCTTCAGTACTGTTTTTCCAAGTGAGGGAGGGGGGTAGTATCTCTTCACCCCATAACCTCCTACAGCCCCACAACTCTCCGCTATCTCCTTTCTCGTCCAATTCTGGCTTCTTTTCATCAAATCATTGATGCCTCCAATATTGTGTGTTCAGCTGCCTAGATCCTGAGCTCTGGCATTCCCTCCCATAAAATCAATTATTCAAGATGCTCCTTAAATCACCCTCTTTGGCCCAATTTTCAGTACCCATCCCACTATCTTTGTTATTGGGTAAACTCAAGTCTGTGGGTGACTGGCCTTTCCATCAAGGCAAGTATCAACATAGCAACTACGCCACCTATTGTCAAAAGAAGTGAATGGGCCTTGAACTGCAGTACACCCCTGGGGCCGGAGGGGGGGGGGGGGGGGAGAGAAACTCTCTTTGCTGCATTCTCAGTGTTTCTCTCCTCCTCTGGATCCATCAGTTAGAAGGGATGGGGTCAGACAGAAGGATCCTGGGGTGAGTGGGGGGGGTTTCTCTCCTCCTCAGGACTCAATTCTTGTTTCTTCCCTTATGTGTACAGCTCAGGGGACCATTCAGCCCATCATGTCCACACCAGTCAAAAGATCGGACTACACTAATCCCATTTTCCAGTGTTTGGCCCATCGCCCTGGAGACTATGGCAACACAAGTGAATATCTAAATACTTCTTAAACATTACAAGTGTTTCTGACTCAAACCACTCTTTCAGGCAGAGTTCTAGAATCCCACCACCCTCTGGGTGAAAAAAATCTCTCAACTCCCCTCTTGGCCTTCTACCTCTTACCTTAAATCTATGCTCCCTGATTATTGACCCCTCTCATGGGAGAAGTGCCTTCCTATCCACCCCATCTATACCCCTCATCTTATATACACCTCTTATCAGGTCCCCCCTCAACCTTCACTGCTCCAAGGAAAACAACCCCAGCCTATCCAATCTTCCCTCATAGCTCAGGCCCTCCAGCCCAGGCAGCATCCTGATAAATCTCTGCACCCTCTCCAGTGTGCAATCACATCCTTCTAATGTGACCCTGTAAGCAATACTCTAGTTGTGGCCTAACCAGTGTTTAATACAGTTCCAGCATAACCTCCCTGCTTTTGTATTCTATGCCTCAGCTAATAAAGGCAACTACCCGATGTGCCTTAACCACCTTATTTACCTACCCTACCACCTTCAGTGATCTGTGGTTATGCACACCAAGTTCCTTCTTGATTTTCAGTACCTTCCAGGGTCCTACCAGTGTAATCCCATGCCACATTAGCCCTCCAAGTGCATTATCTCTCACTTCTCCGGGTTGAATTCCATTCGCCACTGTTCTGCCCACCTGACCAGTTCATTGCTATCCTATTTAGCATGCACACATCACCTAAGGTTCCCAATTAACCCAAATTTCCCTAGTTATCTTCTGTTCTTTGGGTCAAATCACACCTCATTTTAGTAAAATTAGCCTTTCCACAGTTTAGAACTTATATTTCTGACCCAATCTTAGCCATAACTATACGTAATCTGGAGTTATGGCCCTCCTCTGGACGCACGTAACTTGCACCATCAACCCTTGTCATTTGATAGCTTCTACCCTTCAATTAGATCATGGCTCAAAACCATTTTCCTACACTATCCCTTGATGCCTTTACTATCTAGAAATTTGTCTTGAACATACTCCATGACTGAACTTCCAGTGGAGAATTCCAAAGATTTACCAATGAAGAAATCCCACCCCACCCCCCCCCCCAGCCACGAGTCAACCATAAAACTATCTGATGTCACCTGACCTGTTAAGCATTTTGAGCACTGCGGTTGAGAATTGCATTTTGAATAATCAGCAGACGAGGTTATATCTAGTCTTCTGGAAATCTCTAGTTCCACTGGTTTCTTCCACAACTCAATTTGCTCCCCATAACCTGGCAAAAGTAGCTCTAAGTGCTCTTTGAAGATTGCCAAGTGTAGAATCTACTTACATTACCCTTTGACACTTCTAGATCTTCACCCTGAAAATCTCATTCTTCCATTTACATTTAAATCAACAACCCACTTGAGCTTTTCTCTACTCTTATCAAAAGCCCTTTAATTTTGAACATTTATATTAGGTTCCTCCATAACCATCCCAGCTTCTCCACATAACTTAACTCACCCTCTGCACTTGGACCAAGACCTCAACATCCTCCTCAAAGGCCACAATGGTACATGTTCCACCTGAGGCCTAACCAGCAACATATGAATACTGGACTGGTAATGCCAAGCCCTTAACTCCAGCCCCAAATAGTGCCATTTCAATTGCTCCTCCCAAATTGAGTCACTTCATTCATACATATTAGATAAAATGGCTCTACCTGCAAGTCAGGATCTGAGTTTAGCCTGGGTGTACTACAACAAAAAAGGAAAAATCTTGAGTTTAGATGGGCCCCTCATCATGTGTTTATAAATCAGAGTCAGTATTAGTTTGCAATTGATCGACGTACAGAAACCCAGGGTTGTTTTAGCTTCACCGTTTGTGGACAGATTCGGCCAACTGGAGTCTGTTACCTTGATTTTTATCTAGAGCTCTCTGCCTTGTCCTAGCAGCAAATACCAAACAAGGTGGGTTGAGAACTGGCTGAGTAATGGGAAAAAGCTCAAGATTCATTGGCACCACTAATCATCAAGCTTTTCCCTGCATCTCGAACGTCACTTTTCAGTGAGAACAGCAGTAGAATCAAAGATTAGTAAAATAATGTAACCAAACATCAGTGGTGAGTCTTTTACCAAGTTTAATGTTCAATAATACATGACTTTATAAAGTGCAACATCCAAAGCCAGATGCACGAGAACAGACACAGGACACTACTCTGCAGCAACATGAGGTGAGCTCAACAACTTGCTGTACTTTGGGCAGAGGAATGGAGATATCACAGGAGGGGAAAAGCCCACAAGCAGGCCCGATATATATTAGTCTCTGACAAGCACACAAGCAGCTACAAAACGTACAGCCCACACCATCAACAGGCAGAGTAGTAGCTCTCTGCACAAGCATCATTAAGCAAAGGTCATCACCACACCAAAACCCATCCCCCCACCCCCCCCATGTTTTCCCACTCTGGGAATTTGTGGATATGGGACAAAAAAGTCCCACATACACATATCAAGTCAGTCCCTGTCCTGTTCCAAAGCACAAAGTTATTAAGACCATTGAAGATTCCCAGGACAATGCACTTAAACAAATACAAATTTATTGAACAGCATTTAATAAATACTATACAGACAATGCAAGATTTGTACATGATCTCTGTCCGTGATTAGCACACATCTCAAGAAGGCTATCCCATACTCCACTCCGAATCCTAAAACATTATCCTGAAGTAAGCTGGTTTCACGTAGTTGGCAGACTGCAAACATCTGTGATACTTCCGGGCCCGCAAGTACATGGTTACATGATGAAGAATATCTAATGCTACTAAATCTAAAAGACAACTGGGCCTGAAAAAGTACTTACCCAGAATTTTTAATGACCCTATAAGTATTTTCTTTCCCCACCCCATTGCCAGTCTGAACCTTTCAAGGAGGAAGGACGAGGAAGCTGATCACCAGTGTTGCACGCAATGATCAGTTCTGAGCATCCAGGTGACACTCAACACCAAGTTTAAAAAGAAAAGAACCTGTGATTGCAAGTAAACCAGTCAGCATTCACAGCCTCAATCACAGCTTCGCAAAACTCAATCAGATCAGGTCGGCCACATTCATAGGCATCTCATCCACAGTAGTGTTGTAGAACGATTCAATGTCACGGAGTGTCCGTCTGTCCTCTTCAGTGATCAGATTTATGGCAACACCCTTACGTCCAAAGCGGCCACCACGACCAATTCTGCAGGGGCAGGGAGTGGGCACAAGGAAGTAAAGTTGAGTGTTTGTGGCATGCACCATGGCAGATAAGCAGGCCAATTGTGGGAAGATGAAGCTCACCACTCACCTGTGAATATAGTTCTCACGGTTGGAAGGCAGATCATAGTTGATAACCAGAGACACCTGCTGAACATCAATTCCACGAGCCTAAAATAAATCCACCAGCTTTATTAGAGATACCAACAAGACAAAACTTCAGACTTTAATGTCAATGGCTTCATTTCAGTGAGCAGATAGGCTATATTCACAAGAGGCTTGGGTAATGGTTGATACCAGCCATGTAAAGCAGCAGCTTACTGAACAGAAGGGTTGACTGTTTCACAGATACTAAATCAGGTCAAAATAAAAACTAAAATTTCAAAATGCTTGGGGACCCACCTCACCACTGAATGTAAAGAGATAAATAAACAAGATGACACCTAGTCCAGACTTACACTGTTGACTGCGTATTAAGTAGTGAACTTGGGCCAAATCCAGAATTCACTGTGGAGTACAGTCCATTATTCTACCAAAAAGCCAAAATCCAACAAAGCACAAGTGGCTTTCATGGAAAACAAGGGGCTCTCTGGAGCTTTACTAAATATTTTTGTAAAAACCCAAGCAGATCACCACAGCATCAAGTCCTTGCTACATTAATGTCCTCTTTCAGATGCAAACTGCCATTTACACAAGGTTATGTCAGTCAGAATTAAACACCTCAACTTACCAGCAAGTCAGTAGTAATGAGAACACGACTGGATCCAGATCGGAATTCTCTCATAATGAGATCCCTCTCCTTCTGTTCCATGTCACCGTGCTGTAACAAATGCAGAAGCAATTAGTTCCACACCACAACTATTGTGATGGTCTGCAGCCACTCCCCTCAATAAATCATTGGTCAAAGGCCTAATTGAAGCAATCACACCCAGATTTAGTCATGCCACCAGATAGATTGCTATGAACAGAGTTGGCTGTGTTAACACTAAAATAAAATATTCATGGAGAAAGAGAAACTGCAACATTTTATTGAACCTCACCAGAGCGGAGACTGTGAAATCTCTCGCAAGCATTTTCTCTGTCAGCCAATCCACCTTTCTCCGTGTGTTGATGAATATAACAGCCTGAGTGATGGTGAGAGTCTCATACAGATCACACAAAGTGTCCAGCTTCCACTCCTAGGGAGAAGCAGATGGCAAACTGCTTTAAACACTAACAGATGCAGCATTACAAAATGTTCCTGTAATTCAATGTTACCGCATTGAGATTTGAGACCCTGTAATATGCCATTTGGATAAATCTGTCAACTGCATAATAGTTGTGTAAAACCACCGAAAGCTGTAATCCACAGTGGAGTGCAGGTTGTCTCTCTACCAAAGAGAGAACATCCCAATGTGGCACAAAGCCCACATGGAAATAAAGCACTCTCTGGACACAAATAGCTTAACTGAGTTTAACAGGAGGTTGTTACATTATCTCCCTCCCCAACCTGGCTGTGAAGTGGTAGCAAATTTGGCAAGAAAATCCCACTGCCACTCACCTCTCGCTCCACATTAATGTAGAACTGTCTGATTCCCTCCAGTGTCAACTCCTCTTTCTTCACAAGAATGCGAATTGGGTCACGCATGAACTTCTTTGTCACTTCCAGCACATCAGAAGGCATTGTGGCAGATAACAAAACCACCTGTTTATAAAAAAAGGGAAGCAGTTTAGAGGGCTTCAGAATTCAGAGCAATGTCTGAATACAGTGTTGTGATCAGCAAGACTGTACCCACCACATCTACAGGTAACAGCAACGGACATTAAGAAAGAGGTCCACTTCTCCTAGATCAATGTGGGTGGGGTATAATTTATGTCCCAACAAATCCAACTGTCATTGCTGAGAACATCAGAATTAACCAAGGTTCCCAGCTTCAGTAGGATGCTTGCACTGGACAATGTCTATGACAGGACTATCCTGGAACCAAGCTGAGTGAATCCTAATCACAGTTTACACTTATGATCTAACCCACAATCCACAACTTCTGGTAAATTTGCCCCTAAAACCCAAGCTACTCAGCTCAATGTGCACAAGATTTCATTTTGAACATACTGACCAAGATCTGGAGGGTTGGTTATATCAATTGTCATATTAATAAAGAATGCCAAGATCTGTCTGCAACTAGTAAAACTGATTTAAAACCTACATGTGACAAACTGGGTCATGCTTGTTCTAGCATATAGCAGACGTACCTGAATTGAAGTGTTGAGTTTCTGGAATATTTCATAGATCTGGTCCTTGAAACCTCTGCTCAACATTTCATCTGCTTCATCCAAAACAAACATCTTGATGTACCTTGTAGCTAAAACAAAAAGTAAGCATTAAAACATGCCAGTTTGTTTCTTAGCAACAAGATCTGTTTACTAAAAGGAACCTAGCTAACAACATCCCTGAACCAGCTGAGAATCTGGACTCTCTGGCACAGAACTCAGCCAACCTAGCCAGGTGCAAGATAGAGAAACAGTTATTAAAATAGGTGCCACCATTCAGGTGAGATACTGCTCTTTATTAAGCACATGGGACTAACCAACATTCAACCTGCAGCCAAATAAAAACAGATCAACTGTCCACTTTCTGATTAGCTGCTTCAGGGGCTTTATTGGGTGTAGATATAAAGTACTCATTAAAAGCAAAATATGCATATGCTGGAAATCTGGAATAAAAAAATTCTAGAAAATCTCAGCAAGTCTGGCAGCATTTGTGGAGAGGGGAACAGAGTTAACATTAAGAAGCATGCTGGACTCTTTCTTCCTCCACAGATGCGGCCAGAGTTTTTCCAGCGTTGTGTTTTTATTGAAGTACCACATTGATTGTATGATATTACAGAATGTGCAAAGCACATGGAATTTTTTTTAGCTTTTTATACAGCTTGGGCTCTGGAATACATTCACCTGACTGTGGCCCGTACTCCCAAAATCAAATCCTTTCTTCCAATGTACTTACAAAGATGCTGCCGGTTCATCATATCAAATACACGGCCTGGGGTCCCAACCACAATATGTGGAGCCTCCAGCTGAAACTTCTGCATGTCTGATCGGATACTGGTTCCACCAATGCAGGAGAAGCAGGTCCCACCCATGTAGTCTCCCAAAGCCACAATAACCTTCTGAATCTAAAAACGAACGTAGAGAACGTTGTTACCCAGGAGCCTCAATGTTAACAATCCAACAAAGCTTTCTGTACACTGAGCAATCTGAAGCTACAAGATTCGCCTGCAACAGGCCAGTCTCTCTGCAAAGAGAGCACTTTTATAAAGCCAAACTGAGTGAACATGACCTGGCTGAAATACAGAAATTAAGCCTGCACCCACTGACTTTGGACACGACCAATTTACAGCCAGCAAGTGCAGAAGCCACCTTCAGAAAACAAAAAGCAAAGAAAAAGTGAAGCGCCCTTACCTGTAGAGCCAATTCCCTAGTTGGGGCCAACACCAAGGCCTGTGTCTCCTTTAGGCCCACATCTAGCTGCTGCAAGATAGAAATGGCAAACGTGGCAGTTTTGCCCGTCCCTGACTGAGCCTGGGCAATGACATCGTACTCTAGAAGAGGTCACCAATTAGTGCAAGTTAGTTCATGTTCAATAGGACCAATCCAGTATCATAAATGTTGATCAACAAGCAGCTCCATAAATCCAGGATAAACTCCCATTATAGTACACACCCCACCTCAGTCATAGAAACAAAAAATAGAAGCAGGAGTAGACCATTCAGCCCTTCAAGCCTGCTCCACCGTTCATAATGATCATGGCTGATCATCCAACTCAATAGCCTGCTCCCACTTTCTCCCTATATCCTTTGATACCTATCACCCTAAGAGCTATATCTAACTCTTTCTTGAAAACAGTCAGACTTAATACAAAACCACTGGCAATTTCTTTCACCATTACAGGACTGTCATCCAAATTACCATGCCGCAATGGGAGGCTCCACTGTATTTGCTTGTAACTGGGCACCAATAAGCTGAAGCTTTCACACATCTTGTGTCCATAGCATGAACCAGTATAGATTCACTGATGGAACATACTGGGATGAATATGGGGTAATTACTATACCCCAGATCAGATTTAAGACATAGTACCACAATAAAGGTACCTCCTTGTCCACTGATTGGGGACAGGGCCTAAACTCAAAATTTGGTTATCCCAAAGCAGTTCAGTACTGACGGAAATATGTCAACATTACATAGTAAAGATTTCCCATGTGTTAAGAACCCACCCTTGCAAAATTCCACCCCAGTATGAGAAGTAATGCTCACGTGTGTATAACCATGAATAAACTTTCAAACATTGCTGTGCTAACCATTATTTAATTGTTCTCAACATCTTGTTCCTAAACTTGCCCTTGTGGGAGGTTTTGTGGTTATTATTCCGTGTGATTCCTACCCCTGATGCAGGGAAGAATGGCTCGCTGCTGGATGGCAGATGGCTTTTCAAAACCATAGGCATAGATCCCACGGAGGAGATTTTCCCGGAGGTTCATGTCATCAAAGTTATCGACAATCTCAGTCCAGTTGCTCTGCAAATGCAAACATTCTAAATGTCAAGTGGAATATATCAGAACCTGCTCCCAGCTTCAATACTCACTTTAGCACAATTGCAAGCTCTCAACACTGTTGCCGAGCAAAGACAACAATTCAATTGTCTGGTGTTTCAAGATGTCTGCAGGTCTGTTTCTTGGATGCTAATTAGCTCTTCTATGACAACATCACTCATGATTACACTATAGCTAAGGGGAGTGAGATTTATTGGCTACCAAGGAGCCAGTGCAGACAATATGCACTGAATGGTATCCTCCTGTGCTGTGTCTCCTTGAAACTTGTTCAAGAGGGATAACAGGGAAAATTATGAAAGGCTGATCACCCTGCCTGGATAATCTAGGACATAGCCACAAGATAAAAACAGGCCATTTAAGACTTAGATGAGAAATTTCTTCAGAGGGCTGTGAATCTTTAGAATTCTCTAGCTCAGGGGCTGTGGATTGATAATAGATTTCTTGTACCCATTGCATGAACCAGTATCGATTCACAGTTGGAACATACTGGGATGAACATGGGTTAATTATTATACCCCAAATCAGATTAAAAGACAGTACCACAAAGGTACCTCCTTGCCCATTGACTGGGGAGAGAGCCAAGTATTGGGCAACACAGTACACATGGAAATATAGCAGCATACAAAGAGAACCACACGCTGCTGTGATGCCCACTGATGCCAGTCTACTCACAGCTTATACTTAGCATGGATGCATGGAATATCCCAATCATCACAGGAGCATATTGGAGGTGAGTAAGTACGTACATTGTTGGAACACAATTTCTAACTGAAGTTTAAAGCTGTTCATCTCACAGCCATGGCTTCATGTTACTCACCTCAATAACCCCTTCAGGCTCCATTCCATCAGGACAGCCATGATCATTAGATCTAAAAAAAAATTAATGAAAAATAAGGTTAGAAATACACACAGGCTGGCTGAAGGACAGGGCAGTAGGTGAGATTCAGATTACTAAATGATTGCGGGATAACAGGGTTTGCTGCGGTGCTCAAAAGGTGATGTAGCAACATTAGTCATCAACACTCAGTGGCTCAATCCCACCCCTTTTTATTGCATAACAGGCTTGCAAATATTACACAAGATGAGCAGGAAAGGGCAGGTGATTCCCATCAGCGGCAACAGGCACAAAGAATTAAGGGCTACTGAGCAAAGATAAGGATGGGGGGGAAGAGAGAGAGAAGGGGCGCTCCTGCTTCTATTTCTTTAAAAAAGTCTCAAGATAAGCAACTGGGATTTGAAAAATTATCTCCCAGCTCCATCAGCCCAAACAACCCTATCCTCACACCCCCAACTCTCACCATAAAATCCCAGTATGAACTCTCACACTCCCAACTCTCACCATAAAATCCCAGTATGAACTCTCACACTCCCAACAAAATCCCACTACAGCCACCTAATGCTTTGAGGCCCATTCAATTTCTCGCTTTCTCTCTACCCCCCCCAACCAACCAAAAAAAGAGGCGAAAAACGGCGCGCGCATGCGCACAACCCAGGGCCATGCGGCTCCAGCTGCGTAAAGCTGGTTGCGCAGAGGGGAGGGAGAAGATGGTGGCAGCGGTGGCCCGGCGCCTGCGCAGAGGAGTCACATGGCCCCGCCTCGCGGCAGGGACGGGCGCACGCGCGCGAGCCGGCCGGCCAGCCAGCCAGCGTTTCCTTTTAAACCTCCCTCTTCCCTCCACCAACCAACCAACCCCCCCCCCACCCCCAACTTTCATTTTTCTCTCTTTCTCACACACCCGCACACACACAATCTCCGCCATGTGCGATTGCCGGTGAACATGAGATTGGGAAAAAGAAACAAAAAAAAAAACCACCCGCCCCACCACCATAAATTACCTCACCGGGAGGGGGGGGGGAAGGAAGGGGGAGAGATGTGGAAGCCGCCATTTTAGATGGATCGAGTCCCCTCTTGTCTCCGTCTCCCTCCCTGTCCTCCCCCCTCCCCCCCCACCCACCCCTCCCCCAACCTCCTCTCTCGCTCGAGCTCCCTTTGGAACGCGGCGAGCGGCGACGTTCCATTTTCGAACGCTTCTCTTTTTTTAAAAAAAAAAACGGCCGTTGGCGCCGGACCAACCGTCCCTCAGTCGCTCGCTCGTTCGATCGACCGCGGGCAGGCGGCCGGCGCCGCTTCTCCTCCGCAGCCGGCGAGAAACCCTCGGCTTCCTCTACCCCCCCCCCCCCTCCCCTTTTAATCAACCCCACCACCACCACCAGCAGCAGCTCGTCCGCCCGCCGATGCTGCTGCAGCCGCCGCCGCCGCTAAGGTAAGGCCGACATCTAACAGAACATTTCATCCCCTCCCCCCCCCCCTCCCCCACCCTTTCCATCGCTAAAACCATTGCTGAAATTCGGGCGGAGGGGGAGGAGAGAGAGAAAAAAAAAAATCAATCATGGCGTTTTTTAACTGCAGCCTGGCGAAGGGAAGAGAAGGTTATGTAAAGAAAACCGACTCTCCGCCTTTTCTTTCCGCCAACCTCCACACCGCACCGGCCATTTTGTGGCACGATTTTTTCCCCCCCCCCTCCCCTCCCCCCTCTCCCTCCGAAATCTTTGTCGCCGAGATAATATTTTACGCTTGGGGCAAACCTCTTTTCTCCCCTCTATTACCTGTATTCCGCACCGTCTTCGGACATTATACGGGTTTTTTTTTAAAGAAATATTTTATATATATATATTTTTTTTAAAGCGTAGACGCCTCTATGCGAGATGCTCGGAGCGTTGCACAGCCGAGAGAGACTCGCTGTGCCGCTTGCGCTCCTTCTTATAGGCGGCCGGCGGGCGCAGACAAACCTGCTGGTGGTGGTGGGTGGGTGGGGGGGGCGGGTGCTTGCCTCGCCCCGCCCCCCCTCCTCCCTCCTCCCGCGCCCATTGGCCACCGCTCAGGCGCGTTCCGCCTCCGATTGGCTGCCCGGCCCCGTTAGCCAACCACCTTTCCCTCCCGTGACGTCACCGCGTCCTCAGCTAAGATTGAGACGTCATCCCCACCCCCCCCCCCCCCCCCCCCCCACCCCTAACGATCGCTTCCGGTCTCAAAAATTAATTAGGTGCGATTTTTTTTTTATCTTTAGTTTTTTTTTATGTGTGGGGGGGGGGGAGTTCACGTATTTCGCTCATATTTGGTGGAGAACCTTTTTTTTTTGGGGGGGTCATTCTTCCCCTTCCCCCCCCCCTCCCCGCGTTTAGCACGTGATGGAAAAAAAGAGCTGGAGGAATAAATGGGTATTCTCACTCCCAGAGACCACGTGTCCGGTAGATCTCTCACAAAGTCCCATTCATTATCAGACAAAGGAGTGCCAGCCAACATCCAAGGCCCAATTTGATTAAACAAGGAACAGAACATGCTGCAAATGCTCAGCATGTCAGAAAGCATTCGCCTGCACAATTCGGGCACAGTCCTGGTCTCCTTGCCTAGGGAAGGGTATGAGGGTGGCCAACCCTCCAGGATGGGTCTGGGGGCCGGGGGGGGGGGGTCCAGGAATTGAATGGAGATCAATCCCCAGGACACCGCTCTGTGCAACTCTGGAGAAAGAGAAAGAGAGAAAAAAAAACAGAAGGACCCTGAATAGATTGCCCTTTTTGGAACATAGGACTTGAGGAGCAGGAGGAGGCCATTCGGCCTGCTGAGCCTGCCCCACAAAAAATTCCGGTGGGGATACTAGGAAATGAACCCAGGACCTTACACGTGCAAAGCACCCACTCTGACGCTGACCTATGTCTGCCACCTCACTCATTTTTTTAATTAAATTTTTCTTTGCCAGATATATAAAAATATTGAAAATGGCGTGGGGGGGGGGGCACTGAAGTCTGTTTGACTGACAGCCAAGCATCATTCAGTTGGATAATGAGTCTTTTTACTTTCCAATTGGCTTGGGAAGGCAGTGGGTCACAAGGATGGATGTGTTGGCCGACTAATGGAAAAAGCGTGAGGGAAAGTTATGTGATGAAACCTCCGGGGATATGTTTAATCACAGTTGACAACCCTAAAGGATATACTTGTCTTAGAGGGAGTGCAATGAATGTTCACTAGACAGATTTCTGAGGTGGGGGCTGGGGGCAGGTGATTGTCCCAGGAGTAGACTACATTCCATACAGTTTAGTGATTTAATTGGAACATTTCACATCTTAAGGAGCTTGACGTGGAGATTTGCAGTTCACAAGCACACTGCATTGAACTTCATCTGTCACTTTCCATCCTTTCCACCATTTTGACTATGTCCTTTTGAAGTTCTACATTAACCTCCTCACAGTTCACAATGCTTTCAAGTTTATATCATCTGCAAATTTTGATACACCATGGTCTAGGTCATTAATATTCATAAGAGCAAGGGTCCCAACACTGACCCCTGGGGAACTCAACTTGAAATCTTTCTCCAGCATGAAAACCACTACTCTCTGTTTCCTGTCACTCAGCCAATTCCGTCTTCATGTTGCTGCTGTGCGTTTTATTTCATAAGCTATAACTTTGCTCAAGTTTGTTGTGCGGCACTTTATCTGTTTAGAAGTCCACGTACACCACATCAAGAGCATTGCCCTCATCAACCCTCTCTGGTACCTGTTCAAAAAACTTTTCCCCTTAACAAATCCATGCTGGCTTTCCTTAATTAACCCACATTTGTCCGTGTGACTGTTAATTTTATCCTGAATTTTTGTTTCTAGAAGTTTCCACACCACCAAAGTTAAATTGACTGGCCTGTAGTTGCTGGGCTTATCTTTACACCCTTTTTTTGAACAAGGTTGTAACATTTGCAATTCTCCTGTCCTCTGGCATCACTCCTGAGTCTAAGGAAGACTGGAAAATTATGGGCCATGCCTGTAATTTCCACTATCACTTCCCTCAGTACCTTTGGATGGATCTCATCCGGTCCTGTGCTTTATCAACTTTAAGTATAGACAGCTTTTCTAATATCTCCTCCTTATCAATTTTAAATCCTTATGGCGTATTAGTTACCTCCTCTTTCATTGTGGCCTTGGTAGATTCTTCCTTGGTGAAGACAGAGGCAAAGTATTAATTTAGTACCTGAATTATTCCCCCTGTCTCCATGTGTAAATCCCCTTTTTGGTCCCTAATCAGTACCACTTCTTTTACCACCCTTTTACTATTTATGCCTATAGAAGACTTTGGGATCTCCTTTTATGTTCGCTGCCAGTCTCTTTTCATACTCCTTCTTCACTTCTCTTATTTGCTTTTTCACTTCCTCTCTGAACCTTCTCTGTTCAGCCTGGTTCTCCATTGTATTGAGAACCAGTCATCTGTCATCAGCACACTTTTTCTTCTTCATCCTAACCTCTATCTTTTTTGTCATCCAGGGAGCTCTGGATTTCTTTGCCCTACCTTTCGAGGGAAGATAGCTTGACTATGCCCAAATTCTCTCTTCTGTGAAGATAGCCCATTGTTCAGCTACTGTTTTTCCTCCAACTTTTGATTCCAATTTATTCAGCCCAGATCTGTTCTTAGCCCTTTGAAGTTGGCTTTTCCCCAGTTATTATTATTATAGAACGTTCTTTGACCTTTTCCATAGCCAACCTAAATCTACAAAGATCACTGTCCCCTTGATAGTTGATCCACTTACACCACCTCATTCCCAAGAACCAAGTCCAGCAGTGCCTCCCCTCTCATTGGCCTGGAAACATACTGCTGTAAAAATTTTTCCTGAAGACAATCCAGAATGCCCTCCTCTACCCTTTACACTAATACTAGCCCAGTATGCATTCAGATAATTAAAGTCCTCCATTATAACTACACTATAATTCTTGCACCTCTCTGTAATTTCCTTGCAAATTTGTCCCTTTACATTCTTCCCACTAATTGGTGGCCTATAGACTATACCGGGCAATGTAATTGTATAATTTTTGTTCTTTAGCTCTGTCCTTGACCCCCCTGGAACATCCTCTTTCTCCAGCACTGCAATGATCTCCTGAATCAATACCACCACTTCTCCCCCTTTTCTTCCTTTCCCATCTTTCCTGAATGTCTTGTATGCAACAATTTGATTACAAAGATCATCTTTCCTAATTGTTGGTTAATATCTGTATCTGGGGGTTTTGTTGGACACCCGGTGTAATTTTGACATTCCTTCAGGACTGCTTGAAGAAGGAACAAAATACAATGGGTTAATTAAAGTTTCTTCAGTGACAGCTGAGTCTCAGTACCTGTGGTGTACATTACATTTCCAAATACCTTCCTTTGGTGGTGCAGTACTCTTAGGTATGCTTCTTTGATCTGTTTGCAAGATCCAGGACCAAGCTGTGAGGTTGTTAGGAAAATAGGGGAAGCAATTGCAAGAAGGCAAAACACTGGCCTACAGCAGCCCTTGACTGAAGAACCTGAAAATGAAGTTGGCCTCATAAGGATCTGGTTTAAATAATTGATGAGTGAGCTGAGTACCTGTCATTAAACACCTAGCATATCATGATGCTGGCACATCTCATCTGGTTCACTAATATTCTTTAGAGAAGGAAATCTGCCTACCTTACAGAGTCTGGCCTACATGTGATTCCAGATCCACAGCAGTGAGGTCGACTCTTAACTACCCTCTGAAATAGCCTAGCAAGCCACTCAGTTCAAGGGCAATTAGGGATAGACAATAAAATGCTGGCCTTGCCAGTGATGTCCACATCCCACGAAAGAATAAATTTTTAAAAATCACAACCTATGCTGCCTAAATCCTCCCACCACACTAAAAGCATGCTCTATGGTTGGTGAGGGAAGCAGGGTTTGAGAACACCTTGTGTAACCAGGGTTTGGTACCTGCTATGATTAGGTACAGAGAGACAAGCTGTTGTTGAAGGCCTTCGTCTGTAACCCATAGAACCTCTGTTTGATGGATCAGGTACATATCATACGGTCAGAAAGATGGTGGTAATGCATTTACACATCTTAGAGTGAGTTGTGCTGTTTACTGTGTTATTCCTATTCAGATTGCAAGCACTTACATTTGTGTTGGTTAGTCAACTAATGATCAGTGAGTGACTATCCAATATAGAGGTGAGGGAGCTAAGCTTCTAAGTTGGTCATTAAAAATTGCAACCGAGTCAACCCTCTTCAGACGATACAGGAGCTGGGCAAGTGCATTGATTCCCAAGGCAGAGTAACGAGCAATCAACTGATGTGCCTCGTTGATGAGATAGGGATGTTCACTAATTAATGGGGACTTGCATTATACACACTTCAGGCTCAGCTCTTGTCGATCTGTTTGTTGTTAAGCTATTTGGACTCAGCTCAGCTGTGTCATTTTGTGGAGTGAAATTTGTACTGATATCAACGACCCCTCATCACGGCATCCATCAGTCTCTTTAGAGATTCCAAGCCTTTGAAATGGGAAGTCCGTTCAATATATTAGATAACTCTGTAACTATTATAACTGTAGTAGGAAAATTCTAGTAAAGGCTCAGCCTTTGAAGGCAGGGAGGAATAAAGATAAGCCTTTTAGTCTCTCTAAATTGAAAATTCTCATGGCAGCATGTCAATGTGTTGACACATGGGCTAGTGAGTCATTAAATGTGGGTTAATTCTGATGATTCATGGTATCCTTTGCCAGAACAAAACTGAGCTTTAAACGGAGCCAGGAGAACAGAAATTAGGTATGTCAGTAGGAAAAGAGGCAAGTACAGTGACAGGTGATTACCTAACAATGATTTTTCCCCTCGTTGCAAAATGCAAGTGTAAAATGCCCACATTCTCCAGCTCAGAGGCAATACCTCCAGAAGGGCAAGAAAATCCACACTTCTCATTACCTGCAGGACATCCCACAGTGCTTTACACAATGATATCTTAACATCTTTTTAAATACAGTCACCATTATAATGTAGGAAATACAGCTGCCAATTTGCACACAGCAAACTCCCACAAACAGCAATGTGATAATGATCAAATAATCTGATTTTAGTGATGCTGGTTGAGATAAATATTGCCCAGGACACCAGGGAGAACTCTCCCGCTCTTCTTAGAAATAGTTTCACGGGATTTTTTACATCCACCTGAGGGGACCAACGGGGTCTTGTTTATTGTCCCAAAAGATGGCACCTTGACAGTGCATTGCTCCATCAGTATTGCACTGGAGTGTCAGTGTAGATTTTTACGGTCAAGACTCTAGAGAGGGACTTGAGCCCACAACCTCCTGACTTCAGAGGAGAGAATACGGTCATCTAAGCCACAGCTGACACACGACTCAGAGGTGCTGAGGCCAATTGCATCCTTTCTTCTCCCTATGTCCCAACAATAGTGATTTCTCATGGGAGAATATTATCAAGCCACTAACAAGGTGCTGGGATGGTCCCTCAATGGGCTTCTTGATAAATACACTAGTTGTTTTGGTAAAAGCCATACAGACAAGGAAGATCCAACTCTTGTCCTTCCTTGTTAACGGATTTCAACCAGGGCAGCAGCAGCAGAAACACTGACAATGGCTTCAGCACCCCTGGGTCTTCGAGTCAGGTGTTGGTGAGGGGCGGGAAGAGAGAGAGAGAGAGAGAGAAAGTCAGCCGGAACTCTTGATCACTATCCAGTGAGACCTTTGGGAAAAAGCACGTGGATAGAGATGGCTTGAAGTGAGGAATTGATTTACTGTGAGGGATATCACAGCCAAATAGCCTGTCAACATTCATGATAACGGCTACTTGGGTGAGGTCTTTGTACATTGCCAGTGCTTGTGGATCAGCATTCCTATGAGAGTCAGTGTCTTGGAGAGGGGAGTGGAAGGTAAAAGGATTGAGTAAAAACAGTTTTTTTGGGATGTAGGGGAAAGAGCATACAATTCCATCAATGAGGATACCCTTCCCTCTGCTATACTGAAGCACTATGTTACTAGATCTCATGACAGAAACCACATTTCAGATTCTCTGCTAGATGCTCAAGACTCAGATCTTTATTGTGTCAATACAAGGGATAGGAAAATTCAATTCAGTACAACAGTGATATTCATACAAGAAGAATATTGGGAACAGGAGGATTAAACACAATAAACCTTCATGTCTGTATTATATCAGATATGCTCAAATGTAAAACAACCCATGTACAAGTTGAACCCACCCCCCACCATACTTTCCACATCTATCCCTCTCAGCTCCCAAACAGCATGAAATGTAACTGATAATCACACATTGCCACTGCTGTGCATGGATGGAAGCTGCAGCCCAAGAGAGGGGCACAGAATTCATGGAGCTTGAAACAGGGCAATGGGAGAGTGTCAACTGAGAGCAGAGTGATGCTGAAGGGTCCAGAACAGGTGAAGGAGGCTAGAAGCAGGTAACTGTACTCCCCATGCAGCACAATGCCAGATGACTCATCCCACCCCAGCCCTCCATTTTCACCACCTTGTGACCAACAGTTTGGAGTATAACTTATGCACTGGCTGCTGGACCTGAGGGTACATCTTTTGGCTTTAGAAAAGTTCCCAAGTCTGCTCTCAAGGCTTTCACTATCATGAGATCCATCCAGATCAGGTTCAATTCTAGCCAGCTGCAATCAGGATGAGCGAAGCAAAGACCCAATGTTTTAATGGGGGGGGAGGTGTTGATGGGAAATATAGTGGGGCTGACGAGGGTCTATTATTCACAGGGGAACTAGAATTCTCCCCCTTACTTTTAGCTTCTATTTTTCAGCTTCCCTAAAACAATGGCTCAGAAAAGTAATACTTGGTGCACTTACACCTCTGGTCCTTCACTGTCTTTTGGCTGTATCCATTTTCTTCATTCCCATTAATCCTCTCCTCCCTAACCCCATTTCAGAAAAAAAGGAGCAAGGCCATGGATTTGTAGTTTTGGGGAATAAAGTGTGAAATATCATCCTGAAAATACAGGTTAAAAACCCCAGAATTCCATGTAACACAAATGGAAGTTTGACCATTGTTTCCATGGTTGCTTTTCTCTGGATGGAGAGCCTTTACCTGCCAGCCTTACACTTTCTCCTCCCTCACTTCCCTAGAAGTGAGTCAATTCGATTCTGGGATTAGGATGCATTTATTCTGCCACATTTGCATCAATGTAAACACATCAACACAATAACGGCACAATATTTCAGACCAAGGTTGCATTCCTGGCATTAAAGCCAAGGCACCTTTGAGAGCTCAACATAGTAAAGCGTAACCCCAATACAAAAGCAAAATTCTGCAGATATGGAAATCTGAAATAGAACAGAAAATGCTGGAAACTGAGCAGGACAGGCATCTGTGTAGAGAGAAACAGAGTTAACCTGAAGGTATTGACCTGAAATATTAACTCGTTTCCTCTCTGCATAAATGCTGTATGACCTGCTGAGAATTTCCAGCGTTTTCTGTTTTAAAATAATTCCAGTTGTGAGAGAGCAGCTGGGTTTTAAAACCAGTGCTCTGATGGATCTCCCAAGCACTTTAGAAACTCAGTGCAGTTTCTCTGAAGGTTGAGAGCAGCTGCACCTGCCTGCACTTTCAAACATTAAATATTGACCAGCCAGGTGCAGTATGTATGCACAGATTTCTCTATCATCAGGCAGAATGCAAATTGCAGGCAAGCGCTTTGCTGACACTTCACAATCTACAGCTATGTAATACCCTCGACAATTGTTACAAATCTAACAGAAACGGCATGTTACTGTGATTGCACAATAGTCACAACAAAACCCGAGATGTGAAGATGTGGTATTGCAGACTCCACTTTCAAAGGCCATATCAGCTGTAAGCTCTTGTATAAGTGGCTTCATATAAATGATTGAAGGCTTAGCTCTCTGCCCAGACTTGTGGACACCCCCTATCTTGCAATATTTTTTGCTTTTATTCAGACGGAGATATGATGAACGGGCTAAAACAGTACAAATGGTTCTCACCCTTCTAGGTTTAAAAGGCAAACCTAAGATCAAGTGGTATAATCCTTGGCCATATTTTCTCACTTTTGCCATTGTTTGGATCCACAGACACATCAATCCCAGCAGCATCTATTGTGGATGCAAACACTGCAGAGTTGGATTCATTTTAACTTCACTAAAGTACGATTGCTATAGATGTAAACCAGGTACAAGTTACGCTACTTGTTAAAAAAAAAATCAGGCAAGTCAGGTTTAACATGGACCAAATCTCTGCTTAGTAATGGAAATTCCTCTTGCCTTAAATAGTTTCTAAGTTTTGTTTCCCAACCAAATTGTCACTTAACAATCAGTTCCAGCTGACACACCAGCTGGGAATTAACTCACTTTTATGCAGCAATTCAACACATCCTGACAAATGAAGATGCTGCTCCATTGTGAGATCTCTTTCAACAGGGTCCAGGTTTCACCTTGCAGCTCCAGGAGACCCAACTCCAAGACCAGAAGCTTGACAAAGTTGACCAGAGTTAAGAGACGGATGGAAATACAATAGCAGGAGGAAACATGCAATTGTCAAAGTCTACTCCCCAATAATCTAGTAGAGATTTTAACCATTTAATTTTATGGATTCTCTTTTGCAGGTTATGTATTTACCTATATAATAAGAATCACCAAACTTTTTAGTGACACACTTTGTGACATGATAAGGCGTTGTACAAATGCAATCTATTTCCAAGACAGAGGAAGGGGGGAGGAAGACCAAGAGAAATCAGTTTCATGCATCATATTCCATGAGCTCCAAAATGAGTTGCTCACTCCTTTACACTAAAATCATTAAGATTAAGCAACCCAACTGAGACACACAAGGTTTCAGTAACCCCAAACCCCCAATTAGTGTTTACTCCAAAATATAAAACTTTGTCTTTGTAATGGGAAAGCTTGCACCCCTTAAAAAATGTATAACAAAGGAAATAGACTTAAACGTTTGCATCCATCCAACTGTTGCTTCTGTCTACTTAGCCGCAAGATTGTTATTTTCAGACTGGAACTGTAGAACATGCAGTTTGAGAGATTCAGGAGACATTGCCAGACTCTAAGGTTCAGGCCACAGAATGATTGCACTTAAACATGTAGGAAAATTAAGACTGGCCCACAGAAACCCCTAAAAATGGACAATATTTACTGATGGATTCCTCCTCCAAGCAAAAACTGAGCTCATTAATAGGTTGCAATTGAAAGAGTATTGGAGGGTGTAAATCTCAGTTTTGGCACAAACAAAAGGCTTCAGTGGAGCTTTCCCTTCCCAGAACAGAGCAAAAAATACACAACAAAATCTTATGCCTTTGAATAGATCCAATAACTTCACTTATTAATCCAGCACCTTTCCACCTCTACATAAAACAGGGTATCAAGATCAACTGAAGTTCAAACACTGATCCACACTTATGCCTTTTAAACCCCCTCATCCCCTTCCATGAAGCAGCCAGTTAGGACAGCTATTGCACAGAGGGGGCGTATAAGAATTACAACCACAGAATTTAAAATGCACACACTGAACATCGTCCAAGTATAGCATTCACCTCCTCTGCAACTTTAAACACCGATGATGGAACTTAGCAGCACTGAGAGATAGAATACTTTCCCATTGTCAACATCGAGCCCTCCAAAATAAGGTACAACATGGACTGATACCAAGTAAAACTCCCTCTGTCCCAACAAAAGTCCCTTCATCCTGAACTTGGAACAACAATCCCCAGTGATGGTTCTACTTCTTATAACTGTCACTGTTGCAGTTTGAGTGAGGCTGCCACTTCAGTAGTGGCTTGTGTGATGGACCCATGCTCACTAAGCCCTGCTTTGCTTTAGACAGGGCCTTTACATGCAGCAGACAGAAGAGTCCTTCATGGTCTTGGTCTGCGCTGGATTTGAACTTCAGCCCCAGTGATGAAAAGGTGAAGTGAGCAAAACAATCTCAGTATGTAATACTTTCTCTGCAGCTCTGCCTTTGGGAGCCACAAAAGCAGCAGGTGCTAGCAAGGACTGCTCATGAAGCTAGTGTTCAGATTAGCAAGGAGGGCACCAGCAAAACACATTTCATAAATCAAAGCTAAGGAAATTTGTTTTGGAAAGTACCTTTCAGCTATCCATTATTGTACACTGAAAACATAACTAGGTGTCTCAGGGACTACTCAAAACGCAGCTCAAATGCCAGAGTTTCATTTTGAATTTCCACCAAGAACTTAAAATAAAAAAATTGCTATCCAATATTTTATTTTTTAAAGCCATAGTGTGTGATAGGGGAGCAGGCAGAAGATAGCTCACTTAATGCTGCATGTGTTGAAATTTTTTATAACAAAGATTTCACAAAGCAAAACTGATATTCAGTGGTCTTCTGCACCCTCCCTGTAATCCCTGCCTGCCCCCACCCACCAAAACCCCATTTTCTTCATACAGAAACACTTACTTACAGGGTACTACCAAACTGTGTGGACACTTAAGAGCGATGCTTGGTGAGTGTTACAAGTATAATAATATGACCGATCAAACTTTTACTACGGGCGTAGTACTGAAGGGAGATGGTACCACACTGACTCAGTTGGTGAGGTACACGTGGTTAATGCTGACAGGCTACTGCATCTTCCTTCTCCATTCAAAAGCAAACCTAAAGGCTTTAACAAATCTACATTTTGGTCACAATATTAAATCCCAGCTTTTTGTTTTAAACATATAAACTGAAAAAGACACCAAAGAGAACAAAACACCAAACAACATCTTTAAGAGGATTTGGTGGATTTGGAAAGTGACTAACCACCACTTTCACATTAATTTGACCATACGTCAATAGGTGCAACTTTCCTTTATTTTAAAATCCTCACAGGTATCCTCTTCCGTTCCCCACCGCACAAGGCCGCAGCCTCTCCATGACCATTGTGAGCAATGCTTGTTGACAATTGAGATGACAGCATAACCATACAAGATGGGCAGCATCATGCTTGCTCCCCTACCCATCCCAAAGATGGAAGGATTCACTGCACCAAGCCATTTCACTGAAAGGGCTGACCGAGAGCTTGTGGAAAATAATCCCAAGTGACAAGTAAGCCTCGAATTAAAACTGATGGTCCATATGGAAAGTCACCGATCCTGCATAATCACTTCCTCCGCCAGTTTACAACCCAGCCATTAGACAGCTTTAAAGATACTAAATAACCCAAAGCCTTCACATATATCTGTTGCTGCCTTTTAGTCCTGTAATCCTGGTGTGATAATACAATACAGCTAACCAGAATTTCAAAATTGAACAACACTTAAATAACTGAAAAAATATGGCATAGAAAAAAAAGTTTGTTTTTTTTAAAAAAAAGAAAAAAAGTTTCATGTTTCAACACATTTGAAGACCAGGATTGTTTAATCAAGTCTTCTTAACTTGCACCATCCTTGTAATGTTCACAAAAGGGTGCGTTTGTCTGGTCGATCACCCAATGCTAGGTTTGTGTTGGCCATCCTCCGGAAGCGGGCTCCTCACACAGTGAGCTTGCAGTTGCAAAGTTCCTTGTAGATCTGGCGCCGCAGCTTGGGCATGTCCTGCTGGGTGAAGCTGAACGGTTGACCCAGAGCCAGACATTTACAGAACTGAAACAACACAGACATAACTATTGGCTAAACTTCACATTCAGAAGTTGAAACATTTTTAACATCTTAGTGTTCTCCCTCTCTCCCCACCCAACTTTCTCTACTCCAGGTACTGATTCATTTTAGGGAGGCACTTCCACCGGCATTGATTACATTACATAGGATGTATGACATTGAAGGAGGCCATTTGGTCCAACCAGTCCATGCCAGTGTTTATGCTCCATTTGAGCCTCCTCCCATCTTTTCTGATTTAAATTTATCATCGCAACCCTTTGTCTCCTTCTCCCTCATATGCTTGTCGTAAATCATCCGTACCATTCACTTCAACCACTCCCTGTGGTAGTGAGTTCCACGTTCTCACGACGCTTTGAGTAAGGAAGTTTCTCCTGAATTTCCTATTAGATTTCTTGTTGACTATCTTATATTGATGGCCTCTAGTTAATGCTCTTCCCCACAACTAAAAGCATTATCTTGTATCCGCTCTATCAAGATTGAGTGAACCTAAACAATGAGTGTGGTGACAGATTTCATTGTATAAAGGGTTTCACAGGCTAGCCTGGTGGGTTGGCATCATTTGGAGTGAAAACAATTGGAATGAAGGACATAAAGAACCTAACTTAGTAAGGTTTCCTTCAATTAAAACAATTGCCATTCAACATGTTTCAAATACTGAGGGAGAGGGCATTTTCTATGTAGGGTGAAAGGGTATTAACCAGTTGGATGCTGCAGTCATAGGTCACGATGAACTGAGGGGTTCCTTGCCCATCTTTATAAAGGGGGACATGTCACCAAGACACCTTTTTAAAAACCAGGCCCAACAGAGACAGGTTCCTGGAATATGTGGGGCTTGCTTCCATTAAAAGAATAGCGAAAAATCAGTCATTACAGGTTTTACAACAGTGATCATAATATTATTAGATTTAACTTGGATCAGTCAAAGCAAGGTAATGCAAATCTAATGCAACCACTAGATTTTTGATATGGTTGCCAGTACATTTGCAAAGATGGTGGATTAGTTAAAGATTAGTTCAAAGGTTTTATCAGGCAGGGTTAATGGAAACATTAAAGAAAAATGGAATGCCTCCAAAATCACCATTATGCAAAAGGAAGTTAAACATGCCCCTAGAGTGAAAAGAATACATGGTAAAACCAAACCAAACTGGCCCAAAGCCCATAACAACAGACAAATCAAGACTTAAGCAGAAATATTTTTACTGGCTTAAAGCAAACTCCTCTCAAAAGAACAGGGCTATGTATCAAATGCAGCTGAAGGCATCAGAAGCCTGCAACTAGAGCAGCCAAAAGGAGATGGGAAAGAATGACAGTTAGGCATGCTTATAATATCAAAGTAATCTTCAGCCATGTTAGGAAGTTAGAAGCTCATCAAGAACTTGAAAGGCCACTGAAAGATTCATCAGGGTAGAATCTAGTAGATTCCCAGGTTTTTCATTGGCTACTTTGCATCAGTCTTCAGTACATAAGATGATTTTAGTTATCAATGATACATCTCAGGTTGATTCTATAACTCAGCGTCAATAGTCCTCCAAAATAAATGATCTCAAAACAAATCTCAGTCAGAACTGGAAAATCACAGGCTCATTAGTTTGACTTTGGGTACAAGCAAGTTTCTTGACGGGCCCATGTGAACCTCAACAGAGAAGGGCTTATTATGGAGTCTCAACAAAAGAAGGACCTGTCTCGTTGCTCCTTTTTTGAGGGCATTAGTGATTTGGGGGGCTTGAATGGCCCGTTCGACACTGTGTATCTTAATTTTCAAAAACCCTTTGGCAAGGTGCCAAACAAAAATTGGGTCCTGAGAGATTGGTGAACAGATTTTGGGTTGGACAACAAACTGGTTACATTCTGGTAGACAGAAGATACTTATCAATGGCAGTGATACAGCATGAGAACCAGTCACTGGCAGTGGCCATCTTCACCATCTTTATCAATGGTCTAGATGAAGATGTCAAGGGAACTAACCGCAAGATGCAAAGATACATGTGGGTATAATGGTCTTCGATCTCAGGAAGATCTAGATGCAATGGGGAAAATGGGCCTGCACAGGGCAGATGTCTTTCAATGTTGATAAACGTAGTTAAACACATGTAGGTGTAGAAGGCCTCGATTTGGCTTCATTCAGAATACTCGTTCAGCTTTGGTCCCCTTTACATGTTAGATGATGTAAAGAACTTTAAAAAGATACAATGGTATATCATTAAACTGATACCGATTTTAAAGGCCTTCAGTTAGCATAACAGGCTTAGAGAGCCTTGCTGTTTTAGTCAAAGCATGGGTGGAGAGAAAATTTAACTGAGGTCTTTAAACCATGAAAATTCTTCCCCAAGTGGATAAGCTATTTGCAGTAGATAGGTTAGGGAGAGTCAAGGGATATAAGTATAAGATGCAGAAGCACATAAAGTTAGATATTGGGACGTTCACGTTTTCAGAGTTATTGATCCCTGGAACAAATTGTCAGCGTGTGTAGACAGTACAGATTCAATGCCAGCAAGTAACAGGGAGCTGGATAAATTCCTGAGATTGGCCAACCCATCCACGTCAAGGTAAATGGGTCGCCAATTCACTGATCACCTGGATTTCACCTTCAGGGATCAGAGAGCAATTTCCAGGGACTTCAGGGGATTGAAATGAGTGTGACTGGCTGAGGGGGGATATTATATAACACATATGATACTATGAGGACAGGTTACATGGACCAGGCTTGCATTCCCTTGAATATACAAAGTTAAAAGGTGAGCTATTTGAGATGTTTAAAATGATGAAAGGATTTGATAGGAACAGAACTATTTTCTCTGGTAGAAGAGTCCAGAACAAGGGGACCTAACCTTAAAATTAAAGCCAGGCTGTTCAGGGTGATGTCAGGAAGCACTTCTTCACATACAAGGGAATGGAAATCTGGAACTCTCTCCCCCAAAATCTGTTGAGGCTGGGGGATCAATTGGAAATTTCAAAAGTCAAGACTGAGATTTTTATTGGGTGAGGGGAATTAAGGGTTATGGAACCAAGGGAGGTAAATGGAGTCAAGATACAGAGCAGCCATGAACAGGCTCAAGGGGCTGAATGGCCTCTTCCTGTTCCTGTGTACCTGTCCTTTTTTGTATGTTTGAAATAATATTATGAGGTTAGGGAGCACAGCCAGTAGAAGCAGAGAAGGTATACTACAGAGGGTGAAAAGAGCAGGCAAGGAGACCAGGCGAGCAATTCTCATTTGGAGTAGTAACTGAGCTGTTCTTGACAAAGGGCTGTTTCACACACCTGCAATACGAAGGCTCCACAATCACTGTCATTGTTTTGCCTTGCAACATTCTGCAAAGAGAAATGAATAAAATTAGCTTATAGTTCCAATCCCAAAATCCAAGGTAACTTTACAATATATACAGGGCATATTACTCTCAAGCACAGATCACAAATTACATAAACTGACCAAAAAAGCACAGATTAACAAGCAAAATAGTTTTTTTTTAAATTACTTGCTTCAAATGAATGTATTCCATATTGGATTTTCATAAACATCAGCAGCTTTGGCATTGGCCAGAATCCTACCCAATACTGTTCTCACAAAGGACTCTCAGGCATTGTCCAGACATCATGGAGGGATGGATCCCGAGTCTGCAGCTGCAATCCTCCACATCATGACCTCATATCACTATGGGCAGATGCCAAATGAACTTCCCATGAGACTAGAGAAGATACCTATTGCTCAACTACACACTTATTTCAACAGGGAAGGCCCTTTCACTGGCTGAAGAGAGACTGGGATAACCCTGCTTTTCCCTAGGTTTCCTTTACTAAAGAAAATTAAAGAGGTAGGATAGCCTTCATTAAAAAAAAAGATAGCTGGGTAGCTGGAGCTGCAAATGTGCCACAAACTCAGAAAGTTGGAAAGAGAGTTATATTTTAATTATGTAAAAGAATGATGAATATATGGACTGAATGACCAAGGGAAGCCATTGTGTGCAATACAAGTACCATTCATTTAGGACATCATCTGAACCCAAGACTTTAACAATGCTTCCAATGCACTGCACCTTCTGCCCTCCTATATACACTGAATGGAACCATCCTGGCACCCAAACCAAGATTTCAATATCCAGGAAATCATGAACTTGTGGCTGTTTTAAAGGCTGACCACTTGTGCCTATTACTCTTTTTGTTTGAAGAGATGTGGAGGGAGGTGAAGGGAGCAGCCACAATACTTTCAGCAGAACTAATTAAATGCACCATATAGGTTGGAGAAAATACAACCCTAGAAAGGTGCTCAGAGTTCCATCACATGAAAGTAATAAGCTGCTGGCCCACCTCATTTCTTAAGTCCTCTGAGGGTGATACCAGATTCAATCTCTCACCCTAGGTCTACCTGTAATAGCACTGCCCACACCTAAGGAGAACAAAATAGTTAAGTAGCTGATACTTTCATTTTGGGCAAAGTACTTTTAATGAAAATGTAATGGTGCAAGACTTGCCCTATATCACTGTCCAACAGTATTTCATTAATCATAAACTATCGAACAATGATACCATACTGGAGGAGGTGATTCGGCCCATTGTGCCTGTGCTGGCTCTTTGAAAGAGCTGTCCAATTAATCCCATCCCCCACAGCTCTTAAATGTTCTCCCATTCCAGTATTTATCCAATTCCCTTTTGAAAATTCCTATTGAATCTGCTTCCACCACCCTCTCAGGCAGTGTCTTCCAGGTCACAACTTTCTGCATAAGGAAGTGTTTCCTCATGTTGCATCTGGTTCTTTTGCCAATCGTTTTAAACCACGATTTTTATAATATTGAGCACTGTGTGCTACATTAAATAAAGTCACCTGATGTTGTTTAGCCTGGATTTGGCAGTGTTAAAGATCCTGACTTAGAAATATATCGGCCATTCCTTCATCTTCGCTGGGTCAAAATCCTGGAACTCCCTCCCTAACAGCACTGCGGGTGTACCTACACCACATGGACTGCAGCGGTTCAAAGCGGCTGCTCATCACCACCTTCTCAAGGGGCAATTAGGGATGGACAATAAATTCTGTCTAGCCAGCGATACCCGTAACCCAGGAATAAATAATTTTTAAAAAATTGAACTACTGTAAGCGATATTTCAACAAGCTGAATAATAAGTTGCAGGCATTGACATTATGGTATACAGCTCCTTTGAATACCCACCGCTCTAAACATGAGAGAGAATTAGGCCAGTGCACCCGATTAATTACATTAAAACAGATGGTCAATTTCTTAAAGTTTGAAATTTAATTTCCATCTTCTCTCTTGGTCACATACCCCAAGCAGATCAGCCCTTTATCCCGATACAGCACTAAGTACTAAAAGACCGGACATCCAACAGATGTTGGTTAAATCGGCTCTTTGCTGAGAATGAGAAGTTTCTATCTTAGAAATGGATCAAGCCGTAAAAATGATGCAAATTGGGCCTCCCTTGCATCCCACACCATCGCATCCCTAAGTCCAAGGCTGCTAGTACCTACAACACAATACCACTCCTAACTGGTCAGTAAATCTTTTTCAGGGATCACAAGAGGCTGGCTGGTGGAAGACAGAAAAGTGTCTTAAAGATGCAGAAAAGTACACCCTAGAAAGGTTAAGATAAAGGAATATTAAAGGAATACTAGAGGGAGATTTACTCTACATCTAATCTTCTTCTGTACCTGTTCTGGGAGTGTTTGATGGGGACAGTGTAGAGGGAGCTTTACTCTGTATCTAACCCCATGCTGTACCTGTCCTGGGAGTGTTTGATGGGGACAGTGCAGAGGGAGCTTTACTCTGTATCTAACCCCGTGCTGTACTGTCCTGGGAGTGTTTGATGGGGACAGTGTAGAGGGAGCTTTACTCTGTATCTAACCCCGTGCTGTACCTGCCCTGGGAGCGTTTGATGGGGACAGTGTAGATGGAGCTTTACTTTGTATCTAACCCCGTGCTGTACCTCAATTGGGAATGCTTAATGCTGCCACCGTGTGTCAGAAAATAAAAATACCAACATTCTTATTTCAGTTAACAGTTTAAAATAAATAGTCATTTCTCCTGGGTGCTCTGTACAACAATTGTTCAGGTAACTCTTCCCTAACTAATCCTAAGATTTAGCTATGCACAATCCGTGTAACTGAATTTTCAGGCAACTCACCATTTTGAAATATCCCTTCCAGTCATCGTAGAAATCATGACGATTCTTCTTGATGGCCTCTGCCTGCAGGTACTTCCCAATATGCTGAAAGGAAAATGGAATTTCAGTTTGCTTGAAAATAGATGCTTCAGTTTCTACATTGTCAACCTCTCCCCAGTTCACGGTTGCCATCGCGCTGAGGCAGCTATTTGTTGGGATGTTTATATTGTTTTTGTTTGAACTGTGCAAAACTCCCAGTCATTGGGTCACAGTCTTGTCACTGCATCTCACTGGAGTACAGCACTGATGGGTATAGGTCTGTCACTGAATAACGCTGTGGTACAGTACTGGTGGGGACAGGTCTGTCACTGTATAACACTGGGGTACAGTACTGGTGGGGACAGGTCTGTCAATGTATAACACTGGGGTACAGTACTGGTGAGGACAGGTCTGTCAATGTATAACACTGGGGTACAGTACTGGTGAGGACAGGTCTGTCACTGTATAACACTGGGGTACAGTACTGGTGAGGACAGGTCTGTCACTGTATAACACTGGAGTACAGTACTGGAGGGCACAGGACTAACATTGGGGTACAGTACTGGTGGGGACAGGTCTGTCACTGTCTAACACTGGGGTACAGTACTGGTGGGGACAGGTCTGTCACTGTGTAACACTGGGGTACAGTACTGGTGGGGACAGGTCTGTCACTGTATAACACTGGGGTGCAGTACTGGTGGGGATAGGTCTGTCACTGTGTAACACTGGGGTGCAGTACTGGTGGGGACAGGTCTGTCACTGTGTAACACTGGAGTACAGTACTGGAGGGCACAGGACTAACATTGGGGTACAGTACTGGTGGGGACAGGTCTGTCACTGTATAACACTGGGGTACAGTACTGGTGGGGATAGGTCTGTCACTGTGTAACACTGGGGTGCAGTACTGGTGGGGACAGGTCTGTCACTGTGTAACACTAGGGTACAGTACTGGTGGGGACAGGTCTGTCAATGTATAACACTGGGGTACAGTACTGGTGAGGACAGGTCTGTCACTGTATAACACTGGGGTACAGTACTGGTGAGGACAGGTCTGTCACTGTATAACACTGGGGTACAGTACTGGTGGGGACAGGTCTGTCACTGTGTAACACTGGAGTGCAGTACTGGTGGGTACAGTACTGGTGGGGACAGGTCTGTCACTGTAACTTTGGGGTACAGTACTGGTGGGGACAGGTCTGTCACTGTATAACACTGGGATACAGTCCTGGTGGGGACAGATCTGTCACTGTGTAACACTGGGGTACAGTACTGGTTGGGATGGGTCTGTCACTGTATAACACTGGGGTACAGTACTGGTGGGGACAGGTCTGTCACTGTGTAACACTGGGGTACAGTACTGGTGGGGACAGGTCTGTCACTGTATAACACTGGGGTGCAGTACTGGTGGGGATAGGTCTGTCACTGTGTAACACTGGGGTGCAGTACTGGTGGGGACAGGTCTGTCACTGTGTAACACTGGAGTACAGTACTGGAGGGCACAGGACTAAGATTGGGGTACAGTACTGGTGGGGACAGGTCTGTCACTGTATAACACTGGGGTACAGTACTGGTGGGGACAGGTCTGTCACTGTATAACACTGGGGTACAGTACTGGTGGGGACAGGTCTGTCACTGTATAACACTGGGGTACAGTACTGGTGGGGACAGGTCTGTCACTGTGTAACACTGGGGTGCAGTACTGGTGGGGACAGGTCTGTCACTGTATAACACTGGGGTACAGTACTGGTGGGGACAGGTCTGTCACTGTGTAACACTGGGGTACAGTGCTGGTGGGGACAGGTCTGTCACTGTGTAACACTGGGGTACAGTACTGGTGGAGATAGGTCTGTCACTGAATAACACTGGGGTACGGTACTGGTGGGTGCAGGTTTTCACTGGATTAATAGTACAGGAATGACACTGGAGTACAGTACTGGAGGGCACAGGACCAACATTGGGGTACAGTACTGGTGGGCACAGGTTGACATTAGGGTACAGTACTGGAGGATACAGTTCTGACACTAGAGTACTGCACTGGAGGGTACAGGTCTGACATTGGGGTACAATATACATGTACAGTCCTGGTGGGTACAGGTCTGTCATTGGGGTACAGTACTGATGGGTTCAGGACCAACATTGGGATACAGTACTGGAGGATACAAGTATGTCACTGGAATACAGTACTGGTGAGTCCAGGTCTGACATTGGGATACAGTCCTATTGGGTACAAGTCTGATACTGGGATACAGTACTGGTGGGTAGCATCTGACACTGGGGTTCAGTACTGGTTGGTACAGATCTGAAATAGGCGTACAGGTCTGTCACTTTGTATGGTCAAGTGGTTCCTGTCCCAGTGATCACTGGATTCGAATTGTCTAAACTGGGACCAGGGCCAGACACTACCTGTGAGCTCCAGTCAATCACCTTCTTCCTTTCTGCTTCCCTAATGAGCAGCAAATAAGAACAGCCTGTAACTTAGATGTGGTCTGGGGGATAGAGTGAATGGGTGGAGGAGAAAATAACTGTTTGTGTATATTCCTTGAATTTGGGGAGCTCTATGATTTCATGTGGGGCTCCATGGTATGGAACGATATGGCCAACAGAGTAAAACGTTTGGACACTCCTGCTCTGAAGAGGAGGAGATCAAAATGATGGGCCTCTATTTAACAGCAAGCTTGAAGACTTAAAAATAGATATTTGACTGTTTTTCTTCCCTTTGTTTCTCCTGGTCTAGAAACAGGGAACACCATCTCAGAATAAGGAATAGGCTATTTCAGACTGAGATGAGGAATTTCTTTACTCACAGGGTGGTGAATGTTTGGAGCACATTAAAGACAGAGATTGATTTAGTAAAGATATCAAGGGCTATGGGGATAGTTGTTGAGGGAGAAGATTAGCCATGATCTAGTTGAAAGGCAGAGCAGATTTGAGGGGCTGAAAGGCCTACTCCTGCTCCTATTTCCTACGTTCCTATTGGGAGAATAAAGACATTGCCCGTAAACCTTGCTTTTCCTTTTGCACATGACACAATAAGGACAGCTGCTGAGGTGGATGCCAGAAACCAGGTCCCTGTCCCAGTACCTTGGGGCACCTCCTGTTCAGGGTGCGCTGGGAGTCAAAGTATGTTATTGTCTTTTCACGGACATCAACGGAGATCAGAGACCAGTGAACCTCCAGGTGGATGGGAATCAAGAGCAGATCTTTGTTAAAAATGTCAACCTGCAAAAAGAAAATAGAATAAATAGCATAACAAACTAGATAACGATTAGACCCAGTGTCCTCAAGCAAAGGATAAGGAGCCAACAATTCTCTAACCCCACCCCAGTGACCCCTTCTGGAAAGAGTGAATACAAATAAAAGGCAAGCACATGATTGGGTTCATCCTACAGCATTCCCCTCCCAAGCTGAATAGCCTGCTCTTACACAAAAAGAATGAGAACTTCAATGGAGCATCAGAATCACTGCAATCATAACCTGCAATGCCTTTAGAAGATTACAAGGGAAAATGAGGAGGGGTGGAAAAGAGGAGACAGAAGTTTAGGAGGAGCTTCACCCCAAACAAAATTAAGAAGGAATGTTACACTGGTGCAGTGGGAACACTTCTGAAGGTTAGAGCAGATTCAAACATTCCACCCATTCCTTGGAGGCACTTTGCCTGAAAGTGCTGTGATAGTTCATAAAGCAGCTTCATTCGACATTCCTCCTTGTAGTTATCTGGCCCGGGAGTTCAGGGACAGGTCAGAGGGAACTTTGTTCTACATTCAATCCATGTTGTACCTGCGGCTCACATTAGGTGAGAAATCTTACATTTTTAGTCCATCTCTTCACCCCATCGTAGCCCTTGGTTCTCAGCTTGTCATAAAAAAAGCTGTTGAAGAAGTGAACCTGAGTACAGAAAACAGACACGAAATTCTTAAGACAGTTTCACCTTGTGATTGTATCACCCTGCAGTACCAAACCCACCTTACTAATCCATCACTCGTAACATTCCCCGCCCTCCACAACCCGCCAACCCTTACAAATCTATAGCCTCTAAACCAATCTTCTCTTTCACTCCTCTCCCCAATGAGTCTGCACTCTTCCTTAACGAAGCATGACATTCAGACTAAATATGGGGCCAGAGGAGATTTACCAGAATGGTACCAGGGATGAGGGGCTTCAGTTATGTGGAGAGACTGGAGAAACTAGGATTGTTCTCCTTAGAGCAGGAAAGGAAGGCCATAAGGGGCTTCGATAGGCAAGAAAGGGGGAAGCTGGTTTCGACTGGTAGGAGGGTCATTAAGCAGAGGACACAGGTTTACGATGTTTGGCAAAAGAAGCGATTAGTAGAACATCTTAATATCGCAATTTAGAGACAAAGATGGCCAGCTACGTTCAGGAAAATGCCTTGAAAAGGATATTTTGATTTCGGCTTTGACTCTAAACTCATTCACTTTAATTGGTTGCAAAATTAGATAATTCCCAACGAGAAACCGCTTCTCCAAGCCAACCTCCTGCGCAAGCAGGCTTCGCCAACTTGACTGAGCTGCTTTGTAAAATCAAGTTTTCCCTCAGTGTTTCCTCCTCCATCAGAGTAAAGAGCAAGAACTTTAACATATTAGCAGCATTTTCCATTGTTATTGCAAGCATTCAGTAGCATGTGTTCAGATTACTGAAAACACACACACCCGCCCCCATTACAGGCAGCCTGAGTCACTTGAGTGAGTGGACTTACCTTATCAGGGACGGTGTCCATAACCAGGTCTCCATACATGTTCATGACCTGCAGTGCAGCATAAGAAAAAGTACTTCATCTCTCATCACTAACAGCAAGGACAACCTCAGCATCTGTTTTATAACACTCAATGCGCTCTCTCTCTCTTCACCCCAAAATAGGTCCCAGTTCTATTTTCTGTGGAACTCCTGCTTCCAAAGCCGCAGCTAATTCCTTTCCATTGTCCACTGGGATGGGGGCAAAGCAACTTCCATTCAGGCTCTGCCAAAGATCAAAACAGTCACCTGGTCTTGTCTGAAGTAAAGCTCAATGTGCAGGCTGTGGAGTGAACTATTCTGACTTCAGTGATCCCCCTTGGAGCTGTCGCCTTCATTGTCTAATACTATCACCACCCCTGCCTCCGCGCTTGGCAAAAACATCCACAAGCAAAAGGGTTTTTTTTATTCATTCATAGGTGTGGGCTTTGCTGGCTGGGCCAGCATTTATTGCCCATTCCTAGTTGCCCTCAAGGTGGTGGTGATGACCTGCTGCCTTCTTGAACCGCAGCAGTCCAAGTGGTGCAGCACCCACTCTGCTGTTAGGGAGGGAGTTCCAGGATTTTGACCCAGCGACAGTAGAAAAAAAATGGCGATATCGGGATGGTGAGTGGTTTGGAGGAGAATGTCCATGTGGTGGTGTTCCCATCTATCTGCTGCCCTTGTCCTTCTAGATGGTAGTGATCGTGGGTTTGGAAGGTGCTGTCTAAGGAACCTTGGTGAATTCTTGCAGTGCATCTTGTAGATGGTACACACTGCTGCTACACTGCTTTGGTGGTGGAGGGAGTGAGTGTTTGTGGATGGGGTGCCAATCAAGCGGGTTGCTTTGTCCTGGATGGTGTTGAGCTTCTTGAGTGTTGTGGGAGCGGCACTCATCCAGGCAAGTGGAGAGTATTCCATCACACTCCTGACTTGTGTCTTGTAAATGGTGGACAGGCTTTGAGGGATCACGAGGTGGGCTACTCGTCGCAGGATTCCCAGCCTCTGACCTGCTCTTGTAGCCACAGTATTTATATGGCTGGTCCAGTTCAGTTTCTGGTCAATGGTAACCCCCAGGATATCGATAGTGAGAGATTCAGTGATGGTATTGCCATTGGCTGTCAAGGGGGCGATGGTTAGATTCTCTCTTGTTGGAGATGGTCATTGCCTGACATTTGTGTGGTGTGAATGTTACTTGCCACTTGTCAGCCCAAGCCTGGATATTGTCCAGGTCTTGCTGCATTTGGACATGGACTGCTGCAATTTCTGAGGAGTCACGAATCATGCTGAACATTGTGCAATCATCAGCGAACATCCCCACTTCTGACCTTATGATGGAAGGAAGGTCATTGTTGAAGCAGCTGAAGATGGTTGGGCCGAGGACACTACACGGAGGAACTCCTGCAGTGATGTCCTGGATCTGAGATGACTGACCTCCAACAACCACAACCATCTTCCTTTGTGTTAGGCATGACTCCAACCAGCGGAGAGTTTTCCCCGATTCCCATTGACTCCAGTTTTGCTAGGGCTCCTTGATGCCATACTCAGTCAAATGCTGTCTTGATGTCAAAGGCAGTCACTCTCACCTCACCTCGGGAGTTCAGCTCTTTTGTCCATGTTTGAACTAAGGCTATAATGAAGTCAGGAGCCGAGTGGTCCTGGCAGAACCAAAATGGGCGTCAGTGAGCAGGTTATTGCTAAGCAAGTGCTGCTTGATAGCACTGTTGATGACTCGTTCCATTACTTTACTGATGATGGAGAGTAGACTGATGGGACGGTAATTGATTAGTTTGGATTTGTCCTGCTTCTTGTGAACAGGACATACCTGGGCAATTTTCCACATTGCCGGGTGGATTCCGGTGTTGTAGCTGTACTGGAACAGCTTGGCTAGGGGCACGGCAATTTCTGGAGCGCACATGTTCAGTACTATTGCTGGAATATTGTCAGGGTCCATAGCCTCTGCAGCATCCAGTGCCTTCAGCTGTTTCTTGATATCACGTGGAGTGAATCGAATTGGCTGAAGACTGGCATCTGTGATGCTGGGGACCTCTGGAGGAGGCCAAGATGGATCATCCACTCGGCACTTCTGGCTGAAGATTATAGTAAATGTTTCAGCTTTATCTTTTACACTGATGTACTGGGCTCCTCCATCACTGAGGATGGGAATATTTGTGGAGTCTCCTCCTCCAGTGAGTTGTTTAATTATCCAAAGGTTAATTACCTGTATGTTGATGACATTCTATCCGTCCCCTTCTTTCTTTCATTGATCCAAAGGCCATTACCATACTTTCCAACTACTACCATTAGCAGGACTTAGATATTCATACTGGCAAAACTAAAGGACCCCTTCGGAACCCACTAGCCTCATACCTACCACTGGCTTTGACTCAGGCTGACTCAGGAGGTGCAGACTGTTGATGTACTGCTTGATTCCCAAGCTTAGCTTGCATTCCTCAGACTGCTCTCTTTCACCCCCTCAATTTTGCCAACCTCAGCTCCTATCCCTCCGCCAGAATACTAGCACCAGCCTCGTCGTGTGGAGGCACTTCTATTAACCCTCTCCTAGCCAGCCTTCCTATTTTAGCTCTCAGGTTTCAACTTATCCAAATGGTGGAAAACCAAGTCTCGGCATCCATTTCATCCCTGTTCTTCAATGAGCTAGCTTCAAAGTTCTTGCCTTTCAAATCTCTCCATGGCATTGCCTCACTTTACCGCCATGAAGCTCCCCTGCCATACATCCCATTGCTTCCCTTTCCCTTTTTCCCTACTTTCCCATTTGTGGCCACTCCTTCTGTCCCTGTATTCCTGTCCTCCAGAATGCCCTGCCCAGTCCCCTCTGCAATCACCGCCAACTCTCGTCTTCAAAACCTACTCAATCTTTTCATTTTACTAGCCCAACACTCTTCCATTGTCTTTGCCGCCCTCAGTGTAAACTGTTTTGAGACTCCTTTCTTCATGTGCACAGCTCTATGATACTGCAAACTGTTATCGCCAAGTTTCCCTAAGTTGCCAATTGAGAAGTACACCATTGTTTGTCACTCTCTTCCCCAAAATGGCACCTTCCCAGGGATGCAGCACACAAGCAGAGCTCTGAAAATCCTACACAAAAGATTCTGCAGCCTGGGTATACTTGTACAATATTACTTTCATAATTGACTCCTTAGTTGCTCATAAACTGTTAAACCTCCAAACTTCTCCCAGTTCTGAAGAAAGGTCATTGACCTAAAACTTTAACTCTGCTTCTCTCCATCCACAGATGCTGCCTGACCCACTAAAGATATCCAACATTTTCACTGTTTTACACTGAGAATTTTAATGGAACTGTTAAACCATTTAAAAAGAGCAAAGCAGTATTAAATGTCTGATGCTGTACAGCACAGTTCCAAATTCAACAAGCGAAAAGCAGACCAGGCAATCTCCACGTTATTCGCAACTAACACACGACACAGAGAAGTGATCACAACAGGTACAAAAACTGCAAAGTTGGGGAAAATCTCTTCCATCTTTCAAGAGGAGGTGGTATTTCCTGAGTGATCAGCAAAACACTGCGATCCCCCACAGGCTCTCTGGTAAATGTACCACACCACACAGCTGGCAACTAGAAGCCAGTGTCCACCCCAATCCAGCCCCTGGCTGATTTTAGTCAAGCAGTAAAGACAATTGGAGCAAACTGCTCAAGGCTCAGGGACCCTGATCCTGAGGGAGCCAGGTGGCAATGCCAGCTGAGAAGGACAGACTGAGCTGTGGTGCTCTCCATAGTTAAAATGCCTCACTGCCTAGGTTCGCAAAGGGAGGTCAGCCATTTGGCAAGACCACGAAACCATCCAACAGCTGGAGTTGATGTTTTCCAGTGACTGGATGATGGATGGATGGTTATTAGGGAGGAGAAGAGAAGAAGAAAATAATGTTAATTATATAGTTTTAATTCAATCACAGGGTGTAGGCATGACTGGCAAGACTGGACTCATTACCCATTCCTAACAGCTCTTGAGAAGGCGCTGGTGAGCCACTTGCTTGAATACAACTGAGTGGTTTGCTAGGCCATTGCAGTGGAGAGTTAGGGTGAACCACATTGTTGCAGATCTGGAGACATGTACAGGCCAGACGAGATAAGGGTAGCACATTTTGTCCCCTAAATGACAGAAGAGTTTTTAACAACAATCCAATAGTTTCACGGCCGCCATTACTTCGGCCTTTCTATTCCAGGTTTTATTTCGTTATTTGAATTTAAACTCCCCAGCTGCCGTGGTGGGATTTGAACTCGTCTCTGAATTGTTAGTCCAGCCCTCTGGATTACAAGTCCAGTATTACCATTATACTGCCTTGGGCAGGTATTAGTGCACGAACTATCATAACCCACCAATTCCAAATAGTCAACAACAAAGAAATATAACCTGGTCATTAAGCCAGTTTTGCCCATACAAAGTGGAGAGGTCATCCATGGTGAGCACATGCCTCTTGTATGTGACTCGAAAGTTTCGCACAGCATTGTTGCCGATCATTCGGTGGTATGACTGCATCACATGCTGAATCATGTTCTTCCTGTGTGCAGAGCCGGAAGAAATCACAGTCAAAACTCAAACTAAACAATTCTGGCCCCAAGTTAAAAAGTTTTGCCTCCTTACCTTGCTCCCCAGAGTTACTCTGAGGTACAGTGGCTTACGCTTTAAGCAAACTAGGTAACGAACTTGCCAGACCACTTGATCCCACAGAGTCCAGTCCTGTCCTCACCAATGTTCATAAAGCTCTTCCCACTGCAGACCCAGTGCCAGGGGCATTGTGGACAATTCTACTGTCTGCCTGAGAATAGCTAACTCAATAGACAGGGAATCAGACCCAGCACTTTCCAGATCTCTATGCCTCCACTAGGCCGTGTGTTAACCCTTCAGCAAATCGAAGCAAGTCAGGCAATTATTTCTGGTCCCTCCTTTTAACCCATGGGGAAACTTCAGCAACGGCTCAGTCCATTGAACTAGGGGTGGGAAGGGAAGTGAAGGGTGGGTGGAATGTCAGTAAGAGAGGCGAGGCAGCAGAGAAACAGGGATTCATGGGGTGAAGGGGGAAGCCAAAAAAAAGGCAGTAAGGGAGAGGGCTCCTAAAAATAAATGTGGGGAGGGATAACAAAGTCATTGTGGTAAATCTCCATTTGGTATTGAACAGGAAGGTTAAACTTCACACCACACAATAATGGTTATCTCCAGCCTGACGTGGAAGCAACGTGTACCTGTGCGGGGTGGAGAAATCTTCTTCAAAAACATCTTGTAGTTTCTCAATGACCTCGTCAGTGTTCAGGGGTATTAAGCTGCCATAGGTTTGGATATACTCATCCAGGAGGCCTGAAAAGGAAGATCACCATTAGTGTGGATGAAAGGTCCAGCCATAAAAGGTTGAGGCCTGCGGCTTAATTTCACCCTCTCCTGGAGGTTGTGTTTAACATCCAAGCGACCATTCTTTCAGTGCAACCTAAGACAGAGAGTGCCGGCAGGCCACTTAGCACCAAGCGTGTGAAAGTCAAGACCAATCCTATCCTCACTTCATGTCCGCACTTGGCAGTAAGGGTGGGGGCAGCTGGATTGGGTTCAGGGAAGGAAACCATGACTTCAGGCCCAGGTCAACCAAATCAATCCACACTGGGCTGAACTGTAAACCCTGCTGGGTTTCAAGGGTGGTTTTCAAAACAGTTGGAGGTGAAGACAGAAATGGCGATCCCATGTCGCCATCCCTCACCTCTCCTCCCACCAACCCAAACTTTAGTACCCAAATGGGAATGAATTTTCTCAAATCCCGAAAACAATGGCCAAAACACCCCAGGAAGTGCCCACCGATATTGGCAGTTGGCAGTGTGGTCACATCACAGCAAGGTTACACGCTCCGATTAACTGTGAAGAGTCCTTACCATGAATGCAAGCTATATGCTCATTGCTCAATGTCGACACGTGGCTGGTGCTGGGTCGATCACTGGTCTTTGACTGCCCAGTAGCAGCTCCTTCTGTCACCGATTCTCCGACACCACTTGCTTGGCCGTCGGACTCGTGCTTTTGCTTGCTACCGCTTGCCGAGCTGCCCTCTCCGCTGTCCTCCTCGTCGCCAAACAGCTGCTCCACCATCTGGGAGCCGATGCTGCACACGTGACTGATGACAATGCCATTGTCGTCTCCAACGGTGCGCTGGCATTGAGTGCTGACGTCCGAGGGTGGAGCTTCATCAGGGTCGCTCAGTGGGTGCCCGTTTACTCCGAGCATATCTGCAACGTTATTCCAAAGAACAGAATCAGCAAGGTCAGCTGCAATAAAACAATCACACAGGCTAGGGCATGCATTAGATTAAACAATGGCCATTTCCCTGCAGAAATAGAGTTTAAATGTAGTAAGCTCTAACAGCAGAAAGTGTGGCACTTCCACAGCATGTCATAAGCAGGAAACAGAAAAATGTCACATTTGTACCAGAGAGGCAGCCATATCCGGAACACGGTAAGGCAAAGAATAGTGAAAGTATTATTGTGAATCAAATGGAATTAGCTATGAATCTAACTCCATTAAACTATACCTGATGGATGGAGCGCTATCCTCTGAATCCAAATGCAATAAATCATACCTGAAGTGCTTTACTCTGAATCTAACTGTATTAAACTATACGTGATGAAGTGTTTTACTCTGAATCTAACTGTATTAAACTATACCTGATGGAGTGTTTTACTCTGAATCAAACTGTATTAGCTATATCTGATGGAGTGTTTTACTCTGAATCTAACTGTATTAAACTATACCTGATGGAGTGTTTTACTCTGAATCTAACTGTATTAAACTACACCTGATGGAGTGTTTTACTCTGAATCTAACTGTATTAAACTATACCTGATGGAGTGTTTTACTCTGAATCAAACTGTATTAGCTATATCTGATGGAGTGTTTTACTCTGAATCTAACTGTATTAAACCACACTTGATGGAATGTTTTACTCTGAATCTAACTGTATTGAACTACACCAGATGGAGTGTTTTACTCTGAATCTAATGGTATTAAACTATACTTGATGGAGTGTTTTACTCTGAATCAAACTGCATTAACCTAAACCTGGAGTTCTTTACTCTGGATCTAACCGTATTAAACTATACTTGCTCGAGTGTTTTACTCTGAATCTAACTGTATTAAACTATACCTGATGGAGTGTCTTACTCTGAATCTAACTGTATTAAACTATACCTGATGGAGTGTTTCACTCTGAATCTAACTGTATTCAACAATACCTGATGGAGTGTTTTACTCTGAATCTAACTGTATTCAACAATACCTGATGGAGTGTTTTACTCCGAATCTAACTGATTTAAACTATACCTGATGAAGATTTTACTCTGAATCTAACTGTATTAAACTATATCTGATGGAGTGTTTTCCTCTGAATATAACTCTATTCAAAAATACCTAATGGAGTGTTTTCCTCTGAATCTAACTGTATTCAACAATAACTGATGGAGATTTTACTCTGAATCTAACTGTATTAAACTATATCAGATGGAGTGTTTTACTTTGAATCTAACTGTATTAAACTATACCTGATGGAGATTTTACTCTGAATCTAACTGTATTAAAATATATCTGATGGAGTGTGTTTCTCTGAATAAAACGATTAAACTATACCTAATGGAGTGTTTTACTCTGAATCTAACTGTATTCAACTATACCTGATGGAGATTTTACTCTGAATCTAACCGTATTAAACTATATCTGATGGAGTGTTTTACTCTGAATCTAACTGCATTAAACTATATCTGATGGAGTGTTTTCCTCTGAATATAACTGTATTCAACAATACCTGATGGAGTGTTTCACTCTGAATAAAACTGTATTAAACTATACCTGATGGAGTGTTTTACTCTGTATCTAACTGTAATAAACTAGACCTAATGGAGTGTTTTACTCTGTATCTAACAGTATAAAACGATAATTGATGGAGTGTTTTACTCTGAATCTAACTGTATTAAACTATATCAGATGGAGTGTTTTTCTTTGAATCTAACTGTATTAAACTATATCTGATGGAGTGTTTTACTCTGAATCTAAATGTATTAAACTATATCAGACGGAGTGTTTTACTTTGAATCGAACTGTATTCAACAATACCTGACGGAGTGTTTTACTCTGAAGCTAAATTTATTCAACAATACCTGATGGAGTGTTTTACTCCGAATCTAACTGTATTCAACAATACCTGATGGAGTGTTTTACTCTGAAGCTAACTTTATTCAACAATACCTGATGGAGAGTTTTACTCCGAATCTAACTGTATTCAACAATACCTGATGGAGTGTTTTCCTCTGAATATAACTGTATTCAACCAGACCTGATGGAGTGTTTCACTCTGAATAAAACTGTATTGAACTATACTTGATGGAGTGTTTTACACTGGATCTAACTCTATTGAACTATACCTAATGGAGTGTTTTACTCTGTATCTAACTGTATAAAACTATAATCGATGGAGTGTTTTACTCTGTATCTAAGTGTATTAAACTATAACTGATGAGGTGCTTTACTCTAAATCTAACTGTATTAAAGAATACCTGATGAAGTGTTTTACTCTGAATCTAACTGTATTAAACCATATCTGATGGAGTGTTTTACTCTGAATCTAACTGTATTCAACAATACCCGATGGAGTGTTTTACTCTGAAATAAACTGTATTAAACTATAATTGGAGTGTTTTATTCTGTATCTAACTGTATTAAACTATACCTGATGAAGTGCATTACTCTGAATCTAACTATATTAAACTATACTTGATGGAGTGTTTTACTCTGAATCTAACTGTATTAACTATACCTGATGGAGTTCTTTACTCTGAATCTAACTGTAGTAAACTATACCTGATGGAGTGTTTTACTGTGAATCTAACTGTATTAAACCATATCTGATGGAGTGTGTTCTCTGAATCTAATTGTATTCAACAATACCTGATGGAGTGTTTTACTCTGAATCTAACTGTATTCAACAATACCCGATGGAGTGTTTTACTCTGAAATAAACTGTATTAAACTATAATTGGAGTGTTTTATTCTGTATCTAACTGTATTAAACTATACCTGATGAAGTGCATTACTCTGAATCTAACTATATTAAACCATACCTGATGGATTGCTTTACTCTGAATCTAACTGTATTAACTATACCTGATGGAGTGTTTCACACTGAAGCTAACTGTATTATACTATACCTGAAGCAGTGTTTCACTCTGAAGCTAACTGTAGTAAACAATACCAGATGGAGTGTTTTACTCTGAATCTAACAGTATTAAACTATATCAGACGGAGTGTTTTATTCTGAAGCTAACTTGATTCAACAATACCTGATGGAGTGTTTTACTCTGAATCGAACTGTATTGAACTATACCTGATGGAGTGTTTTACTCTGAATCTAACTGTATTAAACTATATCAGACGGAGTGTTTTATTCTGAAGCTAACTTGATTCAACAATACCTGATGGAGTATTTTACTCTGAATCTAACTGTATTAACTATACCTGATGGAGTGTTTCACACTGAAGCTAACTGCATTAAACTATACCTGATGGAGTGTTTCACACTGAAGCTAACTGTATTATACTATACCTGAAGCAGTGTTTCACTCTGAAGCTAACTGTAGTAAACAATACCAGATGGAGTGTTTTACTCTGAATCTAACAGTATTAAACAATATCAGACGGAGTGTTTAATTCTGAAGCTAACTTGATTCAACAATACCTGATGGAGTGTTTTACTCTGAATCGAACTGTATTGAACTATACCTGATGGGAGTGTTTTACTCTGAATCTAACTGTATTAAACTATATCAGACGGAGTGTTTTATTCTGAAGCTAACTTGATTCAACAATACCTGATGGAGTATTTTACTCTGAATCGAACTGTATTGAACTATACCTGATGGAGTGTTTTACTCTGAAACTAACTATATTAAACAATACCTGAAGGAGTGTTTTACTCTGAATCGAACTATATTAAACTATACCTGAAGGAGTGTTTTACTCTGAATCTAAACTATATCTGATGGAGTGCTTTACTCTGAATCTAACTGTATTAAACAATAGCTGATGGAGTGTTTCACTCTGAATCTAACAGCATTAAACTATACCTGATGGAGTGTTTCACTCTGAATCTAACTGCATTAAACTATACCTGATGGAGTGTTTCACTCTGAATCTAACTGTATTAAACTATACCTGGAGTGTTTTACTCTGAATCTAATTGTATTAAACTATACCTGATGGAGTGTTTTACTCTGAATCTAACTGCATTAAACTATACCTGATGGAGTGTTTGACTCTGAATCTAACTGTATTAAACTATACCTGATGGAGTGTTTTACTCTGAATCTAACTGTATTAAACTATACCTGATGGAGTGTTTCACTCTGAATCTAACTGCATTAAACTATACCAGATGGAGTGCTTTACTCTGAATCTAACTGCATTAAACTGTACCTGATGGAGTGTTTTACTCTGAATCTAACTGTATAAAACAATACCTGATGGAGTGTTTCACTCTGAATCTAACTATATTAAACTTTACCTGATGGTGCGTTTTACTCTGAATCTAATTGTATTAAACTATATCTGATGCAGTGTTTTCCTATGAATCTAACTGTATTCAACAACACCTCATCGAATGTTTTTACTCAGAATCTAACTGAATTAAAATATACCAAAAGGAGTGCTTTACTCTGAATCTGTATTAAACTATATCTGATGGAGTGTTTTACTCTGAATCTAACTGTATTAAACAACACTTGATGGAATGTTTTACTCTGAATCTAACTGTACTGAACTATACCAGATGGAGTGTATTACTCTGAATCTTATGGTATTAAAACTATACTTGATGGAGCGTTTTACTCTGAATCAAACTGTATTAACCTAAACCTGGAGTACTTTACTCTGAATCTAACCGTATTAAACTATACCTGATCGAGTGTTTTATCTAACTGTATTAAACTATACCTGATGGAGAGTTTCACTCTGAATCTAACTGTATTAAACAATATCTGATGGAGTGTTTTACTCTGAATCTAACTGTATTAAACTATATCAGATGGAAGTGTTTTACTTTGAATCTAACTGTATTCAACAATACCTGATGGAGTGTTTCACTCTGAATCTAACTGTATTAAACTATACCTGATGGAGTGTCTTACTCTGAATCTAACTGCTTTAAACTATATCTGATGGAGTGTTTTCCTCTGAATATAACTGTATTCAACAATACCTGATGGAGTGTTTCACTCTGAATAAGACTGTATTGAACTATACTTGATGGAGTATTTTATTCTGTATGTAACTGTATGAAAATATACCTAATGGAGTGCTTTACTCTGTATCTAACTGTATAAAACTATAATTGATGGAGTGTTTTACTCTGTATCTAAGTGTATTAAACTATACTTGGAGTGTTGTACTCTGTATCTAACTGTATGAAACTATCACTGATGAAGTGCTTTATTCTAAATCTAACTGTATTAAAGAATACCTGATGAAGTGTTTTACTCTGAATCTAACTGTCGTAAACTATATCTGATGGAATGTGTTCTCTGAATCGAACTGTGTTCAACAAGACCAGATGGAGTGTTTTACTCTGAATCTAACTGTATTAAACTATACCGGATGGAGTGTTTTACTCTGTATCTAACTGTATAAAACTATAATTGATGGAGTGCCTTACTCTGAATCTAACTGTATTGAACAATACCTGATGGAGTGTTTCACTGAATAAAAACTGTATTAAACTATACTTGATGGAGTGTTTTACTCTGTATCTACATGTATAAAACTATAATTGATGGAGTGTTTTACTCTGTATCTAAGTGTATTAAACTATACCTGATGAAGTGCTTAACTCTAAATCTAACTGTATTAAACTATACCTGATGAAGTGTTTTACTCTGAATCTAACTGTATTCAACAATACCTGATGGAGTGTTTTACTCTGAAGCTAATTTTATTCAACAATACCTGATGGAGTGTTTTACTCTGTATCAAACTGTATTAAACTATAACTGATGGAGTGTTTTACTCTGTATCTAACTGTATTAAACTATACCAGGTGGAGTGATTTACTCTGAATCTAGCTGCATTAAACTATACTTGATGGAGTGTTTTACTCTGAATCTAACTGTATTAAACTATATCAGATGAAGTGTTTTACTCTGAATCTAACTGTATTAAACTATACCTGATCGAGTGTTTTACTCTGAATCTAACTGTATTCAACAATACCAGGTGGAGTGTTTTACTCTGAATCTAATTGTATGAAACTATATCAGATGGAGTGTTTTACTCTGAATCTAACTGTATTGAACTATACCTGATGGAGAGCTTTACTCTGAATCTAAAGGTATTAAACTATACCTGATCGAGTGTTTTACTCTGAATCAACCTGTATTAAACTATACCTGACGAAGTGTTTTACTCTGAATCTAACTGCATTAAACAATACCTGATGAGTGTTTTACTCTGAATCTAACTGTACTAAACGAGACCTGATGGAGTGCTTTACTCTGAATCTAACTGTATTAAACAATATCTGATGGAGTGTTTTACTCTGAATCTAACTGTATTAAACTATACTAATGGAGTGTTTTACACTGAATCTAACTGTATTAAACAATACCTGATGGAGTGTTTTACTCTGAATCTAACAGAATTAAACGATATCAGATGGAGTGTTTTACTCTGAAATCTAACTGTATTAAACTATACCTGATGGAGTGCTTTACTCTGAATCTAACTGTATTCAACAATACCTGGTGGAGTGTGTTACTCTGAATCTAAATGTATTAAACTATACCTGTTGAGTGTTTTACTCTGAATCTAACTGCATTAAACTATACCTAATGGAGTGTTTTACTCTGAATCTCACTGTATTAAACTATACCTGATGGAGTGTTTCACTCTGAATCCAACTGTAGTAAACAATACCTGATGGAGTGTTTTACTCTGAATCTAACTACATTAAAACTATACCTGATGGAGTGTTTCACTCTGAATCTAACTGCATTAAACTATACCAGATGGAGTGCTTTACTCTGAATCTAACTGTATTAAACTATACCTGATGGAGTGTTTCACTCTGAATCTAACTATATTAAACTTTACCTGATGGTGCGTTTTACTCTGAATCTAACTGTATTAAACTATATCTGATGCAGTGTTTTCCTATGAATCTAACTGTATTCAACAACACCTCATCGAATGTTTTTACTCAGAATCTAACTGTATTAAAATATACCAAAAGGAGTGCTTTACTCTGAATCTGTATTTAAACTATATCTGATGGAGTGTTTTACTCTGAATCTAACTGTATTAAACAACACTTGATGGAATGTTTTACTCTGAATCTAACTGTACTGAACTATACCAGATGGAGTGTATTACTCTGAATCTTATGGTATTAAACTATACTTGATGGAGCGTTTTACTCTGAATCAAACTGTATTAACCTAAACCTGGAGTACTTTACTCTGAATCTAACCGTATTAAAACTATACCTGATCGAGTGTTTTACTCTGAATCTAACTGTATTAAACTATACCTGATGGAGTGTTTCACTCTGAATCTAACTGTATTAAACAATATCTGATGGAGTGTTTTACTCTGAATCTAACTGTATTAAACTATATCAGATGGAATGTTTTACTTTGAATCTAACTGTATTCAACAATACTTGATGGAGTGTTTCACTCTGAATCTAACTGTATTAAACTATACCTGATGGAGTGTTTTACTCTGAATCTAACTGCTTTAAACTATATCTGATGGAGTGTTTTCCTCTGAATATAACTGTATTCAACAATACCTGATGGAGTGTTTCACTCTGAATAAGACTGTATTGAACAATATCTGATGGAGTGTTTTACTCTGAATCTAACTGTATTAAACTATATCAGATGGAGTGTTTTACTCTGAATCAAACTGTATTAAACTATACCTAATGGAGTGTTTTACACTGTATCTAACTGTATTAAACAATACCTGATGGAGTGTTTTACTCTGAATCTAACAGAATTAAAACGATATCAGATGGAGTGTTTTACTCTGAATCTAACTGTATTAAACTATACCTGATGGAGTGCTTTACTCTGAATCTAACTGTATTCAACAATACCTGGTGGAGTGTGTTACTCTGAATCTAAATGTATTAAACTATACCTGTTGAGTGTTTTTACTCTGAATCTAACTGCATTAAACTATACATAATGGAGTGTTTTACTCTGAATCTCACTGTATTAAAACTATACCTGATGGGAGTGTTTCACTCTGAATCCAACTGTAGTAAACAATACCTGATGGAGTGTTTTACTCTGAATCTAACTACATTAAACTATACCTGATGGAGTGTTTCACTCTGAATCTAACTGCATTAAACTATACCAGATGGAGTGCTTTACTCTGAATCTAACTGTATTAAACTGATACCTGATGGAGTGTTTCACTCTGAATCTAACTATATTAAACTTTACCTGATGGTGCGTTTTACTCTGAATCTAACTGTATTAAACTATATCTGATGCAGTGTTTTCCTATGAATCTAACTGTATTCAACAACACCTCATCGAATGTTTTTACTCAGAATCTAACTGTATTAAAATATACCAAAAGGAGTGCTTTACTCTGAATCTGTATTAAACAATATCTGATGGAGTGTTTTACTCTGAATCTAACTGTATTAAACAACACTTGATGGAATGTTTTACTCAGAATCTAACTGTACTGAACTATACCAGATGGAGTGTATTACTCTGAATCTTATGGTATTAAACTATACTTGATGGAGCGTTTTTACTCTGAATCAAACTGTATTAACCTAAACCTGGAGTACTTCACTCTGAATCTAACCGTATTAAACTATACCTGATCGAGTGTTTTACTCTGAATCTAACTGTATTAAACTATACCTGATGGAGTGTTTCACTCTGAATCTAACTGTATTAAACAATATCTGATGGAGTGTTTTACTCTGAATCTAACTGTATTAAACTATATCAGATGGAATGTTTTACTTTGAATCTAACTGTATTCAACAATACCTGATGGAGTGTTTCACTCTGAATCTAACTGTATTAAACTATACCTGATGGAGTGTTTTACTCTGAATCTAACTGCTTTAAACTATATCTGATGGAGTGTTTTCCTCTGAATATAACTGTATTCAACAATACCTGATGGAGTGTTTCACTCTGAATAAGACTGTATTGAACAATATCTGATGGAGTGTTTTACTCTGAATCTAACTGTATTAAACTATATCAGATGGAGTGTTTTACTCTGAATCTAACTGTATTAAACTATACCTAATGGAGTGTTTTACACTGAATCTAACTGTATTAAACAATACCTGATGGAGTGTTTTACTCTGAATCTAACAGAATTAAACGATATCAGATGGAGTGTTTTACTCTGAATCTAACTGTATTAAACTATACCTGATGGAGTGCTTTACTCTGAATCTAACTGTATTCAACAATACCTGGTGGAGTGTGTTACTCTGAATCTAAATGTATTAAACTATACCTGTTGAGTGTTTTACTCTGAATCTAACTGCATTAAACTATACCTAATGGAGTGTTTTACTCTGAATCTCACTGTATTAAACTATACCTGATGGAGTGTTTCACTCTGAATCCAACTGTAGTAAACAATACCTGATGGAGTGTTTTACTCTGAATCTAACTACATTAAACTATACCTGATGGAGTGTTTCACTCTGAATCTAACTGCATTAAACTATACCAGATGGAGTGCTTTACTCTGAATCTAACTGTATTAAACTATACCTGATGGAGTGTCTCACTCTGAATCTAACTATATTAAACTTTACCTGATGGTGCGTTTTACTCTGAATCTAACAGTATTAAACTATATCTGATGCAGTGTTTTCCTATGAATCTTACTGTATTCAACAACACCTCATCGAATGTTTTTACTCAGAATCTAACTGTATTAAAATATACCAAAAGGAGTGCTTTACTCTGAATCTGTATTAAACTATATCTGATGGAGTGTTTTACTCTGAATCTAACTGTATTAAACAACACTTGATGGAATGTTTTACTCTGAATCTAACTGTACTGAACTATACCAGATGGAGTGTATTACTCTGAATCTTATGGTATTAAACTATACTTGATGGAGCGTTTTACTCTGAATCAAACTGTATTAACCTAAACCTGGAGTACTTTACTCTGAATCTAACCGTATTAAACTATACCTGATCGAGTGTTTTACTCTGAATCTAACTGTATTAAACTATACCTGATGGAGTGTTTCACTCTGAATCTAACTGTATTAAACAATATCTGATGGAGTGTTTTACTCTGATTCTAACTGTATTAAACTATATCAGATGGAATGTTTTACTTTGAATCTAACTGTATTCAACAATACCTGATGGAGTGTTTCACTCTGAATCTAACTGTATTAAACTATACCTGATGGAGTGTTTTACTCTGAATCTAACTGCTTTAAACTATATCTGATGGAGTGTTTTCCTCTGAATATAACTGTATTCAACAATACCTGATGGAGTGTTTCACTCTGAATAAGACTGTATTGAACTATACTTGATGGAGTATTTTATTCTGTATGTAACTGTATGAAAATATACCTAATGGAGTGCTTTACTCTGTATCTAACTGTATAAAACTATAATTGATGGAGTGTTTTAATCTGTATCTAAGTGTATTAAACTATACTTGGAGTGTTGTACTCTGTATCTAACTGTATGAAACTATCACTGATGAAGTGCTTTATTCTAAATCTAACTGTATTAAAGAAGACCTGATGAAGTGTTTTACTCTGAATCTAACTGTCGTAAAATATATCTGATGGAGTGTGTTCTCTGAATCGAACTGTGTTCAACAAGACCAGATGGAGTGTTTTACTCTGTATCTAACTGTATAAAACTATAATTGATGGAGTGCCTTACTCTGAATCTAACTGTATTGAACAATACCTGATGGAGTGTTTCACTGAATAAAACTGTATTAAACTATACTTGATGGAGTGTTTTACTCTGTATCTACATGTATAAAACTATAATTGATGGAGAGTTTTACTCTGTATCTAAGTGTATTAAACTATACCTGATGAAGTGCTTAACTCTAAATCTAACTGTATTAAACTATACCTGATGAAGTGTTTTACTCTGAATCTAACTGTATTCAACAATACCTGATGGAGTGTTTTACTCTGAAGCTAATTTTATTCAACAATACCTGATGGAGTGTTTTACTCTGTATCTAACTGTATTAAACTATAACTGATGGAGTGTTTTACTCTGTATCTAACTGTATTAAACTATACCAGGTGGAGTGATTTACTCTGAATCTAGCTGCATTAAACTATACTTGATGGAGTGTTTTACTCTGAATCTAACTGTATTAAACTATATCAGATGAAGTGTTTTACTCTGAATCTAACTGTATTAAACTATACCTGATCGAGTGTTTTACTCTGAATCTAACTGTATTCAACAATACCAGGTGGAGTGTTTTACTCTGAATCTAACTGTATTGAACTATACCTGATGGAGTGCTTTACTCTGAATCTAAAGGTATTAAACTATACCTGATCGAGTGTTTTACTCTGAATCAAACTGTATTAAACTATACCTGATGGAGTGCTTTACTCTGAATCTAACTGCATTAAACAATACCTGATGAGTGTTTTACTCTGAATCTAACTGTACTAAACTATACCTGATGGAGTGCTTTACTCTGAATCTAACTGTATTAAACAATATCTGATGGAGTGTTTGACTCTGAATCTAACTGTATTAAACTATATCAGATGGAGTGTTTTACTCTGAATCTAACTGTATTAAACTATACCTGATGGAGTGCTTTACTCTGAATCTAACTGTATTCAACAATACCTGGTGGAGTGTGTTACTCTGAATCTAAATGTGTTAAACTATACCTGTTGAGTGTTTTACTCTGAATCTAACTGCATTAAACTATACCTAATGGAGTGTTTTACTCTGAATCTCACTGTATTAAACAATACCTGATGGAGTGTTTCACTCTGAATCCAACTGTAGTAAACAATACCTGATGGAGTGTTTTACTCTGAATCTAACTGCATTAAACTATACCTGATGGAGTGTTTCACTCTGAATCCAACTGTAGTAAACTATACCTGATGGAGTGTTTCACTCTGAATCTAACTGCATAAATCGATACCTGGAGTGTTTTACTCTGAATCTAATTGTATTAAACTATACCTGATGCAGTGTTTTACTCTGAATCTTACTGTAGTAAACTATACCTGATGGAGTATTTTACTCAGAATCTAACTGCATTAAACAACACTTGATGGAGTGTTTTACTCTGAATCTAACTGTATTGAACTATACCAGATGGAGTGTATTACTCTGAATCTAATGGTATTAAACTATACTTGATGGAGCGTTTTACTCTGAATCAAACTGTATTAACCTAAACCTGGAGTACTTTACTCTGAATCTAACTGTATTCAACAATACCTGATGGAGTGTTTTACTCTGAAATAAACTGTATTAAACTATAATTGGAGTGTTTTACTCTGTATATAACTGAATTAAACTATACTTGGAGTGTTTTATTTTATCTAATTGTATTAAACTATACCAGATGAAGTGCTTTACTCTGAATCTAACTATATTAAACTATACCTGATGGAATGCTTTACTCTGAATCTAAATGTATTAAACGATATCTGATGGAGTGTTTTACTCTGAATCTAACTGTATTAAACTATACCTGATGGAGTGTGTTACTCTGAATCTAACTGTATTAAACTATACCTAATGGAGTGTTTTACTCTGAATCTAACTGTATTAAACTATACCTAATGGAGTGTTTTACACTGAATCTAACTGTATTGAACAATACCTGATGGAGTGTTTTACTCTGAATCTAACAGAATTAAACGATATCAGATGGAGTGTTTTACTCTGAATCTAACTGTATTAAACTATACCTGATGGAGTGCTTTACTCTGAATCTAACTGTATTAAACAATACCTGATGGAGTGTTTTACTCTGAATCAAACTGTATTGAACTATACCTGGCGTGTTATATTCTGAATCTAACTGTATTAGCCTATATCTGATGGAGTGTTTTCCACTGAAAATGACTGTATTCAACAATACCTGATGGAGTGTTTCACTCTGAATCTAACTATTAAACTATACCTGATGGAGTGTTTCACTCTGAATCTAACTGTATTCAACAATACCTGGTGGAGTGTTTCACTCTGAATCTAACTGCATTAAACTATACCTAATGGAGTGTTTTACTCTGAATCTCACTGTATTAAACGATACCGAACGGAGTGTTTTACACTGAATCTAACTGTATTAAACAATACCTGATGGAGTGTTTTACTCTGAATCTAACAGTATTAAACGATATCAGATGGAGTGTTTTACTCTGAATCAAACTGTATTGAACTATACCTGGAGTGTTATATTCTGAATCTAACTGTATTAGCCTATATCTAATGGAGTGTTTTCCACTGAAAATGACTGTATTCAACAATACCTGATGGAGTGTTTCACTCTGAATTTAACTGTATTAAACTATATCTGATGGAGTGTTTCACTCTGAATCTAACTGCATTAAACTATACCTGATGGAGTGTTTCACTCTGAATCCAACTGTAGTAAACAATACCTGATGGAGTGTTTTACTCTGAATCTAACTGTATTAAACTATACCTGATGGAGTGCTTTACTCTGAATCTAACTGTATTAAACAATACCTGATGGAGTGTTTTACTCTGAATCTAACAGTATTAAACGATATCAGATGGAGTGTTTTACTCTGAATCAAACTGTATTGAACTATACCTGGCGTGTTATATTCTGAATCTAACTGTATTAGCCTATATCTGATGGAGTGTTTTCCACTGAAAATGACTGTATTCAACAATACCTGATGGAGTGTTTCACTCTGAATCTAACTATTAAACTATACCTGATGGAGTGTTTCACTCTGAATCTAACTGTATTCAACAATACCTGATGGAGTGTGTTACTCTGAATCTAACTGTATTAAACTATACCTGTTGAGTGTTTTACTCTGAATCTAACTGCATTAAACTATACCTAATGGAGTGTTTTACTCTGAATCTCACTGTATTACACGATACCGAACGGAGTGTTTTACACTGAATCTAACTGTATTAAACAATACCTGATGGAGTGTTTTACTCTGAATCTAACAGTATTAAACGATATCAGATCGAGTGTTTTACTCTGAATCAAACTGTATTGAACTATACCTGGAGTGTTATATTCTGAATCTAACTGTATTAACCTATATCTGATGGAGTGTTTTCCACTGAAAATGACTGTATTCAACAATACCTGATGGAGTGTTTCACTCTGAATCTAACTGTATTAAACTATACCTGATGGAGTGTTTCACTCTGAATCTAACTGCATTAAACTATACCTGATGGAGTGTTTCACTCTGAATCCAACTGTAGTAAACAATACCTGATGGAGTGTTTCACTCTGAATCTAACTGCATAAAACGATACCTGGAGTGTTTTACTCTGAATCTAATTGTATTAAACTATACCTGATGCAGTGTTTTACTCTGAATCTTACTGTAGTAAACTATACCTGATGGAGTGTTTTACTGAGAATCTAACTGCATTAAACAACACTTGATGGAGTATTTTACTCTGAATCTAACTGTATTGAACTATACCAGATGGAGTGTATTACTCTGAATCTAATGGTATTAAACTATACTTGATGGAGCGTTTTACTCTGAATCAAACTGTATTAACCTAAACCTGGAGTACTTTACTCTGAATCTAACTGTATTCAACAATACCTGATGGAGTGTTTTACTCTGAAATAAACTGTATTAAACTATAATTGGAGTGTTTTACTCTGTATATAACTGAATTAAACTATACTTGGAGTGTTTTATTTTATCTAATTGTATTAAACTATACCAGATGAAGTGCTTTACTCTGAATCTAACTATATACCTAATGGAGTGTTTTACTCTGAATCTAACTGTATTAAACTATACCTGATGGAGTGCTTTACTCTGAATCTAACTGTATTAAACAATACCTGATGGAGTGTTTTACTCTGAATCTAACTGTATTCAACAATACCTGGTGGAGTGTGTTACTCTGAATCTAAATGTATTAAACTATACCTGTTGAGTCCTTTACTCTGAATCTAACTGCATTAAACTATACCTAATGGAGTGTTTTACTCTGAATCTAACTGTATTAAACTATACCTAATGGAGTGTTCTACTCTGAATCTAACAGTATTAAACGATATCAGATGGAGTGTTTTACTCTGAATCAAACTGTACTGAACTATACCTGGCGTGTTATATTCTGAATCTAACTGTATTAGCCTATATCTGATGGAGTGTTTTCCACTGAAAATGACTGTATTCAACAATACCTGATGGAGTGTTTCACTCTGAATCTAACTGTATTAAACTATACCTGATGGAGTGATTCACTCTGAATCTAACTGCATTAAACTATACCTGATGGAGTGTTTCACTCTGAATCTAACTGTATAAAACGATACCTGGAGTGTTTTACTCTGTATCTAAGTGTATTAAACTATACCTGATGCAGTGTTTTACTCTGAATCTTACTGTATTAAACTATATCCGATGGAGTGTTTTACTCAGAATCTAACTGCATTAAATAACACTTGATGGAGTGTTTTACTCTGAATCTAACTGTATTGAACTATACCAGATGGAGTGTATTACTCTGAATCTAATGGTATTAAACTATATCTGATGGAGTGTTTCACTCTGAATCCAACTGTAGTAAACTATACCTGATGGAGTGTTTCACTCTGAATCTAACTGCATTAAACTATACCGGATGGAGTGTTTCACTCTGAATCCAACTGTAGTAAACTATACCTGATGGAGTGTTTCACTCTGAATCTAACTGTATTAAACTATACCTGGAGTGTTTTACTCTGAATCTAATTGTATTAAACTATACCTGATGCAGTGTTTTACTCTGAATCTAACTGTATTAAACTATACCTGATGGAGTGTTTTACTCTGAATCTAACTGCATTAAACTATACCTGATGGAATGTTTGACTCTGAATCTAACTGTATTAAACTATACCTGATGGAGTGTTTGACTCTGAATCTAACTGTATTAAACTATACCTGATGGAGTGTTTTACTCTGAAACTAACTGTATTAAACTATACCTGATGGAGTGTTTCACTCTGAATCTAACTGCATTAAACTATACCAGATGGAGTGCTTTACTCTGAATCTAACTGTATTAAACTGTACCTGATGGAGTGTTTTACTCTGAATCTAACTGTATTAAACTAAACCTGATGGAGTGTTTTACCCTGAAGCTAACTGTATTAAACTATACCTGATGGAGTGCTTTACTCTGAATCTAACTGTATTAAACTATACCTGATGGAGTGTTTTACTCAATCTAACTGTATAAAACAATACATGATGGGAGTGTTTTACTCTGAATCTAACGGTATTAAACTAAACTGATGGTGTGTTTTACTCTGAATCTAACTGTATTAAACTATACCTGATGGAGTGTTTTATCTGAATCTAACTGTATTCAACAATACCTGGTGGAGTGTGTTACTCTGAATCTAATTGTATTAAACTATACCTGATGGAGTGTTTTACTCTAAATCTAACTGTATTAAACTATACCTGATGGAGTGTTTCACTCTGAATCTAACTGTATTCAACAATACGTGATGGAGTGTTTTACTCTGAATCTAACTATATTAAACTGTACCTGATGGAGTGTTTTACTCTGAATCTAACTGTATTAAACTCTACCTGGAATGTTTTACTCTAAATCTAACTGTATTAAACTATACCTGATGGAGTGTTTCACTCTGAATCTAACTATATTAAACTTTTCCTGATGGAGTGTTTTACTCTGAATCTAACTGTATTCAACAATACCTGATGAAGTGTTTCACTCTGAATCTAACTATATTAAACTTTACCTGATGGAGTGTTTTACTCTGAATCTAACTGTATTAAACTATATCTGATGGAGTGTTTTCCTATGAATCGAACTGTATTCAACAACACCTCATCGAATGTTTTTACTCAGAATCTAACTGTATTAAAATATACCAAAAGGAGTGCTTTACTCTGAATCTGTATTAAACTATATCTGATGGAGTGTTTTACTCTGAATCTAACTGTATTAAACAACACTTGATGGAATGTTTGACTCTGAATCTAACTGTATTAAGCAACACTTGATGGAATGTTTTACTCTGAATCTAACTGTACTGAACTATACCAGATGGAGTGTATTACTCTGAATCTTATGGTATTAAACTATACTTGATGGAGCGTTTTACTCTGAATCAAACTGTATTAACCTAAACCTGGAGTACTTTACTCTGAATCTAACCGTATTAAACTGTACCTGATCAAGTGTTTTACTCTGTATCTAACTGTATTAAACTATACCTGATGGTGTGTTTCACTCTGAATCTAACTGTATTAAACAATATCTGATGGAGTGTTTTACTCTGAATCTAACTGTATTAAACTATATCACATGGAATGTTTTACTTTGAATCTAACTGTATTCAACAATACCTGATGGAGTGTTTCACTCTGAATCTAACTGTATTCAACAATACCTGATGGAGTGTTTTACTCTGTATCTAAGTGTATTAAACAATACTTGGAGTGTTGTACTCTGTATCTAACTGTATGAAACTATCACTGATGAAGTGCTTTATTCTAAATCTAACTGTATTAAAGAATACCTGAGGAAGTGTTTTACTCTGAATCTAACTGTCGTAAACTATATCTGATGGAGTGTGTTCTCTGAATCTAATTGTATTCAACAATACCAGATGGAGTGTTTTACTCTGAATCTAACTGTATTAAACTATACCGGATGGAGTGTTTTACTCTGTATCTAACTGTATAAAACTATAATTGATGGAGTGCCTTACTCTGAATCTAACTGTATTCAACAATACTTGATGGAGTGTTTTACTCTGTATCTACATGTATAAAACTATAATTGATGGAGTGTTTTACTCTGTATCTAACTGTATTAAACTATACCTGATGAAGTGTTTTACTCTGAATCTAACTGTATTCAACAATACCTGATGGAGTGTTTTACTCTGAAGCTAATTTTATTCAACAATACCTGATGGAGTGTTTTACTCTGTATCTAACTGTATTAAACTATAACTGATGGAGTGTTTTACTCTGTATCTAACTGTATTAAACTATACCAGGTGGAGTGATTTACTCTGAATCTAGCTGCATTAAACTATACTTGGTGGAGTGTTTTACTCTGAATCTAACTGTATTAAACTATATCAGATGAAGTGTTTTACTCTGAATCTAACTGTACTAAACTATACCTGATGGAGTGCTTTACTCTGAATCTAACTGTATTAAACAATATCTGATGGAGTGTTTCACTATGAATCTAACTGTATTAAACAATATCAGATGGAGTGTTTTACTCTGAATCTAACTGTATTAAACTATACCTGATGGAGTGCTTTACTCTGAATCTAACTGTATTAAACAATATCTGATGGAGTGTTTTACTCTGAATCTAACTGTATTAAACTATACCTGATGGAGTGTTTTACTCTGAATCTAACTGTATTCAACAATACCAGGTGGAGTGTGTTACTCTGAATCTAACTGTATTAAACCAGACCTAATGGAGTGTTTTACTCTGAATCTAACTGTATTAAACAATATCTGATGGAGTGTTTCACTATGAATCTAACTGTATTAAACAATATCAGATGGAGTGTTTTACTCTGAATCTAACTGTATTAAACTATACCTGATGGAGTGCTTTACTCTGAATCTAACTGTATTAAACAATATCTGATGGAGTGTTTCACTCTGAATCTAACTGTATTCAACAATACCTGATGGAGTGTGTTACTCTGAATCTAACTGTATTAAACTATACCTGTTGAGTGTTTTACTCTGAATCTAACAGCATTAAACTATACCTAATGGAGTGTTTTACTCTGAATCTCACTGTATTACACGATACCGAACGGAGTGTTTTACACTGAATCTAACTGTATTAAACAATACCTGATGGAGTGTTTTACTCTGAATCTAACAGTATTAAACGATATCAGATCGAGTGTTTTACTCTGAATCAAACTGTATTGAACTATACCTGGAGTGTTATATTCTGAATCTAACTGTATTAACCTATATCTGATGGAGTGTTTTCCACTGAAAATGACTGTATTCAACAATACCTGATGGAGTGTTTCACTCTGAATCTAACTGTATTAAACTATACCTGATGGAGTGTTTCACTCTGAATCTAACTGCATTAAACTATACCTGATGGAGTGTTTCACTCTGAATCCAACTGTAGTAAACAATACCTGATGGAGTGTTTCACTCTGAATCTAACTGCATAAAACGATACCTGGAGTGTTTTACTCTGAATCTAATTGTATTAAACTATACCTGATGCAGTGTTTTACTCTGAATCTTACTGTAGTAAACTATACCTGATGGAGTGTTTTACTGAGAATCTAACTGCATTAAACAACACTTGATGGAGTATTTTACTCTGAATCTAACTGTATTGAACTATACCAGATGGAGTGTATTACTCTGAATCTAATGGTATTAAACTATACTTGATGGAGCGTTTTACTCTGAATCAAACTGTATTAACCTAAACCTGGAGTACTTTACTCTGAATCTAACTGTATTCAACAATACCTGATGGAGTGTTTTACTCTGAAATAAACTGTATTAAACTATAATTGGAGTGTTTTACTCTGTATATAACTGAATTAAACTATACTTGGAGTGTTTTATTTTATCTAATTGTATTAAACTATACCAGATGAAGTGCTTTACTCTGAATCTAACTATATACCTAATGGAGTGTTTTACTCTGAATCTAACTGTATTAAACTATACCTGATGGAGTGCTTTACTCTGAATCTAACTGTATTAAACAATACCTGATGGAGTGTTTTACTCTGAATCTAACTGTATTCAACAATACCTGGTGGAGTGTGTTACTCTGAATCTAAATGTATTAAACTATACCTGTTGAGTCCTTTACTCTGAATCTAACTGCATTAAACTATACCTAATGGAGTGTTTTACTCTGAATCTAACTGTATTAAACTATACCTAATGGAGTGTTCTACTCTGAATCTAACAGTATTAAACGATATCAGATGGAGTGTTTTACTCTGAATCAAACTGTACTGAACTATACCTGGCGTGTTATATTCTGAATCTAACTGTATTAGCCTATATCTGATGGAGTGTTTTCCACTGAAAATGACTGTATTCAACAATACCTGATGGAGTGTTTCACTCTGAATCTAACTGTATTAAACTATACCTGATGGAGTGATTCACTCTGAATCTAACTGCATTAAACTATACCTGATGGAGTGTTTCACTCTGAATCTAACTGTATAAAACGATACCTGGAGTGTTTTACTCTGTATCTAAGTGTATTAAACTATACCTGATGCAGTGTTTTACTCTGAATCTTACTGTATTAAACTATATCCGATGGAGTGTTTTACTCAGAATCTAACTGCATTAAATAACACTTGATGGAGTGTTTTACTCTGAATCTAACTGTATTGAACTATACCAGATGGAGTGTATTACTCTGAATCTAATGGTATTAAACTATATCTGATGGAGTGTTTCACTCTGAATCCAACTGTAGTAAACTATACCTGATGGAGTGTTTCACTCTGAATCTAACTGCATTAAACTATACCGGATGGAGTGTTTCACTCTGAATCCAACTGTAGTAAACTATACCTGATGGAGTGTTTCACTCTGAATCTAACTGTATTAAACTATACCTGGAGTGTTTTACTCTGAATCTAATTGTATTAAACTATACCTGATGCAGTGTTTTACTCTGAATCTAACTGTATTAAACTATACCTGATGGAGTGTTTTACTCTGAATCTAACTGCATTAAACTATACCTGATGGAATGTTTGACTCTGAATCTAACTGTATTAAACTATACCTGATGGAGTGTTTGACTCTGAATCTAACTGTATTAAACTATACCTGATGGAGTGTTTTACTCTGAAACTAACTGTATTAAACTATACCTGATGGAGTGTTTCACTCTGAATCTAACTGCATTAAACTATACCAGATGGAGTGCTTTACTCTGAATCTAACTGTATTAAACTGTACCTGATGGAGTGTTTTACTCTGAATCTAACTGTATTAAACTAAACCTGATGGAGTGTTTTACCCTGAAGCTAACTGTATTAAACTATACCTGATGGAGTGCTTTACTCTGAATCTAACTGTATTAAACTATACCTGGTGGAGTGTGTTACTCTGAATCTAATTGTATTAAACTATACCTGATGGAGTGTTTTACTCTAAATCTAACTGTATTAAACTATACCTGATGGAGTGTTTCACTCTGAATCTAACTGTATTCAACAATACGTGATGGAGTGTTTTACTCTGAATCTAACTATATTAAACTGTACCTGATGGAGTGTTTTACTCTGAATCTAACTGTATTAAACTCTACCTGGAATGTTTTACTCTAAATCTAACTGTATTAAACTATACCTGATGGAGTGTTTCACTCTGAATCTAACTATATTAAACTTTTCCTGATGGAGTGTTTTACTCTGAATCTAACTGTATTCAACAATACCTGATGAAGTGTTTCACTCTGAATCTAACTATATTAAACTTTACCTGATGGAGTGTTTTACTCTGAATCTAACTGTATTAAACTATATCTGATGGAGTGTTTTCCTATGAATCGAACTGTATTCAACAACACCTCATCGAATGTTTTTACTCAGAATCTAACTGTATTAAAATATACCAAAAGGAGTGCTTTACTCTGAATCTGTATTAAACTATATCTGATGGAGTGTTTTACTCTGAATCTAACTGTATTAAACAACACTTGATGGAATGTTTGACTCTGAATCTAACTGTATTAAGCAACACTTGATGGAATGTTTTACTCTGAATCTAACTGTACTGAACTATACCAGATGGAGTGTATTACTCTGAATCTTATGGTATTAAACTATACTTGATGGAGCGTTTTACTCTGAATCAAACTGTATTAACCTAAACCTGGAGTACTTTACTCTGAATCTAACCGTATTAAACTGTACCTGATCAAGTGTTTTACTCTGTATCTAACTGTATTAAACTATACCTGATGGAGTGTTTCACTCTGAATCTAACTGTATTAAACAATATCTGATGGAGTGTTTTACTCTGAATCTAACTGTATTAAACTATATCACATGGAATGTTTTACTTTGAATCTAACTGTATTCAACAATACCTGATGGAGTGTTTCACTCTGAATCTAACTGTATTCAACAATACCTGATGGAGTGTTTTACTCTGTATCTAAGTGTATTAAACAATACTTGGAGTGTTGTACTCTGTATCTAACTGTATGAAACTATCACTGATGAAGTGCTTTATTCTAAATCTAACTGTATTAAAGAATACCTGAGGAAGTGTTTTACTCTGAATCTAACTGTCGTAAACTATATCTGATGGAGTGTGTTCTCTGAATCTAATTGTATTCAACAATACCAGATGGAGTGTTTTACTCTGAATCTAACTGTATTAAACTATACCGGATGGAGTGTTTTACTCTGTATCTAACTGTATAAAACTATAATTGATGGAGTGCCTTACTCTGAATCTAACTGTATTCAACAATACTTGATGGAGTGTTTTACTCTGTATCTACATGTATAAAACTATAATTGATGGAGTGTTTTACTCTGTATCTAAGTGTATTAAACTATACCTGATGAAGTGCTTAACTCTAAATCTAACTGTATTAAACTATACCTGATGAAGTGTTTTACTCTGAATCTAACTGTATTCAACAATACCTGATGGAGTGTTTTACTCTGAAGCTAATTTTATTCAACAATACCTGATGGAGTGTTTTACTCTGTATCTAACTGTATTAAACTATAACTGATGGAGTGTTTTACTCTGTATCTAACTTTATTAAACTATACCAGGTGGAGTGATTTACTCTGAATCTAGCTGCATTAAACTATACTTGGTGGAGTGTTTTACTCTGAATCTAACTGTATTAAACTATATCAGATGAAGTGTTTTACTCTGAATCTAACTGTACTAAACTATACCTGATGGAGTGCTTTACTCTGAATCTAACTGTATTAAACAATATCTGATGGAGTGTTTCACTATGAATCTAACTGTATTAAACAATATCAGATGGAGTGTTTTACTCTGAATCTAACTGTATTAAACTATACCTGATGGAGTGCTTTACTCTGAATCTAACTGTATTAAACAATATCTGATGGAGTGTTTTACTCTGAATCTAACTGTATTAAACTATACCTGATGGAGTGTTTTACTCTGAATCTAACTGTATTCAACAATACCAGGTGGAGTGTGTTACTCTGAATCTAACTGTATTAAACCAGACCTAATGGAGTGTTTTACTCTGAATCTAACTGTATTAAACAATATCTGATGGAGTGTTTCACTATGAATCTAACTGTATTAAACAATATCAGATGGAGTGTTTTACTCTGAATCTAACTGTATTAAACTATACCTGATGGAGTGCTTTACTCTGAATCTAACTGTATTAAACAATATCTGATGGAGTGTTTCACTCTGAATCTAACTGTATTCAACAATACCTGATGGAGTGTGTTACTCTGAATCTAACTGTATTAAACTATACCTGTTGAGTGTTTTACTCTGAATCTAACTGCATTAAACTATACCTGATGGAGTGTTTTACTCTGAATCTCACTGTATTACACGATACCGAACGGAGTGTTTTACACTGAATCTAACTGTATTAAACAATACCTGATGGAGTGTTTTACTCTGAATCTAACAGTATTAAACGATATCAGATCGAGTGTTTTACTCTGAATCAAACTGTATTGAACTATACCTGGAGTGTTATATTCTGAATCTAACTGTATTAACCTATATCTGATGGAGTGTTTTCCACTGAAAATGACTGTATTCAACAATACCTGATGGAGTGTTTCACTCTGAATCTAACTGTATTAAACTATACCTGATGGAGTGTTTCACTCTGAATCTAACTGCATTAAACTATACCTGATGGAGTGTTTCACTCTGAATCCAACTGTAGTAAACAATACCTGATGGAGTGTTTCACTCTGAATCTAACTGCATAAAACGATACCTGGAGTGTTTTACTCTGAATCTAATTGTATTAAACTATACCTGATGCAGTGTTTTACTCTGAATCTTACTGTAGTAAACTATACCTGATGGAGTGTTTTACTGAGAATCTAACTGCATTAAACAACACTTGATGGAGTATTTTACTCTGAATCTAACTGTATTGAACTATACCAGATGGAGTGTATTACTCTGAATCTAATGGTATTAAACTATACTTGATGGAGCGTTTTACTCTGAATCAAACTGTATTAACCTAAACCTGGAGTACTTTACTCTGAATCTAACCGTATTAAACTGTACCTGATCAAGTGTTTTACTCTGTATCTAACTGTATTAAACTATACCTGATGGAGTGTTTCACTCTGAATCTAACTGTATTAAACAATATCTGATGGAGTGTTTTACTCTGAATCTAACTGTATTAAACTATATCACATGGAATGTTTTACTTTGAATCTAACTGTATTCAACAATACCTGATGGAGTGTTTCACTCTGAATCTAACTGTATTCAACAATACCTGATGGAGTGTTTTACTCTGTATCTAAGTGTATTAAACAATACTTGGAGTGTTGTACTCTGTATCTAACTGTATGAAACTATCACTGATGAAGTGCTTTATTCTAAATCTAACTGTATTAAAGAATACCTGAGGAAGTGTTTTACTCTGAATCTAACTGTCGTAAACTATATCTGATGGAGTGTGTTCTCTGAATCTAATTGTATTCAACAATACCAGATGGAGTGTTTTACTCTGAATCTAACTGTATTAAACTATACCGGATGGAGTGTTTTACTCTGTATCTAACTGTATAAAACTATAATTGATGGAGTGCCTTACTCTGAATCTAACTGTATTCAACAATACTTGATGGAGTGTTTTACTCTGTATCTACATGTATAAAACTATAATTGATGGAGTGTTTTACTCTGTATCTAAGTGTATTAAACTATACCTGATGAAGTGCTTAACTCTAAATCTAACTGTATTAAACTATACCTGATGAAGTGTTTTACTCTGAATCTAACTGTATTCAACAATACCTGATGGAGTGTTTTACTCTGAAGCTAATTTTATTCAACAATACCTGATGGAGTGTTTTACTCTGTATCTAACTGTATTAAACTATAACTGATGGAGTGTTTTACTCTGTATCTAACTTTATTAAACTATACCAGGTGGAGTGATTTACTCTGAATCTAGCTGCATTAAACTATACTTGGTGGAGTGTTTTACTCTGAATCTAACTGTATTAAACTATATCAGATGAAGTGTTTTACTCTGAATCTAACTGTACTAAACTATACCTGATGGAGTGCTTTACTCTGAATCTAACTGTATTAAACAATATCTGATGGAGTGTTTCACTATGAATCTAACTGTATTAAACAATATCAGATGGAGTGTTTTACTCTGAATCTAACTGTATTAAACTATACCTGATGGAGTGCTTTACTCTGAATCTAACTGTATTAAACAATATCTGATGGAGTGTTTTACTCTGAATCTAACTGTATTAAACTATACCTGATGGAGTGTGTTACTCTGAATCTAACTGTATTCAACAATACCAGGTGGAGTGTGTTACTCTGAATCTAACTGTATTAAACCAGACCTAATGGAGTGTTTTACTCTGAATCTAACTGTATTAAACAATATCTGATGGAGTGTTTCACTATGAATCTAACTGTATTAAACAATATCAGATGGAGTGTTTTACTCTGAATCTAACTGTATTAAACTATACCTGATGGAGTGCTTTACTCTGAATCTAACTGTATTAAACAATATCTGATGGAGTGTTTCACTCTGAATCTAACTGTATTCAACAATACCTGATGGAGTGTGTTACTCTGAATCTAACTGTATTAAACTATACCTGTTGAGTGTTTTACTCTGAATCTAACTGCATTAAACTATACCTAATGGAGTGTTTTACTCTGAATCTCACTGTATTACACGATACCGAACGGAGTGTTTTACACTGAATCTAACTGTATTAAACAATACCTGATGGAGTGTTTTACTCTGAATCTAACAGTATTAAACGATATCAGATCGAGTGTTTTACTCTGAATCAAACTGTATTGAACTATACCTGGAGTGTTATATTCTGAATCTAACTGTATTAACCTATATCTGATGGAGTGTTTTCCACTGAAAATGACTGTATTCAACAATACCTGATGGAGTGTTTCACTCTGAATCTAACTGTATTAAACTATACCTGATGGAGTGTTTCACTCTGAATCTAACTGCATTAAACTATACCTGATGGAGTGTTTCACTCTGAATCCAACTGTAGTAAACAATACCTGATGGAGTGTTTCACTCTGAATCTAACTGCATAAAACGATACCTGGAGTGTTTTACTCTGAATCTAATTGTATTAAACTATACCTGATGCAGTGTTTTACTCTGAATCTTACTGTAGTAAACTATACCTGATGGAGTGTTTTACTGAGAATCTAACTGCATTAAACAACACTTGATGGAGTATTTTACTCTGAATCTAACTGTATTGAACTATACCAGATGGAGTGTATTACTCTGAATCTAATGGTATTAAACTATACTTGATGGAGCGTTTTACTCTGAATCAAACTGTATTAACCTAAACCTGGAGTACTTTACTCTGAATCTAACTGTATTCAACAATACCTGATGGAGTGTTTTACTCTGAAATAAACTGTATTAAACTATAATTGGAGTGTTTTACTCTGTATATAACTGAATTAAACTATACTTGGAGTGTTTTATTTTATCTAATTGTATTAAACTATACCAGATGAAGTGCTTTACTCTGAATCTAACTATATACCTAATGGAGTGTTTTACTCTGAATCTAACTGTATTAAACTATACCTGATGGAGTGCTTTACTCTGAATCTAACTGTATTAAACAATACCTGATGGAGTGTTTTACTCTGAATCTAACTGTATTCAACAATACCTGGTGGAGTGTGTTACTCTGAATCTAAATGTATTAAACTATACCTGTTGAGTCCTTTACTCTGAATCTAACTGCATTAAACTATACCTAATGGAGTGTTTTACTCTGAATCTAACTGTATTAAACTATACCTAATGGAGTGTTCTACTCTGAATCTAACAGTATTAAACGATATCAGATGGAGTGTTTTACTCTGAATCAAACTGTACTGAACTATACCTGGCGTGTTATATTCTGAATCTAACTGTATTAGCCTATATCTGATGGAGTGTTTTCCACTGAAAATGACTGTATTCAACAATACCTGATGGAGTGTTTCACTCTGAATCTAACTGTATTAAACTATACCTGATGGAGTGATTCACTCTGAATCTAACTGCATTAAACTATACCTGATGGAGTGTTTCACTCTGAATCTAACTGTATAAAACGATACCTGGAGTGTTTTACTCTGTATCTAAGTGTATTAAACTATACCTGATGCAGTGTTTTACTCTGAATCTTACTGTATTAAACTATATCCGATGGAGTGTTTTACTCAGAATCTAACTGCATTAAATAACACTTGATGGAGTGTTTTACTCTGAATCTAACTGTATTGAACTATACCAGATGGAGTGTATTACTCTGAATCTAATGGTATTAAACTATATCTGATGGAGTGTTTCACTCTGAATCCAACTGTAGTAAACTATACCTGATGGAGTGTTTCACTCTGAATCTAACTGCATTAAACTATACCGGATGGAGTGTTTCACTTTGAATCCAACTGTAGTAAACTATACCTGATGGAGTGTTTCACTCTGAATCTAACTGTATTAAACTATACCTGGAGTGTTTTACTCTGAATCTAATTGTATTAAACTATACCTGATGCAGTGTTTTACTCTGAATCTAACTGTATTAAACTATACCTGATGGAGTGTTTTACTCTGAATCTAACTGCATTAAACTATACCTGATGGAATGTTTGACTCTGAATCTAACTGTATTAAACTATACCTGATGGAGTGTTTGACTCTGAATCTAACTGTATTAAACTATACCTGATGGAGTGTTTTACTCTGAAACTAACTGTATTAAACTATACCTGATGGAGTGTTTCACTCTGAATCTAACTGCATTAAACTATACCAGATGGAGTGCTTTACTCTGAATCTAACTGTATTAAACTGTACCTGATGGAGTGTTTTACTCTGAATCTAACTGTATTAAACTAAACCTGATGGAGTGTTTTACCCTGAAGCTAACTGTATTAAACTATACCTGATGGAGTGCTTTACTCTGAATCTAACTGTATTAAACTATACCTGATGGAGTGTTTTACTCAATCTAACTGTATAAAACAATACATGATGGGAGTGTTTTACTCTGAATCTAACGGTATTAAACTAAACTGATGGTGTGTTTTACTCTGAATCTAACTGTATTAAACCAGACCTAATGGAGTGTTTTACTCTGAATCTAACTGTATTCAACAATACCTGGTGGAGTGTGTTACTCTGAATCTAATTGTATTAAACTATACCTGATGGAGTGTTTTACTCTAAATCTAACTGTATTAAACTATACCTGATGGAGTGTTTCACTCTGAATCTAACTGTATTCAACAATACGTGATGGAGTGTTTTACTCTGAATCTAACTATATTAAACTGTACCTGATGGAGTGTTTTACTCTGAATCTAACTGTATTAAACTCTACCTGGAATGTTTTACTCTAAATCTAACTGTATTAAACTATACCTGATGGAGTGTTTCACTCTGAATCTAACTATATTAAACTTTTCCTGATGGAGTGTTTTACTCTGAATCTAACTGTATTCAACAATACCTGATGAAGTGTTTCACTCTGAATCTAACTATATTAAACTTTACCTGATGGAGTGTTTTACTCTGAATCTAACTGTATTAAACTATATCTGATGGAGTGTTTTCCTATGAATCGAACTGTATTCAACAACACCTCATCGAATGTTTTTACTCAGAATCTAACTGTATTAAAATATACCAAAAGGAGTGCTTTACTCTGAATCTGTATTAAACTATATCTGATGGAGTGTTTTACTCTGAATCTAACTGTATTAAACAACACTTGATGGAATGTTTGACTCTGAATCTAACTGTATTAAGCAACACTTGATGGAATGTTTTACTCTGAATCTAACTGTACTGAACTATACCAGATGGAGTGTATTACTCTGAATCTTATGGTATTAAACTATACTTGATGGAGCGTTTTACTCTGAATCAAACTGTATTAACCTAAACCTGGAGTACTTTACTCTGAATCTAACCGTATTAAACTGTACCTGATCAAGTGTTTTACTCTGTATCTAACTGTATTAAACTATACCTGATGGAGTGTTTCACTCTGAATCTAACTGTATTAAACAATATCTGATGGAGTGTTTTACTCTGAATCTAACTGTATTAAACTATATCACATGGAATGTTTTACTTTGAATCTAACTGTATTCAACAATACCTGATGGAGTGTTTCACTCTGAATCTAACTGTATTCAACAATACCTGATGGAGTGTTTTACTCTGTATCTAAGTGTATTAAACAATACTTGGAGTGTTGTACTCTGTATCTAACTGTATGAAACTATCACTGATGAAGTGCTTTATTCTAAATCTAACTGTATTAAAGAATACCTGAGGAAGTGTTTTACTCTGAATCTAACTGTCGTAAACTATATCTGATGGAGTGTGTTCTCTGAATCTAATTGTATTCAACAATACCAGATGGAGTGTTTTACTCTGAATCTAACTGTATTAAACTATACCGGATGGAGTGTTTTACTCTGTATCTAACTGTATAAAACTATAATTGATGGAGTGCCTTACTCTGAATCTAACTGTATTCAACAATACTTGATGGAGTGTTTTACTCTGTATCTACATGTATAAAACTATAATTGATGGAGTGTTTTACTCTGTATCTAAGTGTATTAAACTATACCTGATGAAGTGCTTAACTCTAAATCTAACTGTATTAAACTATACCTGATGAAGTGTTTTACTCTGAATCTAACTGTATTCAACAATACCTGATGGAGTGTTTTACTCTGAAGCTAATTTTATTCAACAATACCTGATGGAGTGTTTTACTCTGTATCTAACTGTATTAAACTATAACTGATGGAGTGTTTTACTCTGTATCTAACTGTATTAAACTATACCAGGTGGAGTGATTTACTCTGAATCTAGCTGCATTAAACTATACTTGGTGGAGTGTTTTACTCTGAATCTAACTGTATTAAACTATATCAGATGAAGTGTTTTACTCTGAATCTAACTGTACTAAACTATACCTGATGGAGGGCTTTACTCTGAATCTAACTGTATTAAACAATATCTGATGGAGTGTTTCACTATGAATCTAACTGTATTAAACAATATCAGATGGAGTGTTTTACTCTGAATCTAACTGTATTAAACTATACCTGATGGAGTGCTTTACTCTGAATCTAACTGTATTAAACAATATCTGATGGAGTGTTTTACTCTGAATCTAACTGTATTAAACTATACCTGATGGAGTGTTTTACTCTGAATCTAACTGTATTCAACAATACCAGGTGGAGTGTGTTACTCTGAATCTAACTGTATTAAACCAGACCTAATGGAGTGTTTTACTCTGAATCTAACTGTATTAAACAATATCTGATGGAGTGTTTCACTATGAATCTAACTGTATTAAACAATATCAGATGGAGTGTTTTACTCTGAATCTAACTGTATTAAACTATACCTGATGGAGTGCTTTACTCTGAATCTAACTGTATTAAACAATATCTGATGGAGTGTTTTACTCTGAATCTAACTGTATTAAACTATACCTGATGGAGTGTTTTACTCTGAATCTAACTGTATTCAACAACACCAGGTGGAGTGTGTTACTCTGAATCTAACTGTATTAAACCAGACCTAATGGAGTGTTTTACTCTGAATCTAACTGTATTAAACAATACCTGGAGTGTTTTACTCTGAATCTAACAGAATTAAACGATATCAGATGCAGTGTTTTACTCTGAATCTAACTGTATTAAACTATACCTGATGGAGTGTTTTACTCTGAATCTAACTGTATTAAACAATACCTCATGGAGTGTTTTACTCTAAAGCGAACTTTATTCAACAATACCTGATGGAGTGTATTACTCTGAATCTGACTGTATTAAACAAAATCTGACTGAGTGTTTTACTCTGAATCTAACTGTATTCAACAATATCTGATGGAGTATTTTACTCTGTATCAAACTGTATTAAACTATACTTGATGGAGTGTTTTCCTCTGTATCTAACTGTATTAAACCAGACCTAATGGAGTGTTTTACTCTGTATCTAACTGTATTAAACTATAACTAATGGAGTGTTTTACTCTGTATCTAACTATATTAAACTATACCTGATGGAGTGTTTTCCTCTGAAAATAACTGTATTCAACAATACCTGATGGAGTGTTTTACTCTGAATCTAACTGTATTAAACAATACCTCATGGAGTGTTTTACTCTAAAGCGAACTTTATTCAACAATACCTGATGGAGTGTATTACTCTGAATCTGACTGTATTAAACAAAATCTGACTGAGTGTTTTACTCTGAATCTAACTGTATTCAACAATATCTGATGGAGTGTTTTACTCTGTATCAAACTGTATTAAACTATACTTGATGGAGTGTTTTCCTCTGTATCTAACTGTATTAAACCAGACCTAATGGAGTGTTTTACTCTGTATCTAACTGTATTAAACTATAACTAATGGAGTGTTTTACTCTGTATCTAACTATATTAAACTATACCTGATGGAGTGTTTTCCTCTGAAAATAACTGTATTCAACAATACCTGATGGAGTGTTTCACTCTGAATCTAACTTTATTAAACTATACTTGATGGAGTGTTTTACTCTGAATCTCACTGTATTAAACTATACCTGATGGAGTGTTTCACTGAATCTAACGGTATTCAACTATACCTGATGGAGCGCTTTACTCTGAATCTAACTGTATTAAACTATACTTGATGGAGTGTTTTACTCTGAATCTAACTGTATCAAACTATATCTGATGGAGTGCTTTCCTCTGAATCTAACTGTATTCAACAATACCTGATCGAATGTTTTTACTCAGAATCTAACTGTATTAAACTATACCAAAAGGAGTGCTTTACTCTGAATCTGAATTAAACTATATCTGATGGAGTGTTTTCCTCTGAATCTAACTGTATTGAACAATACCAGATGGAGTGTATTACTCTGAATCTAACTGTATTAACCTAAACCTGGAGTACTTTACTCTGAATCTAACCGTATTAAACTATATCTGATGGAGTGTTTTAGTCTGAATCAAACTGTATTAAACTATACTTGATGGAGTGTATTACTCTGTATCTAACTGTATTAAACTATACATGATGGAGTGTATTACTCTGTATCTAACTATATTAAACTATACCTAATGGAGTGTATTACTCTGTATCTAACTGTATTAAACTATACCTTTTGGAGTGTTTTACTCTGAATCTAACTATATTAAACCATACCTGATGGAGTGTTTTACTCTGAAACTAACTATATTAAACTATATCTGATGGAGTGCTTTACTCTGAATCTAACTGTATTCAACAATACCTGATGGAATGTTTTTACTCAGAATCAAACTGTATTAAACTATAAGATAAAACAAAAAAACTGCGGATGCTGGAAATCCAAAACAAAAACAGAATTACCTGGAAAAACTCAGCAGGTCTGGCAGCATCGGCGGAGAAGAAAAGAGTTGACGTTTCGAGTCCTCATGACCCTTCGACAGAACTTGAGTTCGAGTCCAAGAAAAAGTTGAAATATAAGCTGGTTTAAGGTGTGTGTGTGGGGCCGGAGAGATAGAGAGAGAGGTGGTTGTGTAGACAAACAAGCAGTAATAGAAGCAGATCATCAAAAGATGTCAGCGACAATGGTACAATAGAACACATAGATGTTAAATTTAAAGTTGGTGATATTATCTAAACGAATGTGCTAATTAAGAATGGATGGTAGGGCACTCAAGGTATAGCTCGAATGGGGGTGGGGAGAGCATAAAAGATTTTAAAATATTTAAAAATAATGGAAATAGGTGGGAAAAGAAAAATCTATATAATTTATTGGGGAAAAAAAAGGAAGGGGGGAAACAGAAATGGGGTGGGGATGGGGGAGGGAGCTCACGACCTAAAGTTGTTGAATTCAATATTCAGTCCGGAAGGCTGTAAGGTGCCTAGTCGGAAGATGAGGTGTTGTTCCTCCAGTTTGCGTTGGGCTTCACTGGAACAATGCAGTAAGCCAAGGACAGACATGTGGGCAAGAGAGCAGGGTGGAGTGTTAAAATGGCAAGCGACAGGGAGGTTTGGATCATTCTTGCGGACAGACCGCAGGTGTTCTGCAAAGCGGTCACCCAGTTTATGTTTGGTCTCTCCAATGTAGAGGAGACCACATTGGGAGCAACGAATGCAGTAGACTAAGTTGGGGGAAATGCAAGTGAAATGCTGCTTCACTTCAAAGGAGTGTTTGGGCCCTTGGACGGGGAGGAGAGAGGAAGTGAAGGGGCAGGTGTTACACCTTTTGCGTGGGCATGGGGTGGTGCCATAGGAGGGGGTTGAGGAGTAGGGGGTGATGGAGGAGTGGACCAGGGTGCCCCGGAGGGAGCGATCCCTACGGAATGCCGATAAGGGGGGGTGAAGGGAAGATGTGTTTGGTGGTGGCATCATGCTGGAGTTGGCGGAAATGGCAGAGGATGATCCTTTGAATGCGGAGGCTGGTGGGGTGATAAGTGAGGACAAGGGGGACCCTATCATGTTTCTGGGAGGGAGGAGAAGGCGTGAGGGCGGATGCGCGGGAGATGGGCCGGACACGGTTGAGGGCCCTGTCAACGACCGTCGGTGGAAAACCTCGGTTAAGGAAGAAGGAGGACATGTCAGAGGAACTGTTTTTGAAGGTAGCATCATCGGAACAGATGCGACGGAGGTGAAGGAACTGGGAGAATGGGATGGAGTCCTAGCAGGAAGCGGGGTGTGAGGAGCTGTAGTCGAGGTCGCTGTGGGAGTCGGTGGGTTTGTAATGGATATTGGTGGACAGTCTATCACCAGAGATTGAGACAGAGAGGTCAAGGAAGGGAAGGGAAGTGTCAGAGATGGACCACGTGAAAATGATGGAGGGGTGGAGATTGGAAGCAAAATTAATAAATTTTTCCAAGTCCCGACGAGAGCACGAAGCGACACCGAAGTAATCATCGATGTACCGGAGAAAAAGTTGTGGAAGGGGGCCGGAGTAGGACTGCAACAAGGAATGTTCCACATACCCCATAAAGAGACAGGCATAGCTGGGGCCCATGCGGGTACCCATTAAACTATACCTGATGGAGTGCTTTACTCTGAATCTAACTGTATTAAACTATAACAGATCGAGTGTTTTACTCTGAATCTAACTATATTAAACTATAGCTGATGGAGTGTCATACTCTGAAACTAACTATTAAACTATACCTGATGGAGTGCTTTACTCTGAATCTAACTGTATCAAACTATACCTGGAGTGTTTTACTCTGAATCTAATTGTATTAAACTATACTTGGAGTGTTTTACTCTGAATCAAACAGTATCAAACTATACCTGATGGAGTGTTTTACTCTAAATCTAACTGTATTAAACTATACCTGATGGAGTGTATTGCTCTGAATCAAACTGTATGAAACTATACCTGATGGAGATTTTACTCTGAATCTAACTGTATTAAACTATATCTGATGAAGTGTTTTCCTCTGAATCTAACTGTATTCAACAATACCTGATCGAATGTTTTTACTCAGAATCTAACTGTATTAAACTATACCTGGAGTGTCTAACTCTGAATCTAACTGTATTAAACTATATCAGATGGAGTGTTTTATTCTGAATCTAATTTATTTAAACTATGCCTCATGGAGATTCTACTCTGAATCTAACTGTATTAAACTATACCTGATGGAGTGTTTTACTCTGAATCTAACTGTATTAAACTATACCTGATGGAAATTTTACTCTGAATTTAACTGTATTAAACTATACCTGATGGAGATTTTACTCTGAATCTAACTGTATGAAACTATATCTGATGGAGTATTTTCCTCTGAATATAACTGTATTCAACAATACCTGATGGAGTGTTTCACTCTGAATAAAACTGTATTGAACTATACCTAATGGAGTGTTTTACTCTGTATCTAACTGTATAAAACTATAATTGATGGAGTGTTTTACTCTGTATCTAACTGTATTAAACTATACCTAATGGAGTGTTTTACTCTGTATCTAACTGTATAAAACTATAATTGATGGAGTGTTTTACTCTGTATCTAACTGTATAAAACTATAATTGATGGAGTGTTTTACTCTGTATCTAAGTGTATTAAACTATAGTTGGAGTGTTGTACTCTGTATCTAACTGTATTAAACTATAACTGATGCAGTGCTTTACTCTCAATCTAACTGTATTAAAGAATACCTGATGAAGTGTTTTACTCTGAATCTAACTGTATTAAACTATATCTGATGGAGTGTGTTCTCTGAATCTAATTGTATTCAACAATACCTGATGGAGTGTTTTACTCTGAATCTAACTGTATTCAACAATACCTGATGGAATGTTTTACTCTGAATCTAACTGTATTAAACTATAATTGGAGTGTTTTACTCTGTATATAACTATTAAACTATACCTGATGAAGTGCTATGCTCTACATCTAACTGTATTAAACTATACCTGATGAAGTTCTTCACTCTGAATCTAACTGTATTAAACTATACCTGATGGAGTGTTTTACTCTGAATCTAACTATATTAAACTATACCTGTTGGAGTGTTTTACTCTGAAACAAACTGTATTAAACTAAACCTGATGGAGTGCTTTACTCTGAAACCAACTTTATTAAAACATACCTGAAGGAGTGCTTTACTCTGAATCTAACTATATTAAACTATACCTGAAGGAGTGTTTTACTCTGAATCTAACTGTATTAAACTATATCTGATGGAGTGTTTTACTCTGAAAATAACTGTATTCAACAATACCTGATGGAGTGTTTCACTCTGAATCTACCTGTATTAAACTATACTTGAAGGAGTGTTTCACTCTGAAGCTAACAGTAGTAAACTATACCAGATGGAGTGTTTTACTCTGAATCGAACGGTATTAAACTATACCTGATGGAGTGCTTTACTCTGAATCTAACTGTATTAAACTATACTTGATGGAGTGTTTTACTCTGAATCTAACGGTATTAAACTATACCTGATGAAGTGCTTTACTCAGAATCTAACTGTATTCAACAATACCTGATGGAGTGTTTTACTATGAATCTAACTGTGTTAAACTATATTTGATGGAGTGTTTTCCTCTGAATCTAACTGTATTCAACAATACCTGATCGAATGTTTTTACTCAGAATCTAACTGTATTAAACTATACCAAAAGGAGTGCTTTACTCTGAATCTGTATTAAACTATATCTGATGGAGTGTTTCACTCTGAATCTAACTGTATTAAACTATACCTGATGCAGTGTTTTACTCTGAATCTAACTGTATTAAACTATACCTGATGGAGTGTTTTACTCTGTATCTAACTGTATTGAACTATACCAGATGGAGTGTATTACTCTGAATCTAACTGTATTAACCTAAACCTGGAGTACTTTACTCTGAATCTAACCATATTAAACTATACCTGATCGAGTGTTTTACTCTGTATCTAACTGTATTAAACTATACCTGATGGAGTGTCTTACTCTGTATCTAACTGTATTAAACTATACCTGATGGAGTGTCTTACTCTGTATCTAACTGTAATAAACTATACCTGATGGAGTGTTCTAATCTGAATCTAAATGTATTAAACTATATCAGATGGAGTGTTTTACTTTGAATCTAACTGTATTAAACTATATCAGAAGGAGTGTTTCACTTTGAATCTAACTGTATTCAACAATACCTGATGGTGTGTTTTACTCTGAATCTAACTGTGTTAAACTATACCTGATGGAGATTTTATTCTGAATCTAACTGTATTAAACTATACCTGATGGAGATTTTACTCTGAATCTAACTGTATTAAACTATACCTAATGGAGTGTTTTACTCTGTATCTAACCGTATAAAACTATAATTGATGGAGTGTTTTACTCTGTATCTAAGTGTATTAAACTATACTTGGAGTGTTGTACTCTGTATCTAACTGTATTCAACTATAACTGATGAAGTGCTTTACTCTCAATCTAACTGTATTAAAGAATACCTGATGAAGTGTTTTACTGTGAATCTAACTGTATTAAACTATATCTGATGGAGTGTGTTCTCTGAATCTAATTGTATTCAACAATACCTGAAGGAGTGTTTTTATCTGAATCTAACTGTATTCAACAATACCTGATGGAGTGTTTTACTCTGAATCTAACTGTATTAAACTATAATTGGAGTGTTTTATTCTGTATCTAACTGTATTAAACTATACCTGATGAAGTGTTTTACTCTGAATCTAACTATATTAAACGATACCTGATGGAGTGTTTACTCTGAATCTAACTGTATTAAACTATACTTGATCGAGTGTTTTACTCTGTATCTAACTGTATTAAACTATACATGATGGAGTGTATTACTCTGTATCTAACTATATTAAACTATACCTAATGTAGTGTATTACTCTGTATCTAACTGTATTAAACTATACCTTTTGGAGTGTTTTACTCTGAATCTAACTATATTCAACAATACCTGATGGAGTGTTTTACTCTGAATCTAACTGTATTAAACTATACATGATGGAGTGTATTACTCTGTATCTATCTATATTAAACTATACCTAATGGAGTGTATTACTCTGTATCTAACTGTATTAAACTATACCTTTTGGAGTGTTTTACTCTGAATCTAACTATATTAAACTATACCTGATGGAGTGTTTTACTCTGAAACTAACTATATTAAACTATATCTGATGGAGTGCTTTACTCTGAATCTAACTGTATTCAACAATACCTGATGGAATGTTTTTACTCAGAATCAAACTGTATTAAACTATAAGATAAAACAAAAAAACTGCGGATGCTGGAAATCCAAAACAAAAACAGAATTACCTGGAAAAACTCAGCAGGTCTGGCAGCATCGGCGGAGAAGAAAAGAGTTGACGTTTCGAGTCCTCATGACCCTTCGACAGAACTTGAGTTCGAGTCCAAGAAAAAGTTGAAATATAAGCTGGTTTAAGGTGTGTGTGTGGGGCCGGAGAGATAGAGAGAGAGGTGGTTGTGTAGACAAACAAGCAGTAATAGAAGCAGATCATCAAAAGATGTCAGCGACAATGGTACAATAGAACACATAGATGTTAAATTTAAAGTTGGTGATATTATCTAAACGAATGTGCTAATTAAGAATGGATGGTAGGGCACTCAAGGTATAGCTCGAATGGGGGTGGGGAGAGCATAAAAGATTTTAAAATATTTAAAAATAATGGAAATAGGTGGGAAAAGAAAAATCTATATAATTTATTGGGGAAAAAAAAGGAAGGGGGGAAACAGAAATGGGGTGGGGATGGGGGAGGGAGCTCACGACCTAAAGTTGTTGAATTCAATATTCAGTCCGGAAGGCTGTAAGGTGCCTAGTCGGAAGATGAGGTGTTGTTCCTCCAGTTTGCGTTGGGCTTCACTGGAACAATGCAGTAAGCCAAGGACAGACATGTGGGCAAGAGAGCAGGGTGGAGTGTTAAAATGGCAAGCGACAGGGAGGTTTGGATCATTCTTGCGGACAGACCGCAGGTGTTCTGCAAAGCGGTCACCCAGTTTATGTTTGGTCTCTCCAATGTAGAGGAGACCACATTGGGAGCAACGAATGCAGTAGACTAAGTTGGGGGAAATGCAAGTGAAATGCTGCTTCACTTCAAAGGAGTGTTTGGGCCCTTGGACGGGGAGGAGAGAGGAAGTGAAGGGGCAGGTGTTACACCTTTTGCGTGGGCATGGGGTGGTGCCATAGGAGGGGGTTGAGGAGTAGGGGGTGATGGAGGAGTGGACCAGGGTGCCCCGGAGGGAGCGATCCCTACGGAATGCCGATAAGGGGGGGTGAAGGGAAGATGTGTTTGGTGGTGGCATCATGCTGGAGTTGGCGGAAATGGCAGAGGATGATCCTTTGAATGCGGAGGCTGGTGGGGTGATAAGTGAGGACAAGGGGGACCCTATCATGTTTCTGGGAGGGAGGAGAAGGCGTGAGGGCGGATGCGCGGGAGATGGGCCGGACACGGTTGAGGGCCCTGTCAACGACCGTCGGTGGAAAACCTCGGTTAAGGAAGAAGGAGGACATGTCAGAGGAACTGTTTTTGAAGGTAGCATCATCGGAACAGATGCGACGGAGGTGAAGGAACTGGGAGAATGGGATGGAGTCCTAGCAGGAAGCGGGGTGTGAGGAGCTGTAGTCGAGGTCGCTGTGGGAGTCGGTGGGTTTGTAATGGATATTGGTGGACAGTCTATCACCAGAGATTGAGACAGAGAGGTCAAGGAAGGGAAGGGAAGTGTCAGAGATGGACCACGTGAAAATGATGGAGGGGTGGAGATTGGAAGCAAAATTAATAAATTTTTCCAAGTCCCGACGAGAGCACGAAGCGACACCGAAGTAATCATCGATGTACCGGAGAAAGAGTTGTGGAAGGGGGCCGGGGTAGGACTGCAACAAGGAATGTTCCACATACCCCATAAAGAGACAGGCATAGCTGGGGCCCATGCGGGTACCCATTAAACTATACCTGATGGAGTGCTTTACTCTGAATCTAACTGTATTAAACTATAACAGATCGAGTGTTTTACTCTGAATCTAACTATATTAAACTATAGCTGATGGAGTGTCATACTCTGAAACTAACTATTAAACTATACCTGATGGAGTGCTTTACTCTGAATCTAACTGTATCAGACTATACCTGGAGTGTTTTACTCTGAATCTAATTGTATTAAACTATACTTGGAGTGTTTTACTCTGAATCAAACAGTATCAAACTATACCTGATGGAGTGTTTTACTCTAAATCTAACTGTATTAAACTATACCTGATGGAGTGTATTGCTCTGAATCAAACTGTATGAAACTATACCTGATGGAGATTTTACTCTGAATCTAACTGTATTAAACTATATCTGATGAAGTGTTTTCCTCTGAATCTAACTGTATTCAACAATACCTGATCGAATGTTTTTACTCAGAATCTAACTGTATTAAACTATACCTGGAGTGTCTAACTCTGAATCTAACTGTATTAAACTATATCAGATGGAGTGTTTTATTCTGAATCTAATTTATTTAAACTATGCCTCATGGAGATTCTACTCTGAATCTAACTGTATTAAACTATACCTGATGGAGTGTTTTACTCTGAATCTAACTGTATTAAACTATACCTGATGGAAATTTTACTCTGAATTTAACTGTATTAAACTATACCTGATGGAGATTTTACTCTGAATCTAACTGTATTAAACTATAACTGATGGAGTATTTTCCTCTGAATATAACTGTATTCAACAATACCTGATGGAGTGTTTCACTCTGAATAAAACTGTATTGAACTATACTTGGAGTGTTTTACTCTGTATCTAACTGTATTAAACTATACCTAATGGAGTGTTTTACTCTGAATCTAACTGTATAAAACTATAATTCATGGAGTGTTTTACTCTGTATCTAACTGAATTAAACTATACCTAATGGAGTGTTTTACTCTGCATCTAACTGTATAAAACTATAATTGATGGAGTGTTTTACTCTGTATCTAACTGTATAAAACTATAATTGATGGAGTGTTTTACTCTGTATCTAAGTGTATTAAACTATAGTTGGAGTGTTGTACTCTGTATCTAACTGTATTAAACTATAACTGATGAAGTGCTTTACTCTCAATCTAACTGTATTAAAGAATACCTGATGAAGTGTTTTACTCTGAATCTAACTGTATTAAACTATATCTGATGGAGTGTGTTCTCTGAATCTAATTGTATTCAACAATACCTGATGGAGTGTTTTACTCTGAATCTAACTGTATTCAACAATACCTGATGGAGTGTTTTACTCTGAATCTAACTGTATTAAACTATAATTGGAGTGTTTTACTCTGTATATAACTATTAAACTATACCTGATGAAGTGCTATGCTCTACATCTAACTGTATTAAACTATACCTGATGAAGTTCTTCACTCTGAATCTAACTGTATTAAACTATACCTGATGGAGTGTTTTACTCTGAATCTAACTATATTAAACTATACCTGTTGGAGTGTTTTACTCTGAAACAAACTGTATTAAACTAAACCTGATGGAGTGCTTTACTCTGAAACCAACTTTATTAAAACATACCTGAAGGAGTGCTTTACTCTGAATCTAACTATATTAAACTATACCTGAAGGAGTGTTTTACTCTGAATCTAACTGTATTAAACTATATCTGATGGAGTGTTTTACTCTGAAAATAACTGTATTCAACAATACCTGATGGAGTGTTTCACTCTGAATCTACCTGTATTAAACTATACTTGAAGGAGTGTTTCACTCTGAAGCTAACAGTAGTAAACTATACCAGATGGAGTGTTTTACTCTGAATCGAACGGTATTAAACTATACCTGATGGAGTGCTTTACTCTGAATCTAACTGTATTAAACTATACTTGATGGAGTGTTTTACTCTGAATCTAACGGTATTAAACTATACCTGATGAAGTGCTTTACTCAGAATCTAACTGTATTCAACAATACCTGATGGAGTGTTTTACTATGAATCTAACTGTGTTAAACTATATTTGATGGAGTGTTTTCCTCTGAATCTAACTGTATTCAACAATACCTGATCGAATGTTTTTACTCAGAATCTAACTGTATTAAACTATACCAAAAGGAGTGCTTTACTCTGAATCTGTATTAAACTATATCTGATGGAGTGTTTCACTCTGAATCTAACTGTATTAAACTATACCTGATGCAGTGTTTTACTCTGAATCTAACTGTATTAAACTATACCTGATGGAGTGTTTTACTCTGTATCTAACTGTATTGAACTATACCAGATGGAGTGTATTACTCTGAATCTAACTGTATTAACCTAAACCTGGAGTACTTTACTCTGAATCTAACCATATTAAACTATACCTGATCGAGTGTTTTACTCTGTATCTAACTGTATTAAACTATACCTGATGGAGTGTCTTACTCTGTATCTAACTGTATTAAACTATACCTGATGGAGTGTCTTACTCTGTATCTAACTGTAATAAACTATACCTGATGGAGTGTTCTAATCTGAATCTAAATGTATTAAACTATATCAGATGGAGTGTTTTACTTTGAATCTAACTGTATTAAACTATATCAGAAGGAGTGTTTCACTTTGAATCTAACTGTATTCAACAATACCTGATGGTGTGTTTTACTCTGAATCTAACTGTGTTAAACTATACCTGATGGAGATTTTATTCTGAATCTAACTGTATTAAACTATACCTGATGGAGATTTTACTCTGAATCTAACTGTATTAAACTATACCTAATGGAGTGTTTTACTCTGTATCTAACCGTATAAAACTATAATTGATGGAGTGTTTTACTCTGTATCTAAGTGTATTAAACTATACTTGGAGTGTTGTACTCTGTATCTAACTGTATTCAACTATAACTGATGAAGTGCTTTACTCTCAATCTAACTGTATTAAAGAATACCTGATGAAGTGTTTTACTGTGAATCTAACTGTATTAAACTATATCTGATGGAGTGTGTTCTCTGAATCTAATTGTATTCAACAATACCTGAAGGAGTGTTTTTATCTGAATCTAACTGTATTCAACAATACCTGATGGAGTGTTTTACTCTGAATCTAACTGTATTAAACTATACCTGATGAAGTGTTTTACTCTGAATCTAACTATATTAAACTATACCTGATGGAGTGTTTACTCTGAATCTAACTGTATTAAACTATACTTGATCGAGTGTTTTACTCTGTATCTAACTGTATTAAAGTACAATTGATGGCGTGTTTTACTCTGTATCTAACTGTATTAAACTATACCTGATGAAGTGCTATGCTCTACATCTAACTGTATTAAACTATACCTGATGAAGTGCTTTACTCTGAATCTAACTGTATTAAACTATACCTGATGGAGTGTTTTATTCTGAAACTAACTGTATTAAACTATACCTGATGGAGTGCTTTACTCTGAAACTAACTGTATTAAACTATACCTGATGGAGTGCTTTACTCTGAAATTAACTGTATTAAACTATACCTGATGGAGTGTTTTACTCTGAAACTAACTGTATTATACTATACCTGATGGAGTGCTTTACTCTGAAACTAACTGTATTAAACTATACCTGATGGAGTGTTTTACTCTGAAACTAACTGTATTAAACTATACCTGATGGAGTGCTTTACTCTGAAACCAACTTTATTAAAACATACCTGAAGGAGAGCTTTACTCTAAATCTAACTATATTAAACTATACCTGATGGAGTGTTTTACTCTGAATCTAACTGTATTAAACAATATCTGATGGAGTGTTTTACTCTGAATCTAACTGTATTAAACTATAATTGGAGTGTTTTATTCTGTATCTAACTGTATTAAACTATACCTGATGAAGTGTTTTACTCTGAATCTAACTATATTAAACGATACCTGATGGAGTGTTTACTCTGAATCTAACTGTATTAAACTATACTTGATCGAGTGTTTTACTCTGTATCAAACTGTATTAAAGTACAATTGATGGCGTGTTTTACTCTGTATCTAACTATTAAACTATACCTGATGAAGTGCTATGCTCTACATCTAACTGTATTAAACTATACCTGATGAAGTACTTTACTCTGAAACTAACTGTATTAAACTATACCTGATGGAGTGCTTTACTCTTAAACTAACTGTATTAAACTATACCTGATGGAGTGCTTTACTCTTAAACTAACTGTATTAAACTATACCTGATGGAGTGCTTTACTCTGAAATTAACTGTATTAAACTATACCTGATGGAGTGTTTTACTCTGAAACTAACTGTATTAAACTATACCTGATGGAGTGCTTTACTCTGAAACCAACTTTATTAAAACATACCTGAAGGAGAGCTTTACTCTAAATCTAACTATATTAAACTATACCTGAAGGAGTGTTTTACTCTGAATCAAACTGTATTAAACGATATCTGATGGAGTGTTTTCCTCTGAAAATAACTGTATTCAACAATACCTGATGGAGTGTTTCACTCTGAATCTAACTGCATTAAACTATACTTGATGGAGTGTTTTACTCTGAATCTAACGGTATTAAACTATACCTGATGGAGTGTTTATACTCTGAATCTAACTGTACTAAACAATATCTGATAGAGTGTTTTACTCTGAATCTAACTGTATTAAACTATATCAGATGGAGTGTTTCACTTTGAATCTAACTGTATTAAACTATACCTGATGGAGATTTTACTCTGAATCTAACTATATTAAACTATACCTAATGGAGTCTTTTACTCTGTATCTAACTGTATAAAACTATAATTGATGGAGTGTTTTACTCTGTATCTAAGTGTATTAAACTATACTTGGAGTGTTGTACTCTGTATCTAACTGTATTCAACTATAACTGATGAAGTGCTTTACTCTCAACCTAACTGTATTAAAGAATACCTGATGAAGTGTTTTACTGTGAATCTAACTGTATTAAACTATATCTGATGGAGTGTGTTCTCTGAATCTAATTGTATTCAACAATACCTGATGGAGTGTTTTTATCTGAATCTAACTGTATTCAACAATACCGGATGGAGTGTTTTACTCTGAATCTAACTGTATTCAACAATACCTGATGGAGTGTTTTACTCTGAATCTAACTGTATTAAACTATAATTGGAGTGTTTTACTCTGTATATAACTATTAAACTATACCTGATGAAGTGCTATGCTCTACATCTAACTGTATTAAACTATACCTGATGAAGTTCTTCACTCTGAATCTAACTGTATTAAACTATACCTGATGGAGTGTTTTACTCTGAATCTAACTATATTAAACTATACCTGTTGGAGTGTTTTACTCTGAAACAAACTGTATTAAACTAAACCTGATGGAGTGCTTTACTCTGAAACCAACTTTATTAAAACATACCTGAAGGAGTGCTTTACTCTGAATCTAACTATATTAAACTATACCTGAAGGAGTGTTTTACTCTGAATCTAACTGTATTAAACTATATCTGATGGAGTGTTTTACTCTGAAAATAACTGTATTCAACAATACCTGATGGAGTGTTTCACTCTGAATCTACCTGTATTAAACTATACTTGAAGGAGTGTTTCACTCTGAAGCTAACAGTAGTAAACTATACCAGATGGAGTGTTTTACTCTGAATCGAACGGTATTAAACTATACCTGATGGAGTGCTTTACTCTGAATCTAACTGTATTAAACTATACTTGATGGAGTGTTTTACTCTGAATCTAACGGTATTAAACTATACCTGATGAAGTGCTTTACTCAGAATCTAACTGTATTCAACAATACCTGATGGAGTGTTTTACTATGAATCTAACTGTGTTAAACTATATTTGATGGAGTGTTTTCCTCTGAATCTAACTGTATTCAACAATACCTGATCGAATGTTTTTACTCAGAATCTAACTGTATTAAACTATACCAAAAGGAGTGCTTTACTCTGAATCTGTATTAAACTATATCTGATGGAGTGTTTCACTCTGAATCTAACTGTATTAAACTATACCTGATGCAGTGTTTTACTCTGAATCTAACTGTATTAAACTATACCTGATGGAGTGTTTTACTCTGTATCTAACTGTATTGAACTATACCAGATGGAGTGTATTACTCTGAATCTAACTGTATTAACCTAAACCTGGAGTACTTTACTCTGAATCTAACCATATTAAACTATACCTGATCGAGTGTTTTACTCTGTATCTAACTGTATTAAACTATACCTGATGGAGTGTCTTACTCTGTATCTAACTGTATTAAACTATACCTGATGGAGTGTCTTACTCTGTATCTAACTGTAATAAACTATACCTGATGGAGTGTTCTAATCTGAATCTAAATGTATTAAACTATATCAGATGGAGTGTTTTACTTTGAATCTAACTGTATTAAACTATATCAGAAGGAGTGTTTCACTTTGAATCTAACTGTATTCAACAATACCTGATGGTGTGTTTTACTCTGAATCTAACTGTGTTAAACTATACCTGATGGAGATTTTATTCTGAATCTAACTGTATTAAACTATACCTGATGGAGATTTTACTCTGAATCTAACTGTATTAAACTATACCTAATGGAGTGTTTTACTCTGTATCTAACCGTATAAAACTATAATTGATGGAGTGTTTTACTCTGTATCTAAGTGTATTAAAACTATACTTGGAGTGTTGTACTCTGTATCTAACTGTATTCAACTATAACTGATGAAGTGCTTTACTCTCAATCTAACTGTATTAAAGAATACCTGATGAAGTGTTTTACTGTGAATCTAACTGTATTAAACTATATCTGATGGAGTGTGTTCTCTGAATCTAATTGTATTCAACAATACCTGAAGGAGTGTTTTTATCTGAATCTAACTGTATTCAACAATACCTGATGGAGTGTTTTACTCTGAATCTAACTGTATTAAACTATACCTGATGAAGTGTTTTACTCTGAATCTAACTATATTAAACTATACCTGATGGAGTGTTTACTCTGAATCTAACTGTATTAAACTATACTTGATCGAGTGTTTTACTCTGTATCTAACTGTATTAAAGTACAATTGATGGCGTGTTTTACTCTGTATCTAACTGTATTAAACTATACCTGATGAAGTGCTATGCTCTACATCTAACTGTATTAAACTATACCTGATGAAGTGCTTTACTCTGAATCTAACTGTATTAAACTATACCTGATGGAGTGTTTTATTCTGAAACTAACTGTATTAAACTATACCTGATGGAGTGCTTTACTCTGAAACTAACTGTATTAAACTATACCTGATGGAGTGCTTTACTCTGAAATTAACTGTATTAAACTATACCTGATGGAGTGTTTTACTCTGAAACTAACTGTATTATACTATACCTGATGGAGTGCTTTACTCTGAAACTAACTGTATTAAACTATACCTGATGGAGTGTTTTACTCTGAAACTAACTGTATTAAACTATACCTGATGGAGTGCTTTACTCTGAAACCAACTTTATTAAAACATACCTGAAGGAGAGCTTTACTCTAAATCTAACTATATTAAACTATACCTGATGGAGTGTTTTACTCTGAATCTAACTGTATTAAACAATATCTGATGGAGTGTTTTACTCTGAATCTAACTGTATTAAACTATAATTGGAGTGTTTTATTCTGTATCTAACTGTATTAAACTATACCTGATGAAGTGTTTTACTCTGAATCTAACTATATTAAACGATACCTGATGGAGTGTTTACTCTGAATCTAACTGTATTAAACTATACTTGATCGAGTGTTTTACTCTGTATCAAACTGTATTAAAGTACAATTGATGGCGTGTTTTACTCTGTATCTAACTATTAAACTATACCTGATGAAGTGCTATGCTCTACATCTAACTGTATTAAACTATACCTGATGAAGTACTTTACTCTGAAACTAACTGTATTAAACTATACCTGATGGAGTGCTTTACTCTTAAACTAACTGTATTAAACTATACCTGATGGAGTGCTTTACTCTTAAACTAACTGTATTAAACTATACCTGATGGAGTGCTTTACTCTGAAATTAACTGTATTAAACTATACCTGATGGAGTGTTTTACTCTGAAACTAACTGTATTAAACTATACCTGATGGAGTGCTTTACTCTGAAACCAACTTTATTAAAACATACCTGAAGGAGAGCTTTACTCTAAATCTAACTATATTAAACTATACCTGAAGGAGTGTTTTACTCTGAATCAAACTGTATTAAACGATATCTGATGGAGTGTTTTCCTCTGAAAATAACTGTATTCAACAATACCTGATGGAGTGTTTCACTCTGAATCTAACTGCATTAAACTATACTTGATGGAGTGTTTTACTCTGAATCTAACGGTATTAAACTATACCTGATGGAGTGTTTATACTCTGAATCTAACTGTACTAAACAATATCTGATAGAGTGTTTTACTCTGAATCTAACTGTATTAAACTATATCAGATGGAGTGTTTCACTTTGAATCTAACTGTATTAAACTATACCTGATGGAGATTTTACTCTGAATCTAACTATATTAAACTATACCTAATGGAGTCTTTTACTCTGTATCTAACTGTATAAAACTATAATTGATGGAGTGTTTTACTCTGTATCTAAGTGTATTAAACTATACTTGGAGTGTTGTACTCTGTATCTAACTGTATTCAACTATAACTGATGAAGTGCTTTACTCTCAACCTAACTGTATTAAAGAATACCTGATGAAGTGTTTTACTGTGAATCTAACTGTATTAAACTATATCTGATGGAGTGTGTTCTCTGAATCTAATTGTATTCAACAATACCTGATGGAGTGTTTTTATCTGAATCTAACTGTATTCAACAATACCGGATGGAGTGTTTTACTCTGAATCTAACTGTATTAAACTATAATTGGAGTGTTTTATTCTGTATCTAACTGTATTAAACTATACCTGATGAAGTGTTTTACTCTGAATCTAACTATATTAAACGATACCTGATGGAGTGTTTACTCTGAATCTAACTGTATTAAACTATACCTGATGGAGTGTTTTACTCTGAAACTAACTGTATTAAACTATACCTGATGGAGTGCTTTACTCTGAAACTAACTGTATTAAACTATATCTGATGGAGTGCTTTACTCTGAAACCAACTTTATTAAAACATACCTGAAGGAGAGCTTTACTCTAAATCTAACTATATTAAACTATACCTGAAGGAGTGTTTTACTCTGAATCTAACTGTATTAAACGATATCTGATGGAGTGTTTTCCTCTGAAAATAACTGTATTCAACAATACCTGATGGAGTGTTTCACTCTGAATCTAACTGTATTAAACTATACTTGATGGAGTATTTTACTCTGAATCTAACGGTATTAAACTATACCTGATGGAGTGTTTTACTCTGTATCTAACTGTATTGAACTATACCAGATGGAGTGTATTACTCTGAATCTAACTGTATTAACCTAAACCTGGAGTACTTTACTCTGAATCTAACCATATTAAACTATACCTGATCGAGTGTTTTACTCTGTATCTAACTGTATTAAACTATACCTGATGGAGTGTCTTACTCTGTATCTAACTGTATTAAACTATACCTGATGGAGTGTCTTACTCTGTATCTAACTGTAATAAACTATACCTGATGGAGTGTTCTAATCTGAATCTAAATGTATTAAACTATATCAGATGGAGTGTTTTACTTTGAATCTAACTGTATTAAACTATATCAGAAGGAGTGTTTCACTTTGAATCTAACTGTATTCAACAATACCTGATGGTGTGTTTTACTCTGAATCTAACTGTGTTAAACTATACCTGATGGAGATTTTATTCTGAATCTAACTGTATTAAACTATACCTGATGGAGATTTTACTCTGAATCTAACTGTATTAAACTATACCTAATGGAGTGTTTTACTCTGTATCTAACCGTATAAAACTATAATTGATGGAGTGTTTTACTCTGTATCTAAGTGTATTAAACTATACTTGGAGTGTTGTACTCTGTATCTAACTGTATTCAACTATAACTGATGAAGTGCTTTACTCTCAATCTAACTGTATTAAAGAATACCTGATGAAGTGTTTTACTGTGAATCTAACTGTATTAAACTATATCTGATGGAGTGTGTTCTCTGAATCTAATTGTATTCAACAATACCTGAAGGAGTGTTTTTATCTGAATCTAACTGTATTCAACAATACCTGATGGAGTGTTTTACTCTGAATCTAACTGTATTAAACTATACCTGATGAAGTGTTTTACTCTGAATCTAACTATATTAAACTATACCTGATGGAGTGTTTACTCTGAATCTAACTGTATTAAACTATACTTGATCGAGTGTTTTACTCTGTATCTAACTGTATTAAAGTACAATTGATGGCGTGTTTTACTCTGTATCTAACTGTATTAAACTATACCTGATGAAGTGCTATGCTCTACATCTAACTGTATTAAACTATACCTGATGAAGTGCTTTACTCTGAATCTAACTGTATTAAACTATACCTGATGGAGTGTTTTATTCTGAAACTAACTGTATTAAACTATACCTGATGGAGTGCTTTACTCTGAAACTAACTGTATTAAACTATACCTGATGGAGTGCTTTACTCTGAAATTAACTGTATTAAACTATACCTGATGGAGTGTTTTACTCTGAAACTAACTGTATTATACTATACCTGATGGAGTGCTTTACTCTGAAACTAACTGTATTAAACTATACCTGATGGAGTGTTTTACTCTGAAACTAACTGTATTAAACTATACCTGATGGAGTGCTTTACTCTGAAACCAACTTTATTAAAACATACCTGAAGGAGAGCTTTACTCTAAATCTAACTATATTAAACTATACCTGATGGAGTGTTTTACTCTGAATCTAACTGTATTAAACAATATCTGATGGAGTGTTTTACTCTGAATCTAACTGTATTAAACTATAATTGGAGTGTTTTATTCTGTATCTAACTGTATTAAACTATACCTGATGAAGTGTTTTACTCTGAATCTAACTATATTAAACGATACCTGATGGAGTGTTTACTCTGAATCTAACTGTATTAAACTATACTTGATCGAGTGTTTTACTCTGTATCAAACTGTATTAAAGTACAATTGATGGCGTGTTTTACTCTGTATCTAACTATTAAACTATACCTGATGAAGTGCTATGCTCTACATCTAACTGTATTAAACTATACCTGATGAAGTACTTTACTCTGAAACTAACTGTATTAAACTATACCTGATGGAGTGCTTTACTCTTAAACTAACTGTATTAAACTATACCTGATGGAGTGCTTTACTCTTAAACTAACTGTATTAAACTATACCTGATGGAGTGCTTTACTCTGAAATTAACTGTATTAAACTATACCTGATGGAGTGTTTTACTCTGAAACTAACTGTATTAAACTATACCTGATGGAGTGCTTTACTCTGAAACCAACTTTATTAAAACATACCTGAAGGAGAGCTTTACTCTAAATCTAACTATATTAAACTATACCTGAAGGAGTGTTTTACTCTGAATCAAACTGTATTAAACGATATCTGATGGAGTGTTTTCCTCTGAAAATAACTGTATTCAACAATACCTGATGGAGTGTTTCACTCTGAATCTAACTGCATTAAACTATACTTGATGGAGTGTTTTACTCTGAATCTAACGGTATTAAACTATACCTGATGGAGTGTTTATACTCTGAATCTAACTGTACTAAACAATATCTGATAGAGTGTTTTACTCTGAATCTAACTGTATTAAACTATATCAGATGGAGTGTTTCACTTTGAATCTAACTGTATTAAACTATACCTGATGGAGATTTTACTCTGAATCTAACTATATTAAACTATACCTAATGGAGTCTTTTACTCTGTATCTAACTGTATAAAACTATAATTGATGGAGTGTTTTACTCTGTATCTAAGTGTATTAAACTATACTTGGAGTGTTGTACTCTGTATCTAACTGTATTCAACTATAACTGATGAAGTGCTTTACTCTCAACCTAACTGTATTAAAGAATACCTGATGAAGTGTTTTACTGTGAATCTAACTGTATTAAACTATATCTGATGGAGTGTGTTCTCTGAATCTAATTGTATTCAACAATACCTGATGGAGTGTTTTTATCTGAATCTAACTGTATTCAACAATACCGGATGGAGTGTTTTACTCTGAATCTAACTGTATTAAACTATAATTGGAGTGTTTTATTCTGTATCTAACTGTATTAAACTATACCTGATGAAGTGTTTTACTCTGAATCTAACTATATTAAACGATACCTGATGGAGTGTTTACTCTGAATCTAACTGTATTAAACTATACCTGATGGAGTGTTTTACTCTGAAACTAACTGTATTAAACTATACCTGATGGAGTGCTTTACTCTGAAACTAACTGTATTAAACTATATCTGATGGAGTGCTTTACTCTGAAACCAACTTTATTAAAACATACCTGAAGGAGAGCTTTACTCTAAATCTAACTATATTAAACTATACCTGAAGGAGTGTTTTACTCTGAATCTAACTGTATTAAACGATATCTGATGGAGTGTTTTCCTCTGAAAATAACTGTATTCAACAATACCTGATGGAGTGTTTCACTCTGAATCTAACTGTATTAAACTATACTTGATGGAGTATTTTACTCTGAATCTAACGGTATTAAACTATACCTGATGGAGTGTTTTACTCTGAATCTAACTGTATTAAACAATATCTGATGGAGTGTTTTACTCTGAATCTAACTGTACTAAACTATATCAGATGGAGTGCTTTACTTTGAATTTAACTGTATTCAACAATACTTGATGGTGTGTTTTACTCTGAATCTAACTGTATTAAACTATACCTGATGGAGTGTTTTACTCTGAATCTAACTGTATTAAACTATACCTGATGGAGACTTTACTCTGAATCTAACTGTATTAAACTATACCTGATGAAGATTTTACTCTGAATCTAACTGTATTAAACAATATCTGATGGGGTGTTTTCCTCTGAATATAACTGTATTCAACAATACCTGATGGAGTGTTTCACTCTGAATAAAACTGTATTGAACTATACTTGGAGTGTTTTACTCTGTGTCTAACTGTATTAAACTATACCTAATGGAGTGTTTTACTCTGTATCTAACTGTATAAAACTGTAATTGACGGAGTGTTTTACTCTGTATCTAAGTGTATTAAACTATACTTGGAGTGTTGTACTCTGTATCTAACCGTATTAAACTATAACTGATGAAGTGCTTTACTCTAAATCTAACTGTATTAAAGAATACCTGATGAAGTGTTTTACTCTGAATCTAACTGTATTAAACTATATCTGATGGAGTGTTTTACTCTGAATCTAACTGTATTAAACTATAATTGGAGTGTTTTACTCTGAAACTAACTGTATTAAACAATACCTGATGGAGTGCTTTACTCTGAAACCAACGGTATCAAACCATACCTGATGGAGTGCTTTACTCTGAAAATAACTGTATTCAACAATACCTGATGGAGTGTTTCACTCTGAATCTAACTGTATTAAACTATACTTGATGGAGTGTTTTACTCTGAATCTAACGGTACTAAACTATACCTGATGGAGTGATTTACTCTGAATCTCACTGTATTAAACTATACCTGATGGAGTGTTTCACTCTGAATCTAACGGTATTAAACTATACCTGATGGAGCGCTTTACACTGAATCTAACTGTATTAAACTTTACCTGATGGAGATTTTACTCTGAATCTAACTGTATTAAACTATACCTGATGGAGATTTTACTCTGAATCTAACTGTATTAAACTATACCTGATGGAGTGTCTTACTCTGTATCTAACTGTATTAAACTATACCTGATGGAGTGTCTTACTCTGTATCTAACTGTAATAAACTATACCTGACGGAGTGTTCTAATCTGAATCTAAATGTATTAAACTATATCAGATGGAGTGTTTTACTTTGAATCTAACTGTATTAAACTATATCAGAAGGAGTGTTTCACTTTGAATCTAACTGTATTCAACAATACCTGATGGTGTGTTTCACTCTGAATCTAACTGTGTTAAACTATATCTGATGGAGATTTTACTCTGAATCTAACTGTATTAAACTATACCTGATGGAGATTTTACTCTGAATCTAACTGTATTAAACTATACCTAATGGAGTGTTTTACTCTGTATCTAAGCGTATAAAACTATAATTGATGGAGTGTTTCACTCTGTATCTAAGTGTATTAAACTATACTTGGAGTGTTGTACTCTGTATCTAACTGTATTAAACTATAACTGATGAAGTGCTTTACTCTCAATCTAACTGTATTAAAGAATACCTGATGAAGTGTTTTACTGTGAATCTAACTGTATTAAACTATATCTGATGGAGTGTGTTCTCTGAATCTAATTGTATTCAACAATACCTGATGGAGTGTTTTTATCTGAATCTAACTGTATTCAACAATACCTGATGGAGTGTTTTACTCTGAATCTAACTGTATTAAACTATAATTGGAGTGTTTTATTCTGTATCTAACTGTATTAAACTATACCTGATGAAGTGTTTTACTCTGAATCTAACTATATTAAACGATACCTGATGGAGTGTTTACTCTGAATCTAACTGTATTAAACTATACTTGATCGAGTGTTTTACTCTGTATCTAACTGTATTAAAGTACAATTGATGGCGTGTTTTACTCTGTATCTAACTGTATTAAACTATACCTGATGGAGTGTTTTACTCTGAAACTAACTGTATTAAACTATACCTGATGGAATGCTTTACTCTGAAACTAACTGTATTAAACTATACCTGATGGAGTGCTTTACTCTGAAACCAACTTTATTAAAACATACCTGAAGGAGAGCTTTACTCTAAATCTAACTATATTAAACTATACCTGAAGGAGTGTTTTACTCTGAATCTAACTATATTAAACGATACCTGATGGAGTGTTTACTCTGAATCTAACTGTATTAAACTATACTTGATCGAGTGTTTTACTCTGTATCTAACTGTATTAAAGTACAATTGATGGCGTGTTTTACTCTGTATCTAACTATTAAACTATACCTGATGAAGTGCTATGCTCTACATCTAACTGTATTAAACTATACCTGATGAAGTACTTTACTCTGAATCTAACTGTATTAAACTATACCTGATGGAGTGTTTTACTCTGAAACTAACTGTATTAAACTATACCTGATGGAGTGCTTTACTCTTAAACTAACTGTATTAAACTATACCTGATGGAGTGCTTTACTCTGAAATAAACTGTATTAAACTATACCTGATGGAGTGTTTTACTCTGAAACTAACTGTATTAAACTATACCTGATGGAGTGCTTTACTCTGAAACTAACTGTATTAAACTATACCTGATGGAGTGCTTTACTCTGAAACTAACTGTATTAAACTATACCTGATGGAGTGTTTTACTCTGAAAGTAACTGTATTAAACTATACCTGATGGAGTGCTTTACTCTGAAACCAACTTTATTAAAACATACCTGAAGGAGAGCTTTACTCTAAATTTAACTATATTAAACTATACCTGAAGGAGTGTTTTACTCTGAATCAAACTGTATTAAACGATATCTGATGGAGTGTTTTCCTCTGATAATAACTGTATTCAACAATACCTGATGGAGTGTTTCACTCTGAATCTAACTGCATTAAACTATACTTGATGGAGTGTTTTACTCTGAATCTAACGGTATTAAACTATACCTGATGGAGAGTTTTACTCTGAATCTAACTGTATTAAACAATATCTGATGGAGTGTTTTACTCTGAATCTAACTGTATTAAACTATATCAGATGGAGTGTTTCACTTTGAATCTAACTGTATTCAACAATACCTGATAGTGTGTTTTACTCCGAATCTAACTGTATTAAACTATACCTGATGGAGATTTTACTCTGAATCTAACTGTATTAAACTATACCTGATGGAGATTTTACTCTGAATCTAACTATATTAAACTATACCTAATGGAGTCTTTTACTCTGTATCTAACTGTATAAAACTATAATTGATGGAGTGTTTTACTCTGTATCTAAGTGTATTAAACTATACTTGGAGTGTTGTACTCTGTATCTAACTGTATTAAACTATAACTGATGAAGTGCTTTACTCTCAACCTAACTGTATTAAAGAATACCTGATGAAGTGTTTTACTGTGAATCTAACTGTATTAAACTATATCTGATGGAGTGTGTTCTCTGAATCTAATTGTATTCAACAATACCTGATGGAGTGTTTTTATCTGAATCTAACTGTATTCAACAATACCTGATGGAGTGTTTTACTCTGAATCTAACTGTATTAAACTATAATTGGAGTGTTTTATTCTGTATCTAACTGTATTAAACCATACCTGATGGAGTTTTTTACTCTGAAACTAACTGTATTAAACTATACCTGATGGAGTGCTTTACTCTTAAACTAACTGTATTAAACTATACCTGATGGAGTGCTTTACTCTGAAATAAACTGTATTAAACTATACCTGATGGAGTGTTTTACTCTGAAACTAACTGTATTAAACTATACCTGATGGAGTGCTTTACTCTGAAACTAACTGTATTAAACTATACCTGATGGAGTGTTTTACTCTGAAACTAACTGTATTAAACTATACCTGATGGAGTGCTTTACTCTGAAACCAACTTTATTAAAACATACCTGAAGGAGAGCTTTACTCTAAATCTAACGATATTATACTATACCTGAAGGAGTGTTTTACTCTGAATCAAACTGGATTAAACGATATCTGATGGAGTGTTTTCCTCTGAAAATAACTGTATTCAACAATACCTGATGGAGTGTTTCACTCTGAATCCAACTGCATTAAACTATACTTGATGGAGTGTTTTACTCTGAATCTAACGGTATTAAACTATACCTGATGGAGTGTTTTACTCTGAATCTAACTGTATTAAACAATATCTGATGGAGTGTTTTACTCTGAATCTAACTGTATTAAACTATATCAGATGGAGTGTTTCACTTTGAATCTAACTGTATTCAACAATACCTGATGGTGTGTTTTACTCCGAATCTAACTGTATTAAACTATACCTGATGGAGATTTTACTCTGAATCTAACTATATTAAACTATACCTAATGGAGTCTTTTACTCTGTATCTAACTGTATAAAACTATAATTGATGGAGTGTTTTACTCTGTATCTAAGTGTATTAAACTATACTTGGAGTGTTGTACTCTGTATCTAACTGTATTCAACTATAACTGATGAAGTGCTTTACTCTCAACCTAACTGTATTAAAGAATACCTGATGAAGTGTTTTACTGTGAATCTAACTGTATTAAACTATATCTGATGGAGTGTGTTCTCTGAATCTAATTGTATTCAACAATACCTGATGGAGTGTTTTTATCTGAATCTAACTGTATTCAACAATACCGGATGGAGTGTTTTACTCTGAATCTAACTGTATTAAACTATAATTGGAGTGTTTTATTCTGTATCTAACTGTATTAAACTATACCTGATGAAGTGTTTTACTCTGAATCTAACTATATTAAACGATACCTGATGGAGTGTTTACTCTGAATCTAACTGTATTAAACTATACTTGATCGAGTGTTTTACTCTGTATCTAACTGTATTAAAGTACAATTGATGGAGTGTTTTACTCTGTATCTAACTGTATTAAACTATACCTGATGAAGTGCTATGCTCTACATCTAACTGTATTAAACTATACCTGATGAAGTGCTTTACTCTGAATCTAACTGTATTAAACTATACCTGATGGAGTGTTTTACTCTGAAACTAACTGTATTAAACTATACCTGATGGAGTGCTTTACTCTGAAACTAACTGTATTAAACTATAGCTGATGGAGTGCTTTACTCTGAAACCAACTTTATTAAAACATACCTGAAGGAGAGCTTTACTCTAAATATAACTATATTAAACTATACCTGAAGGAGTGTTTTACTCTGAATCTAACTGGATTAAACGATATCTGATGGAGTGTTTTCCTCTGAAAATAACTGTATTCAACAATACCTGATGGAGTGTTTCACTCTGAATCCAACTGCATTAAACTATACTTGATGGAGTGTTTTACTCTGAATCTAACGGTATTAAACTATACCTGATGGAGTGTTTTACTCTGAATCTAACTGTATTAAACAATATCTGATGGAGTGTTTTACTCTGAATCTAACTGTATTAAACTATATCAGATGGAGTGTTTCACTTTGAATCTAACTGTATTCAACAATACCTGATGGTGTGTTTTACTCCGAATCTAACTGTATTAAACTATACCTGATGGAGATTTTACTCTGAATCTAACTATATTAAACTATACCTAATGGAGTCTTTTACTCTGTATCTAACTGTATAAAACTATAATTGATGGAGTGTTTTACTCTGTATCTAAGTGTATTAAACTATACTTGGAGTGTTGTACTCTGTATCTAACTGTATTCAACTATAACTGATGAAGTGCTTTACTCTCAACCTAACTGTATTAAAGAATACCTGATGAAGTGTTTTACTGTGAATCTAACTGTATTAAACTATATCTGATGGAGTGTGTTCTCTGAATCTAATTGTATTCAACAATACCTGATGGAGTGTTTTTATCTGAATCTAACTGTATTCAACAATACCGGATGGAGTGTTTTACTCTGAATCTAACTGTATTAAACTATAATTGGAGTGTTTTATTCTGTATCTAACTGTATTAAACTATACCTGATGAAGTGTTTTACTCTGAATCTAACTATATTAAACGATACCTGATGGAGTGTTTACTCTGAATCTAACTGTATTAAACTATACTTGATCGAGTGTTTTACTCTGTATCTAACTGTATTAAAGTACAATTGATGGAGTGTTTTACTCTGTATCTAACTGTATTAAACTATACCTGATGAAGTGCTATGCTCTACATCTAACTGTATTAAACTATACCTGATGAAGTGCTTTACTCTGAATCTAACTGTATTAAACTATACCTGATGGAGTGTTTTACTCTGAAACTAACTGTATTAAACTATACCTGATGGAGTGCTTTACTCTGAAACTAACTGTATTAAACTATAGCTGATGGAGTGCTTTACTCTGAAACCAACTTTATTAAAACATACCTGAAGGAGAGCTTTACTCTAAATATAACTATATTAAACTATACCTGAAGGAGTGTTTTACTCTGAATCTAACTGGATTAAACGATATCTGATGGAGTGTTTTCCTCTGAAAATAACTGTATTCAACAATACCTGATGGAGTGTTTCACTCTGAATCTAACTGTATTAAACTATACTTGATGCAGTGTTTTACTCTGAATCTAACGGTATTAAACTATACCTGATGGAGTGTTTTACTCTGAATCTAACTGTATTAAACAATATCTGATGGAGTGTTTTACTCTGAATCTAACTGCACTAAACTATATCAGATGGAGTGCTTTACTTTGAATTTAACTGTATTCAACAATACTTGATGGAGTGTTTCACTCTGAATAAAACTGTATTGAACTATACTTGGAGTGTTTTACTCTGTGTCTAACTGTATTAAACTATACCTAATGCAGTGTTTTACTCTGTATCGAACTGTATAAAACTGTAATTGACAGAGTGTTTTACTCTGTATCTAAGTGTATTAAACTATACCTGAAGGAGTGTTTTACTCTGAATCTAACTGTATTAAACTATACCTGATGGAGATTTTACTCTGAATCTAACTGTATTAAACTATACCTGATGGAGATTTTACTCTGAATCTAACTGTATTAAACAATATCTGATGGGGTGTTTTCCTCTGAATATAACTGTATTCAACAATACCTGATGGAGTGTTTCACTCTGAATAAAACTGTATTGAACTATACTTAGAGTGTTTTACTCTGTATCTAACCGTATTAAACTATAACTGATGAAGTGCTTTACTCTAAATCTAACTGTATTAAAGAATACCTGAAGTGTTTTACTCTGAATCTAACTGTATTAAACTATATCTGATGGAGTGTTTTACTCTGAATCTAACTGTATTAAACTATAATTGGAGTGTTTTACTCTGAAACTAACTGTATTAAACTATACCTGATGGAGTGCTTTACTCTGAAACCAACGGTATCAAACCATACCTGATGGAGTGCTTTACTCTGAATCTAACTATATTAAACCATACCTGATGGATTGCTTTCCTCTGAATCTAACTGTATTAAACTATACCTGAGAGAGTGTTTAACTCTGAATCTAACTGCATTAAACTATATCTGACTGAGTGTTTTACTCTGTATCTAACTGTATTGAAGTACAATTGATGGAGTGTTTACTCTGTAGCTAACTGTATTAAACTACACCTGATGAAGTGCTTTACTCTACATCTAACTGTATTAAACTATACCTGCTGGAGTGTTTTACTCTGAACCTAACTATATTAAACTATACCTGATGGAGTGCTTTACTCTGAAACTAACTGTATTAAACTATACCTGATGGAGTGCTTTACTCTGAAACCAACTTTATTAAAAAATACCTGAAGGAGTGCTTTACTCTGAATCTAACTATATTAAACTATACCTGAAGGAGTGTTTTACTCTGAATCTAACTGTATTAAACTATATCTGATGGAGTGTTTTCCTCTGAAAATAACTGTATTCAACAATACCTGATGGAGTGTTTCACTCTGAATCTAACTGTATTAAACTATACTTGGAGTGTTTTACTCTGAATCTAACGGTACTAAACTATACCTGATGGAGTGTTTTACTCTGAATCTCACTGTATTAAACTATACCTGATGGAGTGTTTCACACTGAATCTAACGGTATTAAACTATACCTGATGGAGCGCTTTACACTGAATCTAACTGTATTAAACTATACCTGATGGAGATTTTACTCTGAATCTAACTGTATTAAACTATACCTGATGGAGATTTTACTCTGAATCTAACTGTATTAAACTATACCTAATGGAGTGTTTTACTCTGTATCTAACTGTATAAAACTATAATTGATGGAGTGTTTTACTCTGTATCTAAGTGTATTAAACTATACTTGGAGTGTTGTACTCTGTATCTAACTGTATTAAACTATAACTGATGAAGTGCTTTACTCTCAATCTAACTGTATTAAAGAATACCTGATGAAGTGTTTTACTGTGAATCTAACTGTATTAAACTATATCTGATGGAGTGTGTTCTCTGAATCTAATTGTATTCAACAATACCTGATGGAGTGTTTTTATCTGAATCTAACTGTATTCAACAATACCTGATGGAGTGTTTTACTCTGAATCTAACTGTATTAAACTATAATTGGAGTGTTTTATTCTGTATCTAACTGTATTAAACTATACCTGATGAAGTGTTTTACTCTGAATCTAACTATATTAAACGATACCTGATGGAGTGTTTTACTCTGTATCTAACTGTATTAAACTATACCTTATGGAGTGCTTTACTCTGAAATTAACTGTATTAAACTATACCTGATGGAATGTTTTACTCTGAAACTAACTGTATTAAATTATACCTGATGGAGTGCTGTACTCTGAAACTAACTGTATTAAACTATACCTGATGGAGTGTTTTACTCTGAAACTAACTGTATTAAACAATACCTGATGGAGTGCTTTACTCTGAAACCAACTTTATTAAAACATACCTGAAGGAGAGCTTTACTCTAAATCTAACTATATTAAACTATACCTGAAGGAGTGTTTTACTCTGAATCAAACTGTATTAAACGATATCTGATGGAGTGTTTTCCTCTGAAAATAACTGTATTCAACAATACCTGATGGAGTGTTTCACTCAGAATCTAACCGTATTAAACTATACTTGATGGAGTGTTTTACTCTGAATCTAACGGTATTAAACTATACCTGATGGAGTGTTTTACTCTGAATCTAACTGTATTATACAATATCTGATGGAGTGTTTTACTCTGAATCTAACTGTATTAAACTATATCAGATGGAGTGTTTCACTTTGAATCTAACTGTATTCAACAATACCTGATGGTGTGTTTTACTCCGAATCTAACTGTATTAAACTATACCTGATGGAGATTTTACTCTGAATCTAACTGTATTAAACTATACCTGATGGAGATTTTACTCTGAATCTAACTATATTAAACTATACCTAATGGAGTCTTTTACTCTGTATCTAACTGTATAAAACTCTAATTGATGGAGTGTTTTACTCTGTATCTAAGTGTATTAAGCTATACTTGGAGTGTTGTACTCTGTATCTAACTGTATTCAACTATAACTGATGAAGTGCTTTACTCTCAATCTAACTGTATTAAAGAATACCTGATGAAGTGTTTTACTGTGAATCTAACTGTATTAAACTATATCTGATGGAGTGTGTTCTCTGAATCTAATTGTATTCAACAATACCTGATGGAGTGTTTTACTCTGAATCTAACTGTATTAAACTATAATTGGAGTGTTTTATTCTGTATCTAACTGTATTAAACTATACCTGATGAAGTGTTTTACTCTGAATCTAACTGTATTAAACTATATCTGATGGAGTGTTTTACTCTGAAAATAACTGTATTCAACAATACCTGATGGAGTGTTTCACTCTGAATCTAACTGTATTAAATATACTTGAAGGAGTGTTTCACTCTGAAGCTAACAGTAGTAAACTATACCTGATGGAGTGCTTTACTCTGAATCTAACTGTATTAAACTATACTTGATGGAGTGCTTTACTCTGAATCTAACGGTATTAAACTATACCTGATGAAGTGCTTTACTCAGAATCTAACTGTATTCAACAATACCTGATGAAGTGTTTTACTATGAATCTAACTGTGTTAAACTATATTTGATGGAGTGTTTTCCTCTGAATCTAACTGTATTCAACAATACCTGATCGAATGTTTTTACTCAGAATCTAACTGTATTAAACTATACCAAAAGGAGTGCTTTACTCTGAATCTGTATTAAACTATATCTGATGGAGTTTTACTCTGAATCTAACTGTATTAAACTATACCTGATGCAGTGTTTTACTCTGAATCTAACTGTATTAAACTTTACCTGATGGAGTGTTTTACTCTGTATCTAACTGTATTGAACTATACCAGATGGAGTGTATTACTCTGAATCTAACTGTATTAACCTAAACCTGGAGTACTTTACTCTGAATCTAACCGTATTAAACTATACCTGATCGAGTGTTTTACTCTGTATCTAACTGTATTAAACTATACCTGATGGAGTGTCTTACTCTGTATCTAACTGTATTAAACTATACCTGATGGAGTGTCTTACTCTGAATCTAACTGTATTAAACTATATCAGATGGAGTGTTTCACTTTGAATCTAACTGTATTCAACAATACCTGATGGTGCGTTTTACTCCGAATCTAACTGTATTAAACTATACCTGATGGAGTGTTTTACTCTGTATCTAACTGTATTAAACTATACCTGATGGAGTGTCTTACTCTGTATCTAACTGTATTAAACTATACCTGATGGAGTGTCTTACTCTGTATCTAACTGTATTAAACTATACCTGATGGAGTGTTTTACTCAGAATCTAACTGTATTCAACAATACCTGATCGAGTATTTTTACTCAGAATCTAACTGTATTAACCTATACCTGATGGAGTGTCTAACTCTGAATCTAACGGTATTAAACTATATCAGATGGAGTGTTTTATTCTGAATCTAATTGTATTAAACTATACCTCATGGAGATTCTACTATGAATCTAACTGTATTAAACTATACGTGATGGAAATTTTACTCTGAATCTAACTGTATTAAACTATACCTGATGGAGATTTTACTCTGAATCTAACTGTATTAAACAATATCTGATGGAGTGTTTTCCTCTGAATATAACTGTATTCAACAATACCTGATGGAGTGTTTCACTCTGAATAAAACTGTATTGAACTATACTTGGAGTGTTTTACTCTGTATCTAACTGTATTAAACTATACCTAATGGAGTGTTTTACTCTGTATCTAACTGTATAAAACTGTAATTGACGGAGTGTTTTACTCTGTATCTAAGTGTATTAAACTATACTTGGAGTGTTGTACTCTGTATCTAACCGTATTAAACTATAACTGATGAAGTGCTTTACTCTAAATCTAACTGTATTAAAGAATACCTGATGAAGTGTTTTACTCTGAATCTAACTGTATTAAACTATATCTGATGGAGTGTTTTACTCTGAATCTAACTGTATTAAACTATAATTGGAGTGTTTTACTCTGAAACGAACTGTATTAAACAATACCTGATGGAGTGCTTTACTCTGAAACCAACGGTATCAAACCATACCTGATGGAGTGCTTTACTCTGAAAATAACTGTATTCAACAATACCTGATGGAGTGTTTCACTCTGAATCTAACTGTATTAAACTATACTTGATGGAGTGTTTTACTCTGAATCTAACGGTACTAAACTATACCTGATGGAGTGTTTTACTCTGAATCTCACTGTATTAAACTATACCTGATGGAGTGTTTCACTCTGAATCTAACGGTATTAAACTATACCTGATGGAGCGCTTTACACTGAATCTAACTGTATTAAACTATACCTGATGGAGATTTTACTCTGAATCTAACTGTATTAAACTATACCTGATGGAGATTTTACTCTGAATCTAACTGTATTAAACTATACCTGATGGAGTGTCTTACTCTGTATCTAACTGTATTAAACTATACCTGATGGAGTGTCTTACTCTGTATCTAACTGTAATAAACTATACCTGATGGAGTGTTCTAATCTGAATCTAAATATATTAAACTATATCAGATGGAGTGTTTTACTTTGAATCTAACTGTATTAAACTATATCAGAAGGAGTGTTTCACTTTGAATCTAACTGTATTCAACAATACCTGATGGTGTGTTTTACTCTGAATCTAACTGTGTTAAACTATATCTGATGGAGATTTTACTCTGAATCTAACTGTATTAAACTATACCTGATGGAGATTTTACTCTGAATCTAACTGTATTAAACTATACCTAATGGAGTGTTTTACTCTGTATCTAACCGTATAAAACTATAATTGATGGAGTGTTTTACTCTGTATCTAAGTGTATTAAACTATACTTGGAGTGTTGTACTCTGTATCTAACTGTATTAAACTATAACTGATGAAGTGCTTTACTCTCAATCTAACTGTATTAAAGAATACCTGATGAAGTGTTTTACTGTGAATCTAACTGTATTAAACTATATCTGATGGAGTGTGTTCTCTGAATCTAATTGTATTCAACAATACCTGATGGAGTGTTTTTATCTGAATCTAACTGTATTCAACAATACCTGATGGAGTGTTTTACTCTGAATCTAACTGTATTAAACTATAATTGGAGTGTTTTATTCTGTATCTAACTGTATTAAACTATACCTGATGAAGTGTTTTACTCTGAATCTAACTGTATTAAACAATATCTGATGGAGTGTTTTACTCTGAATCTAACTGTATTAAACAATATCTGATGGAGTGTTTTCCTCTGAAAATAACTGTATTCAACAATACCTGATGGAGTGTTTCACTCTGAATCTAACTGTATTAAACTATACTTGATGGAGTGTTTTACTCTGAATCTAACGGTATTAAACTATACCTGATGGAGTGTTTTACTCTGAATCTAACTGTATTAAACAATATCTGATGGAGTGTTTTACTCTGAATCTAACTGTATTAAACAATATCTGATGGAGTGTTTTACTCTGAATCTAACTGTATTAAACTATAATTGGAGTGTTTTATACTGTATCTAACTGTATTAAACTATACCTGATGAAGTGTTTTACTCTGAATCTAACTATATTAAACGATACCTGATGGAGTGTTTACTCTGAATCTAACTGTATTAAACTATACTTGATCGAGTGTTTTACTCTGTATCTAACTGTATTAAAGTACAATTGATGGCGTGTTTAACTCTGTATCTAACTATTAAACTATACCTGATGAAGTGCTATGCTCTACATCTAACTGTATTAAACTATACCTGATGAAGTACGTTACTCTGAATCTAACTGTATTAAACTATACCTGATGGAGTGTTTTACTCTGAAACTAACTGTATTAAACTATACCTGATGGAGTGCTTTACTCTTAAACTAACTGTATTAAACTATACCTGATGGAGTGCTTTACTCTGAAATAAACTGTATTAAACTATACCTGATGGAGTGTTTTACTCTGAAACTAACTGTATTAAACTATACCTGATGGAGTGTTTTACTCTGAAAGTAACTGTATTAAACTATACCTGATGGAGTGCTTTACTCTGAAACCAACTTTATTAAAACATACCTGAAGGAGAGCTTTACTCTAAATTTAACTATATTAAACTATACCTGAAGGAGTGTTTTACTCTGAATCAAACTGTATTAAACGATATCTGATGGAGTGTTTTCCTCTGAAAATAACTGTATTCAACAATACCTGATGGAGTGTTTCACTCTGAATCTAACTGCATTAAACTATACTTGATGGAGTGTTTTACTCTGAATCTAACGGTATTAAACTATACCTGATGGAGTGTTTTACTCTGAATCTAACTGTATTAAACAATATCTGATGGAGTGTTTTACTCTGAATCTAACTGTATTAAACTATATCAGATGGAGTGTTTCACTTTGAATCTAACTGTATTCAACAATACCTGATAGTGTGTTTTACTCTGAATCTAACTGTATTAAACTATACCTGATGGAGATTTTACTCTGAATCTAACTGTATTAAACTATACCTGATGGAGATTTTACTCTGAATCTAACTATATTAAACTATACCTAATGGAGTCTTTTACTCTGTATCTAACTGTATAAAACTATAATTGATGGAGTGTTTTACTCTGTATCTAAGTGTATTAAACTATACTTGGAGTGTTGTACTCTGTATCTAACTGTATTCAACTATAACTGATGAAGTGCTTTACTCTCAATCTAACTGTATTAAAGAATACCTGATGAAGTGTTTTACTGTGAATCTAACTGTATTAAACTATATCTGATGGAGTGTGTTCTCTGAATCTAATTGTATTCAACAATACCTGATGGAGTGTTTTTATCTGAATTTAACTGTATTCAACAATACCTGATGGAGTGTTTTACTCTGAATCTAACTGTATTAAACTATAATTGGAGTGTTTTATTCTGTATCTAACTGTATTAAACCATACCTGATGGAGTGTTTTACTCTGAAACTAACTGTATTAAACTATACCTGATGGAGTGCTTTACTCTTAAACTAACTGTATTAAACTATACCTGATGGAGTGCTTTACTCTGAAATAAACTGTATTAAACTATACCTGATGGAGTGTTTTACTCTGAAACTAACTGTATTAAACTATACCTGATGGAGTGCTTTACTCTGAAACTAACTGTATTAAACTATACCTGATGGAGTGTTTTACTCTGAAACTAACTGTATTAAACTATACCTGATGGAGTGCTTTACTCTGAAACCAACTTTATTAAAACATACCTGAAGGAGAGCTTTACTCTAAATCTAACGATATTAAACTATACCTGAAGGAGTGTTTTACTCTGAATCAAACTGTATTAAACGATATCTGATGGAGTCTTTTCCTCTGAAAATAACTGTATTCAACAATACCTGATGGAGTGTTTCACTCTGAATCTAACTGCATTAAACTATACTTGATGGAGTGTTTTACTCTGAATCTAACGGTATTAAACTATACCTGATGGAGAGTTTTACTCTGAATCTAACTGTATTAAACAATATCTGATGGAGTGTTTTACTCTGAATCTAACTGTATTAAACTATATCAGATGGAGTGTTTCACTTTGAATCTAACTGTATTCAACAATACCTGATGGTGTGTTTTACTCCGAATCTAACTGTATTAAACTATACCTGATGGAGATTTTACTCTGAATCTAACTGTATTAAACTATACCTGATGGAGATTTTACTCTGAATCTAACTATATTAAACTATACCTAATGGAGTCTTTTACTCTGTATCTAACTGTATAAAACTATAATTGATGGAGTGTTTTACTCTGTATCTAAGTGTATTAAACTATACTTGGAGTGTTGTACTCTGTATCTAACTGTATTCAACTATAACTGATGAAGTGCTTTACTCCCAACCTAACTGTATTAAAGAATACCTGATGAAGTGTTTTACTGTGAATCTAACTGTATTAAACTATATCTGATGGAGTGTGTTCTCTGAATCTAATTGTATTCAACAATACCTGATGGAGTGTTTTTATCTGAATCTAACTGTATTCAACAATACCGGATGGAGTGTTTTACTCTGAATCTAACTGTATTAAACTATAATTGGAGTGTTTACTCTGAATCTAACTGTATTAAACTATACTTGATCGAGTGTTTTACTCTGTATCTAACTGTATTAAAGTACAATTGATGGAGTGTTTTACTCTGTATCTAACTGTATTAAACTATACCTGATGAAGTGCTATGCTCTACATCTAACTGTATTAAACTATACCTGATGAAGTGCTTTACTCTGAATCTAACTGTATTAAACTATACCTGATGGAGTGTTTTACTCTGAAACTAACTGTATTAAACTATACCTGATGGAGTGCTTTACTCTGAAACTAACTGTATTAAACTATATCTGATGGAGTGCTTTACTCTGAAACCAACTTTATTAAAACATACCTGAAGGAGAGCTTTACTCTAAATCTAACTATATTAAACTATACCTGAAGGAGTGTTTTACTCTGAATCTAACTGTATTAAACGATATCTGATGGAGTGTTTTCCTCTGAAAATAACTGTATTCAACAATACGTGATGGAGTGTTTCACTCTGAATCTAACTGTATTAAACTATACTTGATGGAGTGTTTTACTCTGAATCTAACGGTATTAAACTATACCTGATGGAGTGTTTTACTCTGAATCTAACTGTATTAAACAATATCTGATGGAGTGTTTTACTCTGAATCTAACTGTATTAAACAATATCTGATGGAGTGTTTTACTCTGAATCTAACTGCACTAAACTATATCAGATGGAGTGCTTTACTTTGAATTTAACTGTATTCAACAATACTTGATGGAGTGTTTCACTCTGAATAAAACTGTATTGAACTATACTTGGAGTGTTTTACTCTGTGTCTAACTGTATTAAACTATACCTAATGGAGTGTTTTACTCTGTATCGAACTGTATAAAACTGTAATTGACGGAGTGTTTTACTCTGTATCTAAGTGTATTAAACTATACCTGAAGGAGTGTTTTACTCTGAATCTAACTGTATTAAACTATACCTGATGGAGATTTTACTCTGAATCTAACTGTATTAAACTATACCTGATGGAGATTTTACTCTGAATCTAACTGTATTAAACAATATCTGATGGGGTGTTTTCCTCTGAATATAACTGTATTCAACAATACCTGATGGAGTGTTTCACTCTGAATAAAACTGTATTGAACTATACTTAGAGTGTTTTACTCTGTGTCTAACTGTATTAAACTATACCTCATGGAGTGTTTTACTCTGTATCTAACTGTATAAGACTGTAATTGACGGAGTGTTTTACTCTGTATCTAAGTGTATTAAACTATACTTGGAGTGTTGTACTCTGTATCTAACCGTAGTAAACTATAACTGATGAAGTGCTTTACTCTAAATCTAACTGTATTAAAGAATACCTGAAGTGTTTTACTCTGAATCTAACTGTATTAAACTATATCTGATGGAGTGTTTTACTCAGAATCTAACTGTATTAAACTATAATTGGAGTGTTTTACTCTGAAACTAACTGTATTAAAAAATACCTGATGGAGTGCTTTACTCTGAAACCAACGGTATCAAACCATACCTGATGGAGTGCTTTACTCTGAATCTAACTATATTAAACTATACCTGATGGAGTGCTTTACTCTGAAACCAACGGTATCAAACCATACCTGATGGAGTGCTTTACTCTGAATCTAACTATATTAAACCATACCTGATGGATTGCTTTCCTCTGAATCTAACTGTATTAAACTATACCTGATGGAGTGCTTTACTCTGAATCTAACTGTAGTAAACGATACCTGAGAGAGTGTTTAACTCTGAATCTAACTGCATTTAACTATATCTGACTGAGTGTTTTACTCTGTATCTAACTGTATTGAAGTACAATTGATGGAGTGTTTACTCTGTAGCTAACTGTATTAAACTACACCTGATGAAGTGCTTTACTCTACATCTAACTGTATTAAACTATACCTGCTGGAGTGTTTTACTCGGAACCTAACTATATTAAACTATACCTGATGGAGTGCTTTACTCTGAAACTAACTGTATTAAACTATACCTGATGGAGTGCTTTACTCTGAAACCAACTTTATTAAAAAATACCTGAAGGAGTGCTTTACTCTGAATCTAACTATATTAAACTATACCTGAAGGAGTGTTTTCCTCTGAAAATAACTGTATTCAACAATACCTGATGGAGTGTTTCACTCTGAATCTAACTGTATTAAACTATACTTGGAGTGTTTTACTCTGAATCTAACGGTACTAAACTATACCTGATGGAGTGTTTTACTCTGAATCTCACTGTATTAAACTATACCTGATGGAGTGTTTCACTCTGAATCTAACGGTATTAAACTATACCTGATGGAGCGCTTTACACTGAATCTAACTGTATTAAACTATACCTGATGGAGATTTTACTCTGAATCTAACTGTATTAAACTATACCTGATGGAGATTTTACTCTGAATCTAACTGTATTAAACTATACCTAATGGAGTGTTTTACTCTGTATCTAACTGTATAAAACTATAATTGATGGAGTGTTTTACTCTGTATCTAAGTGTATTAAACTATACTTGGAGTGTTGTACTCTGTATCTAACTGTATTAAACTATAACTGATGAAGTGCTTTACTCTCAATCTAACTGTATTAAAGAATACCTGATGAAGTGTTTTACTGTGAATCTAACTGTATTAAACTATATCTGATGGAGTGTGTTCTCTGAATCTAATTGTATTCAACAATACCTGATGGAGTGTTTTTATCTGAATCTAACTGTATTCAACAATACCTGATGGAGTGTTTTACTCTGAATCTAACTGTATTAAACTATAATTGGAGTGTTTTATTCTGTATCTAACTGTATTAAACTATACCTGATGAAGTGTTTTACTCTGAATCTAACTATATTAAACGATACCTGATGGAGTGTTTTACTCTGTATCTAACTGTATTAAACTATACCTGATGGAGTGCTTTACTCTGAAATTAACTGTATTAAACTATACCTGATGGAATGTTTTACTCTGAAACTAACTGTATTAAATTATACCTGATGGAGTGCTTTACTCTGAAACTAACTGTATTAAACTATACCTGATGGAGTGTTTTACTCTGAAACTAACTGTATTAAACAATACCTGATGGAGTGCTTTACTCTGAAACCAACTTTATTAAAACATACCTGAAAGAGAGCTTTAATCTAAATCTAACTATATTAAACTATACCTGAAGGAGTGTTTTACTCTGAATCAAACTGTATTAAACAATATCTGATGGAGTGTTTTCCTCTGAAAATAACTGTATTCAACAATACCTGATGGAGTGTTTCACTCAGAATCTAACCGTATTAAACTATACTTGATGGAGTGTTTTACTCTGAATCTAACGGTATTAAACTATACCTGATGGAGTGTTTTACTCTGAATCTAACTGTATTAAACAATATCTGATGGAGTGTTTTACTCTGAATCTAACTGTATTAAACTATATCAGATGGAGTGTTTCACTTTGAATCTAACTGTATTCAACAATACCTGATGGTGTGTTTTACTCCGAATCTAACTGTATTAAACTATACCTGATGGAGATTTTACTCTGAATCTTACTGTATTAAACTATACCTGATGGAGATTTTACTCTGAATCTAACTATATTAAACTATACCTAATGGAGTCTTTTACTCTGTATCTAACTGTATAAAACTCTAATTGATGGAGTGTTTTACTCTGTATCTAAGTGTATTAAGCTATACTTGGAGTGTTGTACTCTGTATCTAACTGTATTCAACTATAACTGATGAAGTGCTTTACTCTCAATCTAACTGTATTAAAGAATACCTGATGAAGTGTTTTACTGTGAATCTAACTGTATTAAACTATATCTGATGGAGTGTGTTCTCTGAATCTAATTGTATTCAACAATACCTGATGGAGTGTTTTACTCTGAATCTAACTGTATTAAACTATAATTGGAGTGTTTTATTCTGTATCTAACTGTATTAAACTATACCTGATGAAGTGTTTTACTCTGAATCTAACTGTATTAAACTATATCTGATGGAGTGTTTTACTCTGAAAATAACTGTATTCAACAATACCTGATGGATTGTTTCACTCTGAATCTAACTGTATTAAATATACTTGAAGGAGTGTTTCACTCTGAAGCTAACAGTAGTAAACTATACCAGATGGAGCGTTTTACTCTGAATCTAACTGTATTAAACTATACCTCATGGAGTGTTTCACTCTGAGTCTAACGGTATTAAACTATACCTGATGGAGTGCTTTACTCTGAACCTAACTATATTAAACTATACCTGATGGAGTGCTTTACTCTGAAACTAACTGTATTAAACTATACCTGATGGAGTGCTTTACTCTGAAACCAACTTTATTAAAAAATACCTGAAGGAGTGCTTTACTCTGAATCTAACTATATTAAACTATACCTGAAGGAGTGTTTTACTCTGTATCTAACTGTATTAAACTATATCTGATGGAGTGTTTTCCTCTGAAAATAACTGTATTCAACAATACCTGATGGAGTGTTTCACTCTGAATCTAACTGTATTAAACTATACTTGGAGTGTTTTACTCTGAATCTAACGGTACTAAACTATACCTGATGGAGTGTTTTACTCTGAATCTCACTGTATTAAACTATACCTGATGGAGTGTTTCACTCTGAATCTAACGGTATTAAACTATACCTGATGGAGCGCTTTACACTGAATCTAACTGTATTAAACTATACCTGATGGAGATTTCACTCTGAATCTAACTGTATTAAACTATACCTGATGGAGATTTTACTCTGAATCTAACTGTATTAAACTATACCTAATGGAGTGTTTTACTCTGTATCTAACTGTATAAAACTATAATTGATGGAGTGTTTTACTCTGTATCTAAGTGTATTAAACTATACTTGGAGTGTTGTACTCTGTATCTAACTGTAATAAACTATAACTGATGAAGTGCTTTACTCTCAATCTAACTGTATTAAAGAATACCTGATGAAGTGTTTTACTGTGAATCTAACTGTATTAAACTATATCTGATGGAGTGTGTTCTCTGAATCTAATTGTATTCAACAATACCTGATGGAGTGTTTTTATCTGAATCTAACTGTATTCAACAATACCTGATGGAGTGTTTTACTCTGAATCTAACTGTATTAAACTATAATTGGAGTGTTTTACTCTGAATCTAACTGTATTAAACTATATCTGATGGAGTGTTTTACTCTGAAAATAACTGTATTCAACAATACCTGATGGAGTGTTTCACTCTGAATCTAACTGTATTAAATATACTTGAAGGAGTGTTTCACTCTGAAGCTAACAGTAGTAAACTATACCAGATGGAGCGTTTTACTCTGAATCTAACTGTATTAAACTATACCTCATGGAGTGTTTCACTCTGAGTCTAACGGTATTAAACTATACCTGATGGAGTGCTTTACTCTGAATCTAACTGTATTAAACTATACCTGATGAAGTGCTTTACTCAGAATCTAACTGTATTCAACAATACCTGATGAAGTGTTTTACTATGAATCTAACTGTGTTAAACTATATTTGATGGAGTGTTTTCCTCTGAATCTAACTGTATTCAACAATACCTGATCGAATGTTTTTACTCAGAATCTAACTGTATTAAACTATACCAAAAGGAGTGCTTTACTCTGAATCTGTATTAAACTATATCTGATGGAGTGTTTCACTCTGAATCTAACTGTATTAAACTATACCTGATGCAGTGTTTTACTCTGAATCTAACTGTATTCAACAATACCTGATGAAGTGTTTTACTATGAATCTAACTGTGTTAAACTATATTTGATGGAGTGTTTTCCTCTGAATCTAACTGTATTCAACAATACCTGATCGAATGTTTTTACTCAGAATCTAACTGTATTAAACTGTACCAAAAGGAGTGCTTTACTCTGAATCTGTATTAAACTATATCTGATGGAGTGTTTTACTCTGAATCTAACTGAATTAAACTATATCTGATGGAGTGTGTTCTCTGAATCTAATTGTATTCAACAATACCTGATGGAGTGTTTTACTCTGAATCTAACTGTATTCAACAATACCTGATGGAGTGTTTTACTCTGAATCTAACTGTATTAAACTTTAATTGTAGTGTTTTACTCTGTATATAACTGTATTAAACTATACCTGATGAAGTGCTATGCTCTACATCTAACTGTATTAAACTATACCTGATGAAGTTCTTTACTCTGAATCTAACTGTATTAAACTATACCTGATGGAGTGTTTTACTCTGAATCTAACTATATTAAACTATACCTGTTGGTGTGTTTTACTCTGAAACTAACTGTATTAAACTATACCTGATGGAGTGCTTTGCTCTGAAACCAACTTTATTAAAACATACCTGAAGGAGTGCTTTACTCTGAATCTAACTATATTAAACTATACCTGAAGGAGTGTTTTACTCTGAATCTAACTGTATTAAACTATACTTGAAGGAGTGTTTCACTCTGAATCTAACAGTATTAAACTATACCAGATGGAGTGTTTTACTCTGAATCTAACGGTATTAAACTATACCTGATGGAGTGTTTTACTCTGAATCTAACTGTATTAAACTTTACCTGATGGAGTGTTTTACTCTGTATCTAACTGTATTGAACTATACCAGATGGAGTGTATTACTCTGAATCTAACTGTATTAACCTAAACCTGGAGTACTTTACTCTGAATCTAACCGTATTAAACTATACCTGATCGAGTGTTTTACTCTGTATCTAACTGTATTAAACTATACCTGATGGAGTGTCTTACTCTGTATCTAACTGTATTAAACTATACCTGATGGAGTGTCTTACTCTGAATCTAACTGTATTAAACTATATCAGATGGAGTGTTTCACTTTGAATCTAACTGTATTCAACAATACCTGATGGTGTGTTTTACTCCGAATCTAACTGTATTAAACTATACCTGATGGAGTGTTTTACTCTGTATCTAACTGTATTAAACTATACCTGATGGAGTGTCTTACTCTGTATCTAACTGTATTAAACTATACCTGATGGAGTGTCTTACTCTGTATCTAACTGTATTAAACTATACCTGATGGAGTGTTTTACTCAGAATCTAACTGTATTCAACAATACCTGATCGAGTATTTTTACTCAGAATCTAACTGTATTAACCTATACCTGATGGAGTGTCTAACTCTGAATCTAACGGTATTAAACTATATCAGATGGAGTGTTTTATTCTGAATCTAATTGTATTAAACTATACCTCATGGAGATTCTACTATGAATCTAACTGTATTAAACTATACCTGATGGAAATTTTACTCTGAATCTAACTGTATTAAACTATACCTGATGGAGATTTTACTCTGAATCTAACTGTATTAAACAATATCTGATGGAGTGTTTTCCTCTGAATATAACTGTATTCAACAATACCTGATGGAGTGTTTCACTCTGAATAAAACTGTATTGAACTATACTTGGAGTGTTTTATTCTGTATCTAACTGTATTAAACTATACCTAATGGAGTGTTTTACTCTGTATCTAACTGTATAAAACTATAATTGATGGAGTGTTTTACTCTGTATCTAAGTGTATTAAACTATAGTTGGAGTGTTGTACTCTGTATCTAACTGTATTAAACTATAACTGATGAAGTGCTTTACTCTCAATCTAACTGTATTAAAGAATACCTGATGAAGTGTTTTACTCTGAATCTAACTGAATTAAACTATATCTGATGGAGTGTGTTCTCTGAATCTAATTGTATTCAACAATACCTGATGGAGTGTTTTACTCTGAATCTAACTGTATTCAACAATACCTGATGGAGTGTTTTACTCTGAATCTAACTGTATTAAACTTTAATTGTAGTGTTTTACTCTGTATATAACTGTATTAAACTATACCTGATGAAGTGCTATGCTCTACATCTAACTGTATTAAACTATACCTGATGAAGTTCTTTACTCTGAATCTAACTGTATTAAACTATACCTGATGGAGTGTTTTACTCTGAATCTAACTATATTAAACTATACCTGTTGGAGTGTTTTACTCTGAAACTAACTGTATTAAACTATACCTGATGGAGTGCTTTGCTCTGAAACCAACTTTATTAAAACATACCTGAAGGAGTGCTTTACTCTGAAACTAACTATATTAAACTATACCTGAAGGAGTGTTTTACTCTGAATCTAACTGTGTTAAACTATATCTGATGGAGTGTTTTACTCTGAAAATAACTGTATTCAACAATACCTGATGGAGTGTTTCACTCTGAATCTAACTGTATTAAACTATACTTGAAGGAGTGTTTCACTGTGAATCTAACAGTAGTAAACTATACCAGATGGAGTGTTTTACTCTGAATCTAACGGTATTAAACTATACCTGATGGAGTGTTTTACTCTGAATCTAACTGTATTAAACTTTACCTGATGGAGTGTTTTACTCTGTATCTAACTGTATTGAACTATACCAGATGGAGTGTATTACTCTGAATCTAACTGTATTAACCTAAACCTGGAGTACTTTACCCTGAATCTAACCGTATTAAACTATACCTGATCGAGTGTTTTACTCTGTATCTAACTGTATTAAACTATACCTGATGGAGTGTCTTACTCTGTATCTAACTGTATTAAACTATACCTGATGGAGTGTCTTACTCTGAATCTAACTGTATTAAACTATATCAGATGGAGTGTTTCACTTTGAATCTAACTGTATTCAACAATACCTGATGGTGTGTTTTACTCCGAATCTAACTGTATTAAACTATACCTGATGGAGTGTTTTACTCTGTATCTAACTGTATTAAACTATACCTGATGGAGTGTCTTACTCTGTATCTAACTGTATTAAACTATACCTGATGGAGTGTCTTACTCTGTATCTAACTGTATTAAACTATACCTGATGGAGTGTTTTACTCAGAATCTAACTGTATTCAACAATACCTGATCGAGTATTTTTACTCAGAATCTAACTGTATTAACCTATACCTGATGGAGTGTCTAACTCTGAATCTAACGGTATTAAACTATATCAGATGGAGTGTTTTATTCTGAATCTAATTGTATTAAACTATACCTCATGGAGATTCTACTATGAATCTAACTGTATTAAACTATACCTGATGGAAATTTTACTCTGAATCTAACTGTATTAAACTATACCTGATGGAGATTTTACTCTGAATCTAACTGTATTAAACAATATCTGATGGAGTGTTTTCCTCTGAATATAACTGTATTCAACAATACCTGATGGAGTGTTTCACTCTGAATAAAACTGTATTGAACTATACTTGGAGTGTTTTATTCTGTATCTAACTGTATTAAACTATACCTAATGGAGTGTTTTACTCTGTATCTAACTGTATAAAACTATAATTGATGGAGTGTTTTACTCTGTATCTAAGTGTATTAAACTATAGTTGGAGTGTTGTACTCTGTATCTAACTGTATTAAACTATAACTGATGAAGTGCTTTACTCTCAATCTAACTGTATTAAAGAATACCTGATGAAGTGTTTTACTCTGAATCTAACTGAATTAAACTATATCTGATGGAGTGTGTTCTCTGAATCTAATTGTATTCAACAATACCTGATGGAGTGTTTTACTCTGAATCTAACTGTATTCAACAATACCTGATGGAGTGTTTTACTCTGAATCTAACTGTATTAAACTTTAATTGTAGTGTTTTACTCTGTATATAACTGTATTAAACTATACCTGATGAAGTGCTATGCTCTACATCTAACTGTATTAAACTATACCTGATGAAGTTCTTTACTCTGAATCTAACTGTATTAAACTATACCTGATGGAGTGTTTTACTCTGAATCTAACTATATTAAACTATACCTGTTGGAGTGTTTTACTCTGAAACTAACTGTATTAAACTATACCTGATGGAGTGCTTTGCTCTGAAACCAACTTTATTAAAACATACCTGAAGGAGTGCTTTACTCTGAATCTAACTATATTAAACTATACCTGAAGGAGTGTTTTACTCTGAATCTAACTGTATTAAACTATATCTGATGGAGTGTTTTACTCTGAAAATAACTGTATTCAACAATACCTGATGGAGTGTTTCACTCTGAATCTAACTGTATTAAACTATACTTGAAGGAGTGTTTCACTCTGAATCTAACAGTAGTAAACTATACCAGATGGAGTGTTTTACTCTGAATCTAACGGTATTAAACTATACCTGTTGGAGTGTTTTACTCTGAAACTAACTGTATTAAACTATACCTGATGGAGTGCTTTGCTCTGAAACCAACTTTATTAAAACATACCTGAAGGAGTGCTTTACTCTGAATCTAACTATATTAAACTATACCTGAAGGAGTGTTTTACTCTGAATCTAACTGTATTAAACTATATCTGATGGAGTGTTTTACTCTGAATCTAACTGTATTAAACTATACTTGAAGGAGTGTTTCACTCTGAATCTAACAGTAGTAAACTATACCAGATGGAGTGTTTTACTCTGAATCTAACGGTATTAAACTATACCTGATGGAGTGTTTTACTCTGAATCTAACTGTATTAAACTTTACCTGATGGAGTGTTTTACTCTGTATCTAACTGTATTGAACTATACCAGATGGAGTGTATTACTCTGAATCTAACTGTATTAACCTAAACCTGGAGTACTTTACCCTGAATCTAACCGTATTAAACTATACCTGATCGAGTGTTTTACTCTGTATCTAACTGTATTAAACTATACCTGATGGAGTGTCTTACTCTGTATCTAACTGTATTAAACTATACCTGATGGAGTGTCTTACTCTGAATCTAACTGTATTAAACTATATCAGATGGAGTGTTTCACTTTGAATCTAACTGTATTCAACAATACCTGATGGTGTGTTTTACTCCGAATCTAACTGTATTAAACTATACCTGATGGAGTGTTTTACTCTGTATCTAACTGTATTAAACTATACCTGATGGAGTGTCTTACTCTGTATCTAACTGTATTAAACTATACCTGATGGAGTGTCTTACTCTGTATCTAACTGTATTAAACTATACCTGATGGAGTGTTTTACTCAGAATCTAACTGTATTCAACAATACCTGATCGAGTATTTTTACTCAGAATCTAACTGTATTAACCTATACCTGATGGAGTGTCTAACTCTGAATCTAACGGTATTAAACTATATCAGATGGAGTGTTTTATTCTGAATCTAATTGTATTAAACTATACCTCATGGAGATTCTACTATGAATCTAACTGTATTAAACTATACCTGATGGAAATTTTACTCTGAATCTAGCTGTATTAAACTATACCTGATGGAGATTTTACTCTGAATCTAACTGTATTAAACAATATCTGATGGAGTGTTTTCCTCTGAATATAACTGTATTCAACAATACCTGATGGAGTGTTTCACTCTGAATAAAACTGTATTGAACTATACTTGGAGTGTTTTATTCTGTATCTAACTGTATTAAACTATACCTAATGGAGTGTTTTACTCTGTATCTAACTGTATAAAACTATAATTGATGGAGTGTTTTACTCTGTATCTAAGTGTATTAAACTATAGTTGGAGTGTTGTACTCTGTATCTAACTGTATTAAACTATAACTGATGAAGTGCTTTACTCTCAATCTAACTGTATTAAAGAATACCTGATGAAGTGTTTTACTCTGAATCTAACTGAATTAAACTATATCTGATGGAGTGTGTTCTCTGAATCTAATTGTATTCAACAATACCTGATGGAGTGTTTTACTCTGAATCTAACTGTATTCAACAATACCTGATGGAGTGTTTTACTCTGAATCTAACTGTATTAAACTTTAATTGTAGTGTTTTACTCTGTATATAACTGTATTAAACTATACCTGATGAAGTGCTATGCTCTACATCTAACTGTATTAAACTATACCTGATGAAGTTCTTTACTCTGAATCTAACTGTATTAAACTATACCTGATGGAGTGTTTTACTCTGAATCTAACTATATTAAACTATACCTGTTGGAGTGTTTTACTCTGAAACTAACTGTATTAAACTATACCTGATGGAGTGCTTTGCTCTGAAACCAACTTTATTAAAACATACCTGAAGGAGTGCTTTACTCTGAATCTAACTATATTAAACTATACCTGAAGGAGTGTTTTACTCTGAATCTAACTGTATTAAACTATATCTGATGGAGTGTTTTACTCTGAAAATAACTGTATTCAACAATACCTGATGGAGTGTTTCACTCTGAATCTAACTGTATTAAACTATACTTGAAGGAGTGTTTCACTCTGAATCTAACAGTAGTAAACTATACCAGATGGAGTGTTTTACTCTGAATCTAACGGTATTAAACTATACCTGTTGGAGTGTTTTACTCTGAAACTAACTGTATTAAACTATACCTGATGGAGTGCTTTGCTCTGAAACCAACTTTATTAAAACATACCTGAAGGAGTGCTTTACTCTGAATCTAACTATATTAAACTATACCTGAAGGAGTGTTTTACTCTGAATCTAACTGTATTAAACTATATCTGATGGAGTGTTTTACTCTGAAAATAACTGTATTCAACAATACCTGATGGAGTGTTTCACTCTGAATCTAACTGTATTAAACTATACTTGAAGGAGTGTTTCACTCTGAATCTAACAGTAGTAAACTATACCAGATGGAGTGTTTTACTCTGAATCTAACGGTATTAAACTGTACCTGATGGAGTGTTTTACTCTGAATCTAACTGTATTAAACTATACCTCATGGAGTGTTTCATTCTGAGTCTAACGGTATTAAACTATACGTAATGGAGTGCTTTACTCTGAATCTAACTGTATTAAACTATACTTGATGGAGTGCTTTACTCTGGACCTAACGGTATTAAACTATACCTGATGAAGCGCTTTACTCAGAATCTAAATGTATTCAACAATACCTGATGAAGTGTTTTACTATGAATCTAACTGTGTTAAACTATATTTGATGGATGTTTTCCTCTGAATCTAACTGTATTCAACAATACCTGATCGAATGTTTTTACTCAGAATCTAACTGTATTAAACTATACCAAAAGGAGTGCTTTACTCTGAATCTGTATTAAACTATATCTGATGGAGTGTTTCACTCTGAATCTAACTGTATTAAACTACACCTGATGGAGTGTTTTACTCTGTATCTAACTGTATTGAACTATACCAGATGAAGTGTATTACTCTGAATCTAACTGTATTAACCTAAACCTGGAGTACTTTACTCTGAATCTAACCGTATTAAACTATACCTGATCGAGTGTTTTACTATGTATCTAACTGTATTAAACTATACCTGATGGAGTGTCTTACTCTGTATCTAACTGTATTAAACTATACCTGATGGAGTGTCTTACTCTGAATCTAACTGTATTAAACTATACCTGATGGAGTGTTTTAATCTGAATCTAACTGTATTAAACTATATCAGATGGAGTGTTTCACTTTGAATCTAACTGTATTCAACAATACCTGATGGTGTGTTTTACTCTGAATCTAACTGTATTAAACTATACCTGATGGAGTGTTTTACTCTGAATCTAACTGTATTAAACTATACCTGATGGAGATTTTACTCTGAATCTAACTGTATTAAACTATACCTGATGGAGATTTTACTCTGAACCTAACTGTATTAAACTATACCTAATGGAGTGTATTACTCTGTATCTAACTGTATAAAACTATAATTGACGGAGTGTTGTACTCTGTATCTAACTGTATTCAACTATAACTGATGAAGTGCTTTACTCTCAATCTAACTGTATTAAAGAATACCTGATGAAGTATTTTACTGTGAATCTAACTGTATTAAACTATATCTGATGGAGTGTGTTCTCTGAATCTAATTGTATTCAACAATACCTGATGGAGTGTTTTACTCTGAATCTAACTGTATTAAACTTTAATTGTAGTGTTTTACTCTGTATATAACTGTATTAAACTATACCTGATGAAGTGCTATGCTCTACATCTAACTGTATTAAACTATACCTGATGAAGTTCTTTACTCTGAATCTAACTGTATTAAACTATACCTGATGGAGTGTTTTACTCTGAATCTAACTATATTAAACTATACCTGTTGGAGTGTTTTACTCTGAAACTAACTGTATTAAACTATACCTGATGGAGTGCTTTGCTCTGAAACCAACTTTATTAAAACATACCTGAAGGAGTGCTTTACTCTGAATCTAACTATATTAAACTATACCTGAAGGAGTGTTTTACTCTGAATCTAACTGTATTAAACTATATCTGATGGAGTGTTTTACTCTGAAAATAACTGTATTCAACAATACCTGATGGAGTGTTTCACTCTGAATCTAACTGTATTAAACTATACTTGAAGGAGTGTTTCACTCTGAATCTAACAGTAGTAAACTATACCAGATGGAGTGTTTTACTCTGAATCTAACGGTATTAAACTATACCTGTTGGAGTGTTTTACTCTGAAACTAACTGTATTAAACTATACCTGATGGAGTGCTTTGCTCTGAAACCAACTTTATTAAAACATACCTGAAGGAGTGCTTTACTCTGAATCTAACTATATTAAACTATACCTGAAGGAGTGTTTTACTCTGAATCTAACTGTATTAAACTATATCTGATGGAGTGTTTTACTCTGAAAATAACTGTATTCAACAATACCTGATGGAGTGTTTCACTCTGAATCTAACTGTATTAAACTATACTTGAAGGAGTGTTTCACTCTGAATCTAACAGTAGTAAACTATACCAGATGGAGTGTTTTACTCTGAATCTAACGGTATTAAACTATACCTGATGGAGTGTTTTACTCTGAATCTAACTGTATTAAACTTTACCTGATGGAGTGTTTTACTCTGTATCTAACTGTATTGAACTATACCAGATGGAGTGTATTACTCTGAATCTAACTGTATTAACCTAAACCTGGAGTACTTTACCCTGAATCTAACCGTATTAAACTATACCTGATCGAGTGTTTTACTCTGTATCTAACTGTATTAAACTATACCTGATGGAGTGTCTTACTCTGTATCTAACTGTATTAAACTATACCTGATGGAGTGTCTTACTCTGAATCTAACTGTATTAAACTATATCAGATGGAGTGTTTCACTTTGAATCTAACTGTATTCAACAATACCTGATGGTGTGTTTTACTCCGAATCTAACTGTATTAAACTATACCTGATGGAGTGTTTTACTCTGTATCTAACTGTATTAAACTATACCTGATGGAGTGTCTTACTCTGTATCTAACTGTATTAAACTATACCTGATGGAGTGTCTTACTCTGTATCTAACTGTATTAAACTATACCTGATGGAGTGTTTTACTCAGAATCTAACTGTATTCAACAATACCTGATCGAGTATTTTTACTCAGAATCTAACTGTATTAACCTATACCTGATGGAGTGTCTAACTCTGAATCTAACGGTATTAAACTATATCAGATGGAGTGTTTTATTCTGAATCTAATTGTATTAAACTATACCTCATGGAGATTCTACTATGAATCTAACTGTATTAAACTATACCTGATGGAAATTTTACTCTGAATCTAGCTGTATTAAACTATACCTGATGGAGATTTTACTCTGAATCTAACTGTATTAAACAATATCTGATGGAGTGTTTTCCTCTGAATATAACTGTATTCAACAATACCTTATGGAGTGTTTCACTCTGAATAAAACTGTATTGAACTATACTTGGAGTGTTTTATTCTGTATCTAACTGTATTAAACTATACCTAATGGAGTGTTTTACTCTGTATCTAACTGTATAAAACTATAATTGATGGAGTGTTTTACTCTGTATCTAAGTGTATTAAACTATAGTTGGAGTGTTGTACTCTGTATCTAACTGTATTAAACTATAACTGATGAAGTGCTTTACTCTCAATCTAACTGTATTAAAGAATACCTGATGAAGTGTTTTACTCTGAATCTAACTGAATTAAACTATATCTGATGGAGTGTGTTCTCTGAATCTAATTGTATTCAACAATACCTGATGGAGTGTTTTACTCTGAATCTAACTGTATTCAACAATACCTGATGGAGTGTTTTACTCTGAATCTAACTGTATTAAACTTTAATTGTAGTGTTTTACTCTGTATATAACTGTATTAAACTATACCTGATGAAGTGCTATGCTCTACATCTAACTGTATTAAACTATACCTGATGAAGTTCTTTACTCTGAATCTAACTGTATTAAACTATACCTGATGGAGTGTTTTACTCTGAATCTAACTATATTAAACTATACCTGTTGGAGTGTTTTACTCTGAAACTAACTGTATTAAACTATACCTGATGGAGTGCTTTGCTCTGAAACCAACTTTATTAAAACATACCTGAAGGAGTGCTTTACTCTGAATCTAACTATATTAAACTATACCTGAAGGAGTGTTTTACTCTGAATCTAACTGTATTAAACTATATCTGATGGAGTGTTTTACTCTGAAAATAACTGTATTCAACAATACCTGATGGAGTGTTTCACTCTGAATCTAACTGTATTAAACTATACTTGAAGGAGTGTTTCACTCTGAATCTAACAGTAGTAAACTATACCAGATGGAGTGTTTTACTCTGAATCTAACGGTATTAAACTATACCTGTTGGAGTGTTTTACTCTGAAACTAACTGTATTAAACTATACCTGATGGAGTGCTTTGCTCTGAAACCAACTTTATTAAAACATACCTGAAGGAGTGCTTTACTCTGAATCTAACTATATTAAACTATACCTGAAGGAGTGTTTTACTCTGAATCTAACTGTATTAAACTATATCTGATGGAGTGTTTTACTCTGAAAATAACTGTATTCAACAATACCTGATGGAGTGTTTCACTCTGAATCTAACTGTATTAAACTATACTTGAAGGAGTGTTTCACTCTGAATCTAACAGTAGTAAACTATACCAGATGGAGTGTTTTACTCTGAATCTAACGGTATTAAACTGTACCTGATGGAGTGTTTTACTCTGAATCTAACTGTATTAAACTATACCTCATGGAGTGTTTCATTCTGAGTCTAACGGTATTAAACTATACGTAATGGAGTGCTTTACTCTGAATCTAACTGTATTAAACTATACTTGATGGAGTGCTTTACTCTGGACCTAACGGTATTAAACTATACCTGATGAAGCGCTTTACTCAGAATCTAAATGTATTCAACAATACCTGATGAAGTGTTTTACTATGAATCTAACTGTGTTAAACTATATTTGATGGATGTTTTCCTCTGAATCTAACTGTATTCAACAATACCTGATCGAATGTTTTTACTCAGAATCTAACTGTATTAAACTATACCAAAAGGAGTGCTTTACTCTGAATCTGTATTAAACTATATCTGATGGAGTGTTTCACTCTGAATCTAACTGTATTAAACTACACCTGATGGAGTGTTTTACTCTGTATCTAACTGTATTGAACTATACCAGATGAAGTGTATTACTCTGAATCTAACTGTATTAACCTAAACCTGGAGTACTTTACTCTGAATCTAACCGTATTAAACTATACCTGATCGAGTGTTTTACTATGTATCTAACTGTATTAAACTATACCTGATGGAGTGTCTTACTCTGTATCTAACTGTATTAAACTATACCTGATGGAGTGTCTTACTCTGAATCTAACTGTATTAAACTATACCTGATGGAGTGTTTTAATCTGAATCTAACTGTATTAAACTATATCAGATGGAGTGTTTCACTTTGAATCTAACTGTATTCAACAATACCTGATGGTGTGTTTTACTCTGAATCTAACTGTATTAAACTATACCTGATGGAGTGTTTTACTCTGAATCTAACTGTATTAAACTATACCTGATGGAGATTTTACTCTGAATCTAACTGTATTAAACTATACCTGATGGAGATTTTACTCTGAACCTAACTGTATTAAACTATACCTAATGGAGTGTATTACTCTGTATCTAACTGTATAAAACTATAATTGACGGAGTGTTGTACTCTGTATCTAACTGTATTCAACTATAACTGATGAAGTGCTTTACTCTCAATCTAACTGTATTAAAGAATACCTGATGAAGTATTTTACTGTGAATCTAACTGTATTAAACTATATCTGATGGAGTGTGTTCTCTGAATCTAATTGTATTCAACAATACCTGATGGAGTGTTTTTATCTGAATCTAACTGTATTCAACAATACCGGATGGAGTGTTTTACTCTGAATCTAACTGTATTAAATTATAATTGGAGTGTTTTATTCTGTATCTAACTGTATTAAACTATACATGATGGAGTGTTTTACTCTGAATCTAACTATATTAAACTATACCTAATGGAGTGTTTTACTCTGTATCTAACTGTATTAAACTATACCTGGTGGAGTGTTTTACTCTGAATCTAACTATATTAAACTATACCTGATGGAGTGTTTTACTCTGAAACTAACTATATTAAACTATATCTGATGGAGTGCTTTACTCTGAATCTAACTGTATTCAACAATACCTGATGGAATGTTTTTACTCAGAATCAAACTGTATTAAACTATAAGATAAAACAAAAAAACTGCGGATGCTGGAAATCCAAAACAAAAACAGAATTACCTGGAAAAACTCAGCAGGTCTGGCAGCATCGGCGGAGAAGAAAAGAGTTGACGTTTCGAGTCCTCATGACCCTTCGACAGAACTTGAGTTCGAGTCCAAGAAAAAGTTGAAATATAAGCTGGTTTAAGGTGTGTGTGTGGGGGGCGGAGAGATAGAGAGAGAGAGAGGTGGTTGTATGGACAAACAAGCAGTGATAGAAGCAGATCATCAAAAGATGTCAACAACAATGGTACAATAGAACACATAGGTGTTAAAGTTAAAGTTGGTGATATTATCTAAACGAATGTGCTAATTAAGAATGGATGGTAGGGCACTCAAGGTATAGCTCGAATGGGGGTGGGGAGAGCATAAAAGATTTTAAAATATTTAAAAATAATGGAAATAGGTGGGAAAAGAAAAATCTATATAATTTATTGGGGAAAAAAAAGAAAGGGGGGAAACAGAAATGGGGTGGGGATGGGGGAGGGAGCTCACAACCTAAAGTTGTTGAATTCAATATTCAGTCCGGAAGGCTGTAAGGTGCCTAGTCGGAAGATGAGGTGCTGTTCCTCCAGTTTGCGTTGGGCTTCACTGGAACAATGCAGCAAGCCAAGGACAGACATGTGGGCAAGAGAGCAGGGTGGAGTGTTAAAATGGCAAGCGACAGGGAGGTTTGGATCATTCTTGCGGACAGACCGCAGGTGTTCTGCAAAGCGGTCACCCAGTTTACGTTTGGTCTCTCCAATGTAGAGGAGACCACATTGGGAGCAACGAATGCAGTAGACTAAGTTGGGGGAAATGCAAGTGAAATGCTGCTTCACTTCAAAGGAGTGTTTGGGCCCTTGGACGGGGAGGAGAGAGGAAGTGAAGGGGCAGGTGTTACATCTTTTGCGTGGGCATGGGGTGGTGCCATAGGAGGGGGTTGAGGAGTAGGGGATGATGGAGGAGTGGACCAGGGTGTCCCGGAGGAAGCGATCCCTACGGAATGCCGATAAGGGGGGTGAAGGGAAGATGTGTTTGGTGGTGGCATCATGCTGGAGTTGGGGGAAATGGCGGAGGATGATCCTTTGAATGCGGAGGCTGGTGGGGTGATAAGTGAGGACAAGGGGGACCCTATCATGTTTCTGGGAGGGAGGAGAAGGCGTGAGGGCGGATGCGCGGGAGATGGGCCGGACACGGTTGAGGGCCCTGTCAACAACCGTGGGTGGAAAACCTCGGTTGAGGAAGAAGGAGGACATGTCAGAGGAACCGTTTTTGAAGGTAGCATCATCGGAACAGATGCGACGAAGGCGAAGGAACTGGGAGAATGGGATGGAGTCCTTACAGGAAGCGGGGTGTGAGAAGCTGTAGTCGAGGTGACTAAAATTATATAGATTTTTATATATTATATAGATTTTTCCCTATAAATTATATAGATTTTTCTTTTCCCACCTATTTCCATTATTTTTAAATATTTTAAAATCTTTTATGCTCCCCCCCACCCCCACTAGAGCTATACCTTGAGTGCCCTACCATCCATTCTTAATTAGCACATTCGTTTAGATAATATCACCAACTTTAACACCTATGTGTTCTTTTGTACCATTGTCGCTGACATCTTTTGATGATCTGCTTCTATCACTGCTTGTTTGTCTACACAAGCACCTCTCTCTCTCTCTCTATCTCTCCGCGCCCCCCCCCCCCCCCCCACACACACACACACACGCACGCACGCACGCACGCACGCACGCACGCACGCACGCACGCACGCACGCACGCACGCACGCACACACACACACACACACACACCTTAAACCAGCTTATATTTCAACTCTTTCTTGGACTCGAAATCAAGTTCTGTCGAAGGGTCATGAGGACTCGAAACGTCAACTCTTTTCTTCTCCGCCGATGCTGCCAGACCTGCTGAGTTTTTCCAGGTAATTCTGTTTTTGTTTTGGATTTCCAGCATCCGCAGTTTTGTTTTGTCTTTATCTCAGTATTAAACTATACATGAGGGAGTACTTTACTCCGAATCTAACTTTATTACACTATATCTGATGGATGGAGTGCTTTACTCTGAATCTAACTGTATTAAACAATACCTGATGGAGTGTTTCACTCTGAATCTAACTGTATTAAACTATTCCTGATGGAGTGCTATATTCTCAATCTAATTATTAAAAGATACCTGGAGTTATTACTCTGAATCTAACTGTATTAAGCGATATATGAAGTGTTTTTCTCTGAATCTAAATGTATTAAATTCTACGTAATGGAGTGTTTTACTCTGAATCTAAATGTAGTAAACTATACCTGATTGAGTGTTACACTTTGAATCTAACTTTATTAAACTAAGCCTGAGGGAGTACTTTACTCCGAATCTAACTTTATTACACTATATCTGATGGACGGAGTGCTTTACTCTGAATCTAACTGTATTAAACTCTACGCAATGGAGTGTTTAACTCTGAATGTAAATGTATTTCAATATTCCCGGAGTGCTTTACCCTGAACGTAACCATGTTAAAATATACCTGGTGGAGCGCTTCACTCTGAATCTAACTGTATTAAACTATACCTGATGGACTGCTTTACTCTGAATGTTTCTGTACTATTTCTGATGGATGGAGTGCTTTAATCTGAATCGAACTGTATTAAACTATATCTTATGGAGTTTTCTTAGTCTGAATCCAACAGTATTAAATTATACCTGATTGAGTTCTAATCCCTGAATCTAACTGTATTAAACTCTATCTGGAATGTTTTACTCTGAATCTAACTGTATTAAACAATACCTGATGGAGTGTTTTACTCTGAACCTAACTGTATTAAACTATACCTGATGGATTGTTTTACTCTGAATCTAACTGTATTAAACTATACCTGGTGGAGCACTTCACTCTGAATCTAACTGTATTAAACTATACCTGATGGATTGTTTTACTCTGAATCTAACTGTATTAAACTATACCTGGTGGAGTGTTTCACTCTGAATCTAATTGTATTAAACTATACCTGATGGAATATGTCAATCTGAATCCAAATTTATTAAACTATACCTGGTGGAGTGCTTCATTCTGAATCTAACTGTGTTAATCTATACCTGATGGATGGAGTGCTTTACTCTGAATCTAATGCTGTTAAACTATACCTGATGGACTGCTTTACTCTGAATTTAACTGTATTAAACCATACATGGAGCGCTTTACCGTGAATCTATACAGTTTTAAACCAGACCTAATGGAGTGCTTTACTCTGAATCTAACTCTATTAAACTATACTGGATGAAGTGCTTCACTCCAAATCGAACTTTATTAACCTTGATGTAATGAAATGTTTTACCCTGAATCTAACTATTAAACTATACCTGATGGACTGATTTACTCTGAATGTTTCTGTATTAAACTATATCTGATGGATGGAGTGCTTTACTCTGAATCGAACTGCACTAAATTATAGATAAAAGCAAAAAACTGCGGATGCTGGAAATCCAGAACAAAAACAAAAATAAAAACAAAAGTAAAAATACCTGGAAAAACTCAGCAGGTCTGACAGCATCTGCGGAGAGGAACACAGTTAACGTTTCAAGTCCGTATGACTCTTCAACAGAACTAAGGAAAAATAGAAGAGAGGTGAAATATAAGCTGGTTTAAGGGGGGGGGGGTGGGTTGGGTTGGGACAGGTAGAGCTGGATAGAGGGCCAGTGATAGCTGGAGATTGCCAAAAGATGTTGTAGATAAAAGGACAAACGGTGGTGATATTAGCTACGAAATGTGCTAACAGGTGAAATTAAGGATAGAAAGCAGGATGAGCAAGGTACAGATAGCCCTAGTGGGGGAGTGGTGGGGTGGGGGGAAGCGATTGAAATAGGCTGAAAGGTGGAGATAAAACAATGGATGGAAATAGATTTAAAAATAATGGAAATAGGTGGGAAAAGAAAAATATATAAAAATTATTGGAAAAAAAGGGGGATCGGAAAGGGGGTGGGGATGGAGGACAGAGTTCATGATCTAAAGTTGTTGAACTCAATATTCAGTCCGGAAGGCTGTAAAGTGCCTAGTCGGAAGATGAGGTGCTGTTCCTCCAGTTTGCGTTGAGCTTCACTGGAACAATGCAGAAGGCCAAAGATGGACAGGTGGGCATGAGAGCAGGGTGGAGTGTTAAAATGGCAAACAATAGGGAGGTCTGGGTCATGCTTGCGGACAGACAGAAGGTGTTCTGCAAAGCGGTCACCCAGTCTGCGTTGGGTCTCTCCAATGTAAAGGAAACTCCATTGGGAGCAATGAATACAGTAGAATAAATTGAGGGAAGTGCAAGTGAAATGCTGCTTCACTTGAAAGGAGTGTTTGGGCCCTTGGACGGTGAGGAGAGGGGAAGTAAAGGGGCACCTTCTGCGGTTGCATGGGAAGGTGCCGTGGAAGGGGGTTGAGGTGTAGGGGGTGATGGAGGAGTGGACCAGGGTGTCCCGGAGGGAATGATCCCTGTGGAATGCTGCCGGGGTGGGGGGGGTGAAGGGAAGATGTGTTTGGTGGTGGCATCATGCTGGAGTTGGTGGAAATGGCGGAGGATGATCCTTTGAATGCGGAGGCTGGTGGGGTGATAAGTGAGGACAAGGGGGACCCTATCATGTTTCTGGGAGGGAGGAGAAGGCGTGAGGGCGGATGCTCGGGAGATGGGCCGGACACAGTTGAGGGCCCTGTCAACGACCATGGGTGGAAAACCTCGGTTAAGGAAGAAGGAAGACATGTCAGAGGAACTGTTTTTGAAAGTGGCACCATCAGAACAGATGCGACGGAGGCGAAGGAACTGAGAGAATGGGATGGAGTCCTTACAGGAAGCGGGGTGTGAGGAGCTGTAGTCGAGGTAGCTGTGGGAGTTGGTAGGCTTGTAATGAATATTGGTGGACAGTGTATCACCAGAAATTGAGACAGAGAGGTCAAGGAAGGGAAGGGAAGTGTCAGAGATGCACCACGTGAAAATGATGGAGGGGTGGAAGTTGGAAGCAAAATTAATAAATTTTTCCAGGTCCAGACGAGAGCATGAAGCAACACCGAAGCAGTCATCGATGTACCGGAGAAAGAGTTGTGGGAGGGGGCCGGAGTAGGACCGGAACAAAGAATGTTCCACACACCCCATAAAGAGACAGGCATAGCTGGGGCCCATGCGGGTACCCATAGCCACACCTTTTATTTGGAGGAAGCAAGAGGAGTTTAAGGAGAAATTGTTCAGTGAGAGAACAAGTTCAGCCAGACGGAGGAGAGTAGAGGTGGATGGGGATTGTTTGAGCCTCTGTTTGAGGAAGAAGTGGAGAGCCATCAGACCATCCTGGTGGGGGATGGAGGTGTAGAGGGATTGGACATCCATGGTGAAGAGGAGGCAGTTGGGGCCAGGGAACCGGAAATTGTTGATATGATGCAGGGTGTCAGAGGAATTGCGGACGTAGGTGGGAAGGGACTGGACAAGGGGAGAGAGAATGGAGTCAAGATAGTGAGAAATGAGTTCCGTGGGGCAGGAACAAGCTGACATGATCGGTCTGCCGGGACAGTCCTGTTTGTGGATTTTGGGTAGGAGGTAGAAGCGGGCCGACCGAGGTTGAGAGACTATCAGATTGGAAGCTGTGGAAGGAAGATCTCCAGAGGAGATGAGGTCAGTAACAGTCCTGGAAACAATGGCTTGATGTTCAGTGGTGGGGTCATGGTCCAGGGAGAGGTAGGATGAAGTGTCTGCAACTTGAATTAAATTATACCTGATTGAGTTCTATTCCCTGATTCTAACTGTTATTAAACCATATCCAGAATGTTTTACTCTGAACCTAACTGTATTAAACTATTCCTAATGGGGTGCTTCACTCTGAATATAACTGTATTTAATGGTACCCGATGGAGTACTTTATTCTGAATCTAACTGCTTTAAACTATTCCTGATGGAGTGCTATCCTCTGAATCTAACTGTATTAAGCGATATCTGAAGTGTTTTCCTCTGAATCTAACTGTATTAATCTATACCTGATGGAGCATTTTCCTCTGAATCTAACTATATTAAACCACATCTGGAGGGCTTTACTCTGAATTTAACTGTATTAAACTATACCAAAGGGAGTACTTCATTTTGAAATTACCTGTATTAAACTATACTTGATAGATGCAGTGCTTTACTCTGAATCTAACTGCATTAAACTATACCTGGCGTGTTTCACTCTGAATCTAACTGTGTTGAACTACACCTGGTGGAGTCCTTTACTCTGAACGTGACTATATTAAAATATACCCCATGTAGTGTTTCACTCTGAATCTAACTGTATGGAATTATACCAAACGGAATGCTTTACCCAGAATCTAACTGTATTCAGCTATACATGATAGATGGAGTGCTTTGCTCTGAATCTAACTGCATTAAACGATATCTGATGGAGCGTTTTACTCTGAAAATAACTGTATTAAACTATACCTAATGGAGTGCTTCATTCTGAATCTAGCTGTATTATACTATACCTGTATTATACTATACCTGATGGAGTGCTTTATTCTGAATAGAACTGTATTAAACTCTGCGTAATGGAGTGTTTAATCCGAACTTAACTATTAAATTATACCTGATGGAGTTCTTTACCCTGAATCTGATTGCATTCAGCTATATTTTCATGTCTTCCAGTGAACATTGAGTCAGACCCTCCAATCCTCCCCTGCCACTAACCTCACAAGCTTCCTCTGCTCAGCAAGTCTGCTCACTCCCTCCTTTCAGACACCAGCCTGAATGCCCTTCGCCCATCCTAACTTTCAGTTCTACAATCTCAGCTTCCTCTATTTCTCAATATGCCCAACACCGCCCCCCCACCCACCCCCCCCCCCCCCCCCCCCCCCCCCCCTCCTCCGCTGCCTCAAGCTCGTGATCTGATTCAACCACTGTGTCCTCGTTCAGAATCATGTCTCTTGCCAGGATGAGCCTGCTCATGGGGCTGACACTCGGTGTCAGAAAGGAGAGATTTTTCCATCCCGAGTACCAAACTTCATCTCCTCCGGGTGTCTAACAATAGGATGAAGAAATGATTCCCCACTGATTCCAATTGCAATATTTCAAATATGATCAGCCCAACACTACAATATCCTAGGATCTAACTTCAGACTACCACTCGATAAAGCTATGGTATAGTACAAGTCAGAGAGATATACAGCACAGAAACAGGCCCTTCGGCCCATCGTGTCCATGCTGGCCATCACGGCCCCTATCTATTCTAATCCCATTTTCCAGCACTTGGCCCGTAGCCCCTGGATGCTATGGCGTTTCAAGTGCTCATCTAAATACTTCTTTAAATGTTGTGAGGGTTCCTGCCTCTACCACCCCCTTAGGCAGCGTGTCCCAGATTCCAACCACCCTCTGGGTGAAAAAAAGTTTCTTCACATCCCCTCTAAACCTCCTGCCCCTTACCTTAAATCTATGCCCCCTGGTTATTGACACCTCCACTAGGGGGAAAAGTTTCTTTCTATCTACCCTATCTATACCTCTCATAATTTTGTATACCTCTATCAGGTCCCCCCTCAGCCTTCTCTGCTCTAAGGAAAACAACCCTGGCCTCTCCAGTCTCTCTTCATAGCTGAAACGCTCCAGCCCAGGAAACATCCTGGTGAATCTCCTCTGCACCCTCTCCAGTGCAATCACATCCTTCCTATAGTGCAGCAACCAGAACTGCACACAGTACTCCAGCTGTGGCCTAACTAGTGTTTTATACAGCTCCAACATAACCTCTCTGCTCTGATATTCTATGCCTCAGCTAATAAAGGCAAGTATTCCATATGCCTTCTTAACCACCTTATCTACCAGTGCTGCTGCCTTCAGTGATCTATGAACATGTACACCGAGGTCCCTCTGATCCTCTGTACTTCCTAGGATCCTACCATTCATTGTGTATTCCCTTGCTGTGTTAGTCCCCCCAAAATGCATCACCTCACACTGCTCAGGATTAAATTCCATTTGCCACTGCTCTGCCCATCGTACCAGCCCATCTATATCATCCTGTAATCTAAGGTTTTCCTCCATTATATTTACGGCACCACCAATGTGCGTGTCATCTGCGAACTTACTGATCATACCTCCTATATTCATGTGTAAATCATTAATATACAAGACAAACAGCAAGGGTCGTAGCAACGAACCCTGCGGTACGCCACCGGAGTACCAGGAGCAACATTCTGCAGTGGGTTGAGAGCTCATTTCATCTCAGACCCTTGCAGCTGAGACAGCAGATTCAAGCTCATGTGCCACCTCATGGTGTGCTCCCATTCTCAAGCACTCTGGCCTGGATTAATTTGATGACAAACAGGGCCTTCGCTGATCCATGAGGAAGCAGCACACCATCCACGTGACTAGAAAAGGGGCTGGGGTTTGTGGTAACTGAAAATCGTAGGAACCGTACAGAGTTTAAAATGGTTAAAGTTCTGGTGCTAATAAATGGCAGTTTTTCTGGTAACTGTAAAGGGTGGGGCTACGGTGGCTTTTAATGTATGGGGTTGTGAATGGTGTAAATAGTGGGAGCTTTGAGGAGATTGTGGGGAGGACTGTTGTGACTATAAAACCAGGACTCTGGTGAATGCAATGGTTGGGGCTCCGGTGCAGGTGGCAGGGCAGGTTAAGAAAGCATTAATAAGGCATACAGGATCCTGGGCTTTATAAACAGAGACTGTGCGCGCAAAAACAAGCAGGTTATGGTAAGACTTTATAAAACATGTGTCTGGCCTCAAATGGACTATTGTGTCCAATTCTGGGCCCCCTTTATGGGTGGATGTGAAGGCATGTGAGAGGGTCCAGTAAAGATTTAAGAGCATGGTCCCAGGGATGAGGAGCTTGAGTTACAAGGGCAGACTGGAGAAGCTGGGGGTTGCTCTCCTGAGGGAAGACACGGTTGAGAGCAGATTTGATAGAGCTGTTCAAAACCATGACAGGTCAGGACAGAGTCAATAGGGAGCAAACTGTTCCCATTGGTGGAAGGTTCAGAGGGCACGGATTCAGGTGACTGGCAGAAGAACCACAGGCACATGAGGAACCAATATTTGTTGCCCAGCCCCAACTATCCTTCCTTGAGAAGGTGGAATGCACTGCCTGAAAGTGTGGTGGAGGCAGATTTAATTGAGGCTTGAAAAAGGGTATCAGATAAATATCTGAAAAAAATATTTGCAGGATTACGGGGCAGTGAGAGCTTGCACAAATACGACGGGCTGAATGGCTTCCTTTTGTGTTGTTACCAGTCCATGAATCGACGTGGGGTACTTGAGGATATAGCACAAATATGTTTAAGGGGAATTTGGATAAGGGAGAAAGTAACTGAAGGATTATGTTGATGGGGTGAGATAGAGGGGTGGGAGGAGATTCATGTGGAGTCCGAATACTGGCATGGACCAGTTGGGCTGAAAGGCCTGTTTCTGTGTTGTAAATTATATTCCATCTTCAATCTCAAGTGTCAATGGGAATGAACTGAAGGCAGCCAATATACCTTGGTGTTTGTATCTCCATGCAGCGTCCTTCTGATCAGTGTGGCACATGCCTCCACATACAGTGCATTAATCACACTCAGCCAATAGGGATGTTTAAACAGCTGCCCTGAATCTTTTCCTAAACAAGCACATTGAACTCAACAGTTACCTCCAACGCCAGTGAATGGCATTTGGCCAACGGAGATGCCCCGCCTCTGCTGGCTTCGAACGACCGGGCAAAAGTCCTCTCGCCTGCTCCTGAGCGCCGAGGTGAATCGAACTGTGGGTCAAATTGTCGCCACCCGGCTTCGTCTCGGCAAACCTGCAGCATGTCCTTCTGCCGCGCCACATACCGGGAATACAAGGGGTGCTCTCGGTCCATGGGCAGCTTTCCCAACAGCCTTGCACCTTGGGCCTGGTGAGCATTTTCTCCGTGGTCCATGCCACCCAATGTTCGGCCGGGCCCGGAAAGACCGTGGCTGTTGGTCTGCATTAAAGCATTCAAGCCCTCCTTTGGTTTCTCTGAAAAGTCAGCCGGCATGCTGCCCCTGAATGAGACGGGTGCTGCAGTCGGGTGGCCGGCATTTTCCAAGGTGGCCCCTTGATTTAAGAGTCTGAAGTCCTTGGGCAAGGATGGACAATTGGTGACAGACAGGCCCAGCGGCCTCACGTTTGGGCTTTTACTTCCAGGTTTCAGCCACAGGTTGTTGCTTCCCTCCAGGGAACGGGCGGCTTTGTAGCTTTCCGAGCACGGGCTGGAGGCACCCAGGCGATAGCCGGAAACCACCCCAGTCCGCAGCGCCTCACCTTCCTCCTGATACTTTGGCCGGGCTTCCCATTCCTGCGGTCGAGCGTTCCCTACGCTCCCGGATCCTTCACCGGCTGACTGGCAAGACTCGGGCTGCCCGTGTTTGACCCCGTAAAGCCGCGGCGCTCGCCGCTTCCTGAACAAGTTCCAGATCCTCCAGTGGAACGTCAAGGGAGAAATCCGGCGATAGAGGAGCATGTGGAAGGCCTGCATCAGCTTCCACCTCTTCCGATATCGCCTTCGCTTCAGGCCTCTACAAGATTTCGTGGCCGGCGCAATCTTGCACCCGATTTGATTCCTCAGCAGGGTCCCTTGGTGATCCACGCCTCCACCCAGAGCATAGCGACTGCATCTTGCCCGGTTGCTGGAAGAGTTACAGTTGCTCTCCATTTGCTTGGAACTAACCCTAGTGTCTGAGACCCCCCTCACTCGGGACACTGCATTCTGGCATTTCCCATTCAGGTGCCACACCCCAGTTGCTCGTAGCTTTTCCAGACAGCGCTTCAAAGGCTGCTTTCCTCTTCCTCGACAGATTGTTCCAGGTAGAGTGATTTGTCAAGAAGTGGCTTCCATCTTTCTGCACCCGCCCTGCCATCGAGTCTGAGACACCGTATCCTGTGTGTCCCTGGAACCAGCCCTCAGCCGATCGAGTCTTCGCCCTTCTCCCTGTGAAGTCCATTTTCCTCCTGGAACAAAGTTGCTCTTACTTTATGAAGGATGGGGTGTCAGGTTGAAGTCTGCTCACAGTGTTTCCTTCCTTGGATGTTATCTTGCATACTTTCTAGCTACCTGAAGGTGAGAAATTGTGGTTTTTAGTACAGATTTCATTCTCCCCCCACCTCCCTCATTCCTCTAAGAGTATTGGCATATCGGGTACAATTCTAAAGGTGCCACTAACCTTCAGGTGGCCATCCATCCTGTGTCACCCTAGACAGCTTGTGCCAGCAGGCAACTTGACTGTGCGTGGCATCACAGCCCAGTCCGATCACATTCTTAGCTTTCCGGCAGAGCTCACTGAATAGAGTACCAGGAATGTCACCTACAAGCGGTAGCCCGTTCTGATCATTTAGAATTAAAAGCAGCTGAACATGAGTAAAGGAGCCACCCTTTAACCCAAACCCAGAAACTCATGCAACAGACCAGAGTTTGAATCAGTTTTGAACCTCTAACCACTTCAAAATTCAGCCATGGCCTTGACATGAGTCCAGAGTTTATTTCTACCATACTCTAATGGTCGCTCCTTCTTGCCATCTCTGTAACCTCCTCGAGCCTTACAGAACATACACTCCCCTCCTAACCCCCCCTCTCTCCGAGAGCGCAGCTCTCCTCCATTTCGAGCCTCTTACACATCCCTGATTTATACCGCTTTGCCATTGGTGATTATGCCTTCATCTGCCTAGGTCCCGAGCTCTGGAATTCCCTCCCTAAACCTCTTAAAGGAACATAAGAAATAGGAGCAGGAGTAGTCCATCCAGCGCCTCAAACCTGTCCTTTTCAATCAGATCCTGGCTGATCTACGACATCAAATCCACTTTCCTGCCCTATCGCCACGTCCTTCAGTGTCGAAGAATCTATCCAACTCAGTCTTGAATATACTCAATGACTCAACATCTACAGCTCTAAAGATTCACAACCCTCTGGGTGAACAAGTTCGCAGCTCAGGCTAACCCCTCGCACTGAGATTACGACCCCTAGTACTAAACTCACCTCTCCCAACCACACTCTGCTCCTTAAGGGCCACCACTTTGACCAAGTTTTCGTGCACCTGTCCTAATACCTTACCTCACTTTTTGTCTGAAAATATTCCTGTGAAGCCTGTGTATAAACACAAGTTGTAGTTGTCTTGCTCTCCAACGCCTGTTCCATATTACTCTTCTGCCAAATACAGCGGGGAACCAATCACTCCTCAAGCCTCTGCCAAAGCTGCCCGAGTCAGCCAATAAAATGCTTACAAGATGCGGCCATCAATTATCACTACCTTACTTGCACCAAACGCTCTTGGATGCTGGGTACAAGTGCGTTATTAAGGAAATTCCTGTATATGATGTGATATCAAATAAGTTCTGTGGAGAGGCTGGAACTGTTCTCCTGAGGAGATTTGATAATAACATTCAAAATCACGAGGGGGGTCTGGACAGATAGGGAGAAACTGTTCCCATTGGCGGAAGGATCGAGAACCAGAGGGCACAGGTTTAATGTAATTGGCAAAAGAAGTAATGGCGACATGAGGAAAAACTTGCTCATGCAGCGAGTGGAGTGCATCTGGAATGCGCTGCCTGAGAGTGTGGTCGAGGTGGGGTCAATTGAGGCTTTCTAAAGGGAACTAGATCATTATCTGAAATGAAACCATTTGCAGGTGAAAAAGCAGGGCAGTGGCACCAGGTGAACTGCCCCTTCGGAGGGCCAGCACGGACACAATGGTCTGAATGGCCTACTGTATTGTAACTATTCTGTGATTCTATGATACAATTCTAAGATCACTCTGACTGTAATACTGGCTTCAGTCAACAGTGTCTCTGGAGTTAATGTTCTGTGTGGCATTCCTAAGCAATACACTAAAGGGCCTGAATGAACGAAAACCTATTTAGCATATACAATGCAAACTGCCTGTCCTCAATAGGTTTCTTGTCTTCCAATTCCTTGTTTAGAAGCCAATTATATCAACAATTGCTTAGTGACTGGAATAGTTATTTGAAATGTTAACTGATGGATAGATGAAGAGGCTTCTCAACTCATGGAGGTAATAGCGAGGGTCCAGTCATTAACGTCTGGCAGAATATGAGATCCATTAAACCCTTAGCCTGTTTATATCAAAGGAACTGCGAGAGTGTTACAAACAAGCCATGGCATAATTCCATTTCAGGTAGCTCAGCTTCAATTCTGCAACAAGTTCCAAACTTTTGTGGACAAACTGGATTCACATCGTCCATGTACAATGTCACCTCTGGACAGTCTACCAAGAGACACATCTGTCTTTCATCTAAACGACTGGCATACTGAGATCCGCACGTTCTAAATTCACCCAGTGTAGAACGATTCTAATTTTATGCTTTTGAGAATTTGCATTTCCCGTATCTTCTTGTAAGATTTGATTACTGTGTATTAACCAATGCATAAATAAATCCGACTTCAGTGGGTTTAGCCTATTCCAGCAGTCTGCCAATTTTCCACTTTTTTTTTGGAAGAGGCAAGAATCCATGCCATCCCCAATGAACATTACTCTGCAATTGGGGTTTCTTGCTGAAACTACGCACTAACCCTTAAGTAGCATTTACAGGAAATGGCCCAGGACAGTTCTCACCAGAGTCCCGGGCTAATATTGATCGCTCCAACAACACCAAGAAAAAAAGATCATCTGGTCAGATTATCTGCTCACGGCAACTTGCTGTGCACTGACTGGCTGCCCTGTTTCCTAACTTACAACAGTGACTAAATGCTAAAAGTACTTAATTTGCTGCAATGTGCTTTGAGACATCCTGGGCTGTGCACTGACTGGCTGCCCTGTTTCCTAACTTACAACAGTGACTAAATGCTAAAAGTACTTAATTTGCTGCAATGTGCTTTGAGACATCCTGGGGCTTGTGAAAAGCCCTGTATAAATGGCAGACTTTCTTTCTAACTAACTGACACTAACTACTTCTGCGCAGGCCAGAGATAAAACTTGGCAACTTATTGCCTGCATGGCTGAGTACAATATTACACAGTACAATGCTACTAGCTCTTTACAGCATGCGTTAAGAACAGGGACCAAAACCACAGTATCAACCGAGCTCCAATATATCAATCTGTACAGACGAGGATTCTCCACAGCTTTATAAAGAAAAACCTGTGTTTCTGCAGCACCTCTCTTCTCCTCAGGACAGTCTCTTTCAGCAACGTTAGCTGAGGGGTAAGTATTCTCTCAGCAGAAAGCTTCCTGCTCCTCTTCAAAATAGTGCAATGGGGCCTTTTATGTTTGCCCAAGATAGAAGATGGTGCTTCGGTTTAACGCCTCATCCAAAAGACAGCACCTCTGACAATGCAGCACTCGCTCAGTACTGCACTGGGAATGTTGGCATGGATTTCATGCTCAAGTCTCTGGAGAGGGATTTGAACCCATGGCCGTCTGATTCAGACGTGAGGGGCTGTGCTACCCACTAAAACATGGCTGAGGGCGATCAGCTACAGGAGCAGTACTCAGTCACTTTTAACTGTAATTATACATGCATCCTCATCATTGAGACAGATTGACAAGCTTCTCAACATTCAACCAGGAGTAATGCTGAGAGGATGCAGAGCAAAGCAACTGTTTCAGACCATCAGCCCTACAATATTGGGGACACTATTAGAGCAGTCACACAAATTTCCACACATATGGAAGGGTCTGATAGGCTGAACTTAAGAGAAGATGTTTCCACTTCCTGGTGAAACTAGAACCAGAGGCCATAGGTATATGATAATTATTAATAAATCCAATGGGGAATTCAGGAAAAACTTCTTTACCCAGAGAGTGGGGAGAATGTGGAGCTCGCTACCAACCACAGGGAGTGGTTGAGATGAATAGTACAGAGACATTTAGGGGGAGGGAAGCTTGATAAACAGGAGGGGGAACGGAATGGAATGATATACTGATAGGGCGAGATGGAAGAGGGAGTGGGAAGAGGCGCGAACGCAGCAGAAACACCAGCACGGAGCCGACGGGCCGAATGGCCTGTTTCCGTGCTGGAAATTCTGCGTGATATGCGATCACGTGAAGAGTCACTCGAGGTTATCATCTTGAAGGAAAGCTCAGGAATCTGGAGTGCTTCCTCTACCCACATTTACACTGAGAAAGTGGAGATGGTCTAAATGAAGCACCTTGGAAAGCTGAACAAAGGAAGTTTGCTTTCACTGGTTGATGAAGTAGTAACCAAGTGAAAGGGACTTGAGGGAGATAGAAGATTTATTCCAAACTGGCCTATGTGAACATGGAATGTTTTACCACAAGTGACTATGAGTTAGAGAGGGCTGAGGAACAGGAGCAGGCATATTCGAACTTGTAGCTTTCTCCAGTGTTTATACTTTTTTCATGCATAGGATGTCACTGGCTGGATGGCCATTTATTGTCCACCCCTAATTGCTCATGAGAAGATGGTGGTGAGCTGCCTCAGTCCCTGTGGTGCAGGTACACCATCAATGTCCTGGGGTTTACCATTGACCAGAAACTGAACTGGACTCGCCATATAAATATTGTGGCTACAAGAGCAGGTCAGAGGCTGGGAATCCTGCAGTGAGTAACTCACCTCCTGTCTCCCCAAAGCCTGTCCACCATCGACAAGGCACAAGTCAGGAGTGTGATGGAATAAGCTCCAACAACACTCAAGAAGCTTGACACTATCGAGGAAAAAGCAGCCCCGCTTGATTGGCACCCCACCCACCATCTTCAACATTCACTCCCCACACCACTGGCACACAGTAGCCGCAGTGTGTACCATCTACAAGATGCACTGCAGCAACTCACCAAGGCTCCTTAGGCAGCACCTTCCAAACCTGCGACCACTACCATCTAGAAGGACAAGGGCAGCAGACACATCAGGACACCGCCACCTGCAAGTTCCCCTCCAAGTCACTCACCACCCTGACTTAGAAATATATCGGCCGTTCCTTCACTGTCACTGGGTCCAAATCCTGGAACTCTCTCCCTAACAGCGCTGTGGGTGTACCTACACCACACGGACTCCAGCGGTTCAAGAAGGCAGTTCACCCACCACCTTCTCAAGGGACAATTAGGGATGGGCAATAAATGCTGGGCCCAGCCAGAGACACCCACATCCCCATGGATGAATTAAAAAAACACCCACTGTGCTGCCAGGAATGGAGTTCTTCCAACCATTTGCCCACTCCCTACCTCAGAGGGGCAGAAGCCAATTCAGATACCCTCTCTGCCACTCCAGTTGAAAGCAGCCTGCAATCAAAACTCAGACCTTGGTGATCTACCTGGCTCAGTGCAATGCCACACTGGCTGCGGTGAGCTTCTCAGGTTCTCTAAACAGACACACCCTTACATAACACAGAACCTGAAGAGATTCCGTGAACGAGTAAAACCATCAAAAACACTGTTTCAGATCAACAGGATGCAAAGCACCTTAATCACAAAATGAAAACAGCATTAATCCTGACAGGAAAGAATCTCCCAGCCCAGCCCAGCCTCTTGGTTAGTTTGCTGGAATCAAAAACCTGCAAAATCTGAACTCACACTCGACCAGAACGGCATCATTTACACATTTTGATTTCAGTTTTTCCCCAAAATATATTGCAGCTGGAAACAGTTTTTTTTTTGAGGCTGTCATGTTTAAACGTTTCCACATGAAGCCTAATCTTGTCCAGCGAACAAAGTATAGTGCAATTTCCCCAACTCTTTGCCGGGTGTGTGTGGGGGTGGGGAATACAGGAAGTGGAGGGTGTGGGGAGGGGAATACAGGGGCTGGGAGGGCATGGGGGTGGGGGCGGACGGGGTGGAGGGATTTGGAAGCGGACGGGGTGGGGGGGGTTGGTGTCCTGACCGGGGCGCGGTGGGGTACATTATCAGAACAACACCCCCCCAACCACCCTCCCTCCCCCTCCCTTCTTCCCCACTCACTCCCTCCACAACCCCTTTCCCGTCACCCCTCCCCACACCCACCCCACTCTCCCATCCTCCTTCCCTCCTCCCAATCATTCCCCTTCCTCTCGCTCCCACTCCACCATCCATTTTCAACCCACCCACCTTCTACCCCACCCACCCTCTCTCTTCTCTCCCCCACCCCCCTCTCACACCTCCATTAACCTCTCCCCAATCCCCATTTCCCCCACAACCCCCCTCCTTCCTCTCCCCAATTCTGCTTCCCCCCAATTCCCCCCTCTCCTAAACACCCCCATCCCTCCTGTCTCCTCCTTTCTTCTTCCCTGACTCCCCCTCACCCACAACCCACCCTCTCCCCAAAATCCCCCAACACCCACTCCCCCCAACCCCAACTCCTATCACTCCCCAACACTTCCTTCTCCCCAATCCCCTCTCCCCAAAACCCCTTTCCCAATGTCCACCTCCCCCTGCCCCTTTCTCCAAACCCCCTCCCCAACGTCCCCCCCTTCCCCCTCTCTCCAACCCCGGACCCCACGTCTCCCCCTCTCCAACTCCCCCCATGTCCACCCCCCTGCAATACCCCCATATCCACCCTCTCCAACGCCCCTCCCCTACCCCCTCCCCCAAACCCCCCAACGTACACCTGCCCCCCAATGTCCCCTCTCCCTCCAATGTCCCCCCCTCCCACTAACATCCCCAACAACCCCCCAACATACCCACTCCCAACATCCCTCCTTCCCAACCCCCCACTTCCCCCTCCCCTCCAACATCCCCCCTCACCCACAACCCCCCACATCTCCCCTCCCCCCACAACCCCCCCCATGTCCCATCTCCCCCCATATCCCCACGTCCCCCCCAACACCCTCCCCTATCCCCCCAACCCTCCCACATCCCCCCAACACTCCCATATCCCAACCCTCTCACCCCTCACGTCCCCCCTCCCCTCTCGTCGCCCCGCCCTTCGCCCCCACCGCGCACCCCTCCCTTCTCCCCCCCACGTCCCCCATCCCCTCTCCCCCCCTTCCCCCCAACCCCCCACACACCCCCTTCCCCACCAACCCCCCACACATCCCCCTTCCCCCCAACCCCCCACACATTCCCCTTCCCCACCAAACCCCCACACATCCCCCTTCCCCCCGACCCCCCCACACATCCCCCTTCCCCCCGACCCCCCACACATCCCCCTTCCCCCCGACCCCCCACACATCCTCCTTCCCCCCCGACCCCCCCACACATCCCCCTTCCCCAACTCCCCCACGTCCCCCTCACCCCAACCACCCCAACTTCCCTCCACGTCCTCCCTGCCCCCAACTCCCCCACATCCCCCTATCCCCTCCTCACATCCCCCCTCCCCCCCACGTCCCCCAACACCCACTCACGTCCCCCCAACCCCCCCCTCACGTCCCCCCCTCCCCCCCTCCACACTCACGTCCCCCTCCCCCCTCACCCCAACCCCCCTCACGTTCCCCTCCCCCAACCCGCCCCCAAGTCCCCCCCTCCCCCCAACCCCAACCACGTCCCCCCTCCCCCAACCCCCCCAAGTCCCCCCTCCCCCCCAACACCCCCTCACGTCCCCCCTCCCACCAAACCCCCCCTCACCTCCCCCCAACCCGCCCTCACCTCCCCCCTCCCACCAAACACCCCCTCACCTCCCCCCTCCCCCCAAACCGCCCTCACCTCCCCCCTCCCCGCAACCCGCCCTCACCTCCCCCCTCCTCCCAACCCCTCCTCACCTCCCCCCTCCCCCTCCTCACGTTCCCCCCCTCCCCCCAACCCGCCCTCACCTCCCCCTCCCCCTCCTCACGTTCCCCCCTCCCCCCAACCCCTCCTCACGTCCCCCCTCCCCCAACTCCTCCTCACGTCCCCCCTCCCCCAACCCCTCCTCACGTTCCCCCCTCCCCCAACCCCTCCTCACGTCCCCCCTCCCCCTCAAACCCCTGCTCACGTCCCCCCTCCCCCCAACCCCCCAACCTCCACCTTACGTCCCCCCTCCCCCCAACCCCCCTCACCTCCCCCCTCCCCCCAACCCCCCCTCACCTCCCCCCTCCCCCCAACCCCCCCTCACCTCCCCCCTCCCCCCAACCCCCCCTCACCTCCCCCCTCCCCCCAACCCCCCCTCACATCCCCCTAACCCGCCCTCAACTCTCCCCAACCCGCCCTCACCTCCCCCTCCCCCTCCTCACGTTCCCTTCTCCGCCCCAACCGCTCCTCACGTTCCCCCTCCCCCCCCACGTCCCCTCAACCCCCCCTCACGTCCCCTCTCCCCCCAACCCCCCCTCACCTCCCCCCTTCCCCCCAAACTCCGCCTCACGTCCCCCCTCCCCCCAACCCCTCCTCACGTCCCCCCTCCCCCAACCCCTCCTCACGTCACCCCTCCCCCCAAACCCCTCTCACGTCTCCCCTCCCCCCCAACCTCCACCTTACGTCCCCCCTCCCCCCAACCCCACTCACGTCCCCCCTCCCCCAACCCCCCTCACTTCCCCCTCCCCCCAAACCCCCTCACGTCCCCCCTCCCCCAACTCCCCCTTACGTCCCCCTCCTCCCAATCCCCTCTTACGTTCTGCTCCCCCCAACCCTCCCCTCACGTCCCCCCTCCCAACCCCTCCTCACGTCCCCTCTCCCCCCAACCCCCTCTCACGTCCCCCCCAACCCCTCTCACGTCCCCCCTCCCCCAAACCCCCCCTCACGTCCCCACTCCCCCAAACCCCCCCTTACGTCCCCCTCACATCCCCCCACCTTACGTCCCCCCTCCCCCCAAAGCCCCTCACGTCCCCCCTCACCCCAACCCCCCTCACGTCCCCCCTCCCAACCCCCCCTCACGTCCCCCAACCCCCCCTTACATCCCCCCCACCCCCCTCACGTCCCCCCTCCCCCCAACCCCCCCTCACGTCCAGCCCTCACCTCCCCCCAACCCCCCCTCACGTCCCCCTCCCCCCAACGCCCCCCTCACGTCCCCCTCCCCCCAACCCCCCCTCACTTCCCCCCAACCCCCCCGAACATCCCCCTCCCCCCTCACTTCCCCCCTCCCCCAACCCCGTCCCACGTCCAACCCCACGTCCCCCCTCCCCCCAACCCTCCCTCACGTCCCCCCTCCCCCAACACCCCCTCACGTCTCCCCTCCCCCCAAACCCCTCTCACGTCCTCCCTCCCCCCAACCCCACCTCACGTCCACCCCAACCCCCCTCACATCCCCCAACCCCACCTCACGTCCACCCCAACCCCCCTCACATCCCCCAACCCCCCCTCACGCCCCCCCCTCCCCCCAACCCCCCCTCACGCCCCCCCTCCCCCCAACCCCCCACCACGTCCTCCCTCCCTCAACCCTCCCTCACGTCCCCCTCCCCCAACCCCCCCCCACGTCCCCCCTCCCCAACCCCCCCTCACGTCTCCCCTCCCCCCAACCCCCCCCCCACGTCCCCCTCCCCCCCTCACTTCCCCCCTCACTTCCCCCCTCCCCCCCCACGTCCCCCCTCCCCCCCTCACGTCCCCCCTCCCCCAACCCCCCCTCCCTCCCCCCAACCCCCCCCCCTCCCCCCAACCCCCCCCTCACGTCCCCCCTCCCCCAACCCCCCCTCCCTCCCCCCAACCCCCCCCTCACGTCCCCCCTCCCCCAACCCCCCCTCACCTCCCCAAACCCCCCCTCACCTCCCCCCTCCCTCTCTGTTGCCCCCCACCCTCTTTCTCTCTATTTACTCTCCTCACCATCATGGTTTCTCTCTCTCTCTCCTTCTCTCGGTCGCGCTCTCCGCTACGTCACCGGCGCGCTCCCTCTGACGTCACGACGCAGCGTCCAGCGTTGCGCGTCCCCGTCTCCGCCCGTCGCTTCCTGTGCACAACGCGCGCGAGCGCCTGATGCGGCTGCCTGAGCGCGAGCGCCCCGCCCCTCCCCCCCCTCCTCCTGACCACGTGGCACAGCCGGGCCCAGGGGAACAACCAATTGTGAGGTGGGAATGTTCAAGGAGGGAATGGTCTGGAGTAGGATGGAGCGGTCAAGGAGGGAATGGTCTGGAGTAGGATGGAGCGGTCAAGGAGGGAATGGTCTGGAGCAGGATGGAGCGGTCAAGGAGGGAATGGTCTGGAGCAGGATGGAGCGGTCAAGGAGGGAATGGTCTGGAGCAGGATGGAGCGGTCAAGGAGGGAATGGTCTGGAGCAGGATGGAGCGGTCAAGGAGGGAATGGTCTGGAGCAGGATGGAGCGGTCAAGGAGGGAATGGTCTGGAGCAGGATGGAGCGGTCAAGGAGGGAATGGTCTGGAGCAGGATGGAGCGGTCAAGGAGGGAATGGTCTGGAGCAGCTTGGAGTGGTCAAGGAGGGAATGGTCTGGAGAAGGATGGAGTGGTCAAGGAGGGAATGGTCTGGAGCAGGATGGAGCGGTCAAGGAGGGAATGGTCTGGAGCAGGATGGAGCGGTCAAGGAGGGAATGGTCTGGAGCAGGATGGAGCGGTCAAGGAGGGAATGGTCTGGAGCAGGATGGAGCGGTCAAGGAGGGAATGGTCTGGAGCAGGATGGAGCGGTCAAGGAGGGAATGGTCTGGAGCAGGATGGAGCGGTCAAGGAGGGAATGGTCTGGAGCAGGATGGAGTGGTCAAGGAGGGAATGGTCTGGAGCAGGATGGAGCGGTCAAGGAGGGAATGGTCTGGAGCAGCTTGGAGTGGTCAAGGAGGGAATGGTATGGAGCAGGATGGAGTGGTCAAGGAGGGAATGGTGTGGAGCAGGATGGAGCGGTCAAGGAGGGAATGGTCTGGAGCAGGATGGAGCGGTCAAGGAGGGAATGGAGTGGAGCAGGATGGAGCGGTCAAGGAGGGAATGGTCTGGAGCAGGATGGAGTGGTCAAGGAGGGAATGGTGTGGAGCAGGATGGAGCAGTAAAGGAGGGAATGGTCTGGAACAAGATGGAGTGGTCAAGGAGGGAATGGTGTGGAGCAGGATGGAGTGGTCAAGCAGGGAATGGTATGGAGCAGGATGGAGCGGTCAAGGAGGGAATGGTGTGGAGCAGGATGGAGTGGTCAAGGAGGGAATGGTCTGGAACAAGATGGAGTGGTCAAGGAGGGAATGGTGTGGAGCAGGATGGAGTGGTCAAGGAGGGAATGGTGTGGAGCAGGATGGAGCGGTCAAGGAGGGAATGGTGTGGAGCAGGATGGAGCGGTCAAGGAAGGGATGGTGTGGAGCAGGATGGAGCGGTCAAGGAGGCAATGGCCTGGAACAAGATGGAGTGGTCAAGGAGGGAATGGTCTGGAGCAGGATGGAGTGGTCAAGGAGGGAATGATCTGGAGCAGGATGGAGTGGTCAAGGAGGGAATGGTGTGGAGCAGATGGAGCAGTAAAGGAGGGAATGGCCTGGAACAAGATGGAGTGGTCAAGGAGGGAATGGTGTGGAGCAGGATGGAGTGGTCAAGGAGGGAATGGCCTGGAACAAGATGGAGTGGTCAAGGAGGGAATGGTCTGGAGCAGGATGGAGTGGTCAAGGAGGGAATGATCTGGAGCAGGATGGAGTGGTCAAGGAGGGAATGGTGTGGAGCAGGATGGAGTGGTCAAGGAGGGAATGGTCTAGAGCAGGATGGAGTGGTCAAGGAGGGAATGGTCTGGAGCAGGATGGAGTGGTCAAGGAGGGAATGGTCTGGAGTAGGATGGAGTGGTCAAGGAGGGAATGGTGTGGAGCAGGATGGAGCGGTCAAGGAGGGAATGGTGTGGAGCAGGATGGAGCGGTCAAGGAGGGAATGGTCTGGAGCAGGATGGAGTGGTCAAGGAGGGAATGGTCTGGAGCAGGATGGAGCGGTCAAGGAGGGAATGGTCTGGAGCAGCTTGGAGTGGTCAAGGAGGGAATGGTATGGAGCAGGATGGAGTGGTCAAGGAGGGAATGGTCTGGAGCAGGATGGAGCGGTCAAGGAGGGAATGGTCTGGAGCAGGATGGAGTGGTCAAGGAGGGAATGGTCTGGAGCAGGATGGAGCGGTCAAGGAGGGAATGGTCTGGAGCAGCTTGGAGTGGTCAAGGAGGGAATGGTATGGAGCAGGATGGAGCGGTCAAGGAGGGAATGGTCTGGAGCAGGATGGAGCGGTCAAGGAGGGAATGGTCTGGAGCAGGATGGAGCGGTCAAGGAGGGAATGGTCTGGAGCAGGATGGAGCGGTCAAGGAGGGAATGGTCTGGAGCAGCTTGGAGTGGTCAAGAAGGGAATGGTCTGGAGCAGCTTGGTGTGGTCAAGGAGGGAATGGTATGGAGCAGGATGGAGTGGTCAAGGAGGGAATGGAGTGGAGCAGGATGGAGTGGTCAAGGAGGGAATGGTCTGGAGCAGGATAGAGCGGTCAAGGAGGGAATGGTCTGGAGCAGGATGGAGCGGTCAAGGAGGGAATGGTGTGGAGCAGGATGGAGTGGTCAAGGAGGGAATGGTCTGGAGCAGGATGGAGCGGTCAAGGAGGGAATGGTGTGGAGCAGGATGGAGTGGTCAAGGAGGGAATGGTATGGAGCAGGATGGAGCGGTCAAGGATGGAATGGTGTGGAGCAGGATGGAGCGGTCAAGGATGGAATGGTCTGGAGTAGGATGGAGTGGTCAAGGAGGGAATGGTGTGGAACAAGATGGAGTGGTCAAGGAGGGAATGGTGTGGAGCAGGATGGAGTGGTCAAGGAGGGAATGGTGTGGAGCAGGATGGAGTGGTCAAGGAGGGAATGGTGTGGAACAAGATGGAGTGGTCAAGGAGGGAATGGTCTGGAGTAGGATGGAGTGGTCAAGGAGGGAATGGTGTGGAACAAGATGGAGTGGTCAAGGAGGGAATGGTGTGGAGCAGGATGGAGTGGTCAAGGAGGGAATGGTGTGGAGCAGGATGGAGTGGTCAAGGAGGGAATGGTGTGGAACAAGATGGAGTGGTCAAGGAGGGAATGGTGTGGAGCAGGATGGAGTGGTCAAGGAGGGAATGGCCTGGAACAAGATGGAGTGGTCAAGGAGGGAATGGTGTGGAGCAGGATGGCGTGGTCAAGGAGGGAATGGTGTGGAGCAGGATGGAGTGGTCAAGGAGGGAATGGCCTGGAACAAGATGGAGTGGTCAAGGAGGGAATGGTCTGGAGCAGGATGGAGCGGTCAAGGAGAGAATGGTCCGGAGCAGGATGGAATGGTTAAGGAGGGAATAGTCTGGAGCCCAAGGAAATGGTCAAGAAGGGAATGGTCCGGATCAGGAGGAAATGGTCAGGAGCAGGAGGGGATGGTCAGGTTGAGGGAATGGTCAAGGAGGGAATGGCCTGGAGCAGAATGGAGTGGTCAAGGAGGGAATGGTCAAGGATGGAATGACTTGGCGCAGGATGGAGTGATCAAAGAGGGAATGGTCTGGAGCAGGATGGAATGGTCAAGGAGGGAATGGTCTGGAGCCCAAAGAAATTGTCAAGAAGGGAATGGTCCGGATCAGGAGGGAATGGTCAGGAACGGGAGGGAATGGTCAGGAGGGAATGGTCAGGATCAGGAAAAGAGGGAATGGTCTGGAGCAGGATGGAATGGTCAAGGAGGGAATGGTCTGGAGCCCAAAGAAATTGTCAAGAAGGGAATGGTCCGGATCAGGAGGGAATGGTCAGGAACGGGAGGGAATGGTCAGGAGGGAATGGTCAGGATCAGGAAGGAATGGTCAAGGGGGGAATGGTCTGGAGCAGGAAGGAATGGTCAGGAGGGAATGGTCAGGATCAGGAAGGAATGGTCAAGGAGGTAATGGTCAGAAGCCAGATAGATTGGTCTGGAGGGAATGGTCTGATGGGAGTGGCCAGGAGGAAATGGTTAAGATGGAGTGGTCAGGAGGGAATGGTCAAGATGGAGTGGTCAAGCGGGAATGGCCAGAAGGAAATGGTCACAATGGAATGGTCAGAAGGGAATGGTCAAGATGGACTGGTCAGAAGGGAATGGTCAAGAGGGAATGACCAGGAAAGAATGATCAAGGAATACAAACAAATGAATTAGGAGCAGGAGTAGGCCACTCGGCCCCTCAAGCCTGCTCAGCTATTTAATAAGATCATGGTTCATCTGATTGTAACCTCAACCCCATATTCTTACCTACCCCTATAACCTTTCACCCCCTTGTTAATCAAGGATCTATCTAGCTCTGCCTTAAAAATGTTCAAAGACTCTGCTTCCACCGCATTTTGAGGAAGAGAGTTCCAAAGACTCACCACCACCTGAGAGAAAACTTTCTCCTCATCTCTGTCTTAAATGGCCGACCCCTTATTTTTAAACAGTGACCCCTGGTTCTAGATTCTCCCACAAGAGGAAACATCCTCTCCACATCCACCCTGTCAAGATGCCTCAGGATCTTATATGTTTCAATCAAGTCGCCTCTTACTCTTCTAAACTCCAGCGGATAAAAGTCTAGTCTGTCCAACCTTTCCTCATAAGACAACCCACCCATTCCAGGTATTAGTCTAGTAAACCTTCTCTGAATTGCTTCCAATGCACTTACATCCTTCCTTAAATAAAGAGACTAATACTCTACACAGTACTCCAGATGTGGTCTCACTAATGCCCTGTACAACTGAAGCATTATGTCCCTACTTTTGTATTCAATTCTCCTCACAATAAGCAATAACATTCTATTAACTTTCCTCACTACTTGCTGGACCTGCATACTAACCCTTTGTGATTCATGCACTAGGACACCCAGATCCCTCTCCATCTCAGAGCTCTGTAATCTCTCAGCCATTAGATAAATGCTTCTTTTTTATTTTTCCTTCCAAAATGGACAATTTTACATTTTTCCAAATTATACTCCATTTGCCAGATCTTTGCCCATTCACTTAACCTATCCATATCCCTTTGTAGCCTCCTTATGTCCCCCTCACATCTTTCTTTCCTACCTATCTTTGTGTCATCAGCAAATTTAACAACCATACCTCTGGTCCCTTCATCCAAGTCATTTACATAAATTGTAAAAATTTGAGGCCCTAGCGTTGGTCCCTGTGGCACACCACTCATTACATTTTGCCAACCTGATAAAGACCCATTTATGCCTACTCTCTGTTTTCTGCCAGCCAGCCAATCTTCTATCCACGCCAATATGTTACCCCCTACACCATGAGCTTTTATTTTTCACAATAACCTTTGATGTGGCACCTTATCAAACGCTTTCTGGAAATCTAAGTACAGCACATCCACCGGCTCCCCTTTATCCACAGCACATGTGACTCCTTCAAAGAACTCCAATAAATTGGTTAAACATGATTTCCCTTTCACAAAACCATGTTGACTCTGCCTGATTACTTCAATTTTTCCAAATGGCCTGTGATAGGAAATAGAGATGGTTTGAGTAAGTTGTATTTGGGTGTGTTAAGAATAAGGTATATCCTTAAGTTTAAGTTTAATTTATATATTTTTTTCTATTTGTGGGTTAAAAGGCGAAATCTGAGATCTAGTTTCATTTTTGAGTGGAGACAATGGGTCTCAAGCTCTGTTTTTGTATACCTGAAATTCCAATGACATTTTAACAGCTCTTGAAAGCTAATGAAGTAGAGAAAAAAAAACTGTGTTGTTGCCTAGCAGCAGAGGCACAGAGAGGGAGGCCCCACCCATACACCCGCATACACACACACACACACATACACACACACACACAAACCAAAATTGGTTTGAGTTCAAAAACAGAAAATGCTGGAAAAAACTCAGCAGGTCTAGCAGCATCTGTGGAGAGAGAGAAACAGAGTTAACGTTTTGAGTCCGTATGACTCTTCGTCAAAGCAGTTTGGGTTCAGTTGGAAGTTGGAAGAGACTGGACAGCGGAGGGACAGATAGCAAGTCCCAAACTGAAGTGGAAGCCGGGATTCCAGAGGAACCGAATACTCGGAGAAGGAACTGCAGAGAGAGCAGATTGCCCAAAAGAACTGAAAGGTCCCAAGGAGACTTAGTCAAAGGAAGTGGAAATGGAAGTGACAGTAAGGATCAGAGAGGAAAGCTCCAAGTTTCAAGCGTAAAGGGAGAAATCTACAAGAAGCAGATTTAATGCGATATGGGTGTGTGAGAAACTGGAAGGTCCATGGTGACAGCTGAATCTCTGTAACTCTTCACTATGAGCAGGTGAAGCAGTGGTGTGTACTGTTGATGGCTGAGTGAGTCAGAAAGGGTGTGTGGTAGAAAGTTTGAAGGCACGTGGAGATCCAGGGAAGAGGAGCAACAGAAGGAGAGTTCAAAACCCTAGAAATGGACCCTTGCAGAAGGCATCGGAAAGGAAGCGTCGAATTGGGAGAAGATACCAAAGTGAGTTCTTTGAGTGTGAAGATTGGAAACCCTCGTGTGAAAGATGGAGTTCAGTGAGACCGGTTGACTCACAGTGTGACAAGCTTCTGGGGGGAGTTGATGAGAGATCCATAGCATCTGTTTGGGGTGGCACCTGTCACTTGTTTTATAGTGTGGTCTATATGACCACAGGTCATCTATTGGTTTACATGAACCGGGTACTTACTGTGAACATTGGAGTATAAGATAGCTTTTGTAACTTGTGCTATCCTTACAAATCTGTGTCTATGTGTGAAGGTATATTTGTGAGGGAAGGAGTATTATAATAAGTTCATTTTTTCTTCTTTCATAAATGTTTTATTCCTTCATTAAAAGTTTATCAGCTGACTCATGTGACTGACTGTTCAGTAGCCACTCTCCATGTATCTAAACAGAACAAAAGTTGGGATCCATCAAGGCAGGTTCCCCGCTGGGATCTGACTTGTCCAGTAGTAACATCTGCTGGGATTGTAACACCTGCTATAAAATCTCTAATAATAGCTTCTAACATTTTCCCTATGGCAAATGTTAAGCTAACTGGCCTGTAGTTTCCTGCTTTCTGTTCTCCCCGCTACTCCCTTCCACCCTTTTTGAATAAAGGAATTACATTTTTGCTGTTTTCCAATCTAGTGGAACCTTCCCTAAATCTGGGGAATTATGTAAAATTAAAACCAACTCATCACCTATCTCCCAAGTCATTTCTTTTAAGACCCTAGGATGAAGTCCATCAGGACCTGGGGATTTGTCAGCCCACAGCTCCAACAATTTGCTCCACACCACTTCCCTGGTGATTGTTATTTTCTTGAGTTCCTCCCTCCCTTCCATTTGCTGATTTACAGCTATTTCTGGGATGTTACTTGTATCCTCCATAGTGAAGACTGATGCAAAATACCTGCACAATTCATCTGCCATCTCCTTATGTTTCATTATTAATTCCCCAGACTCACTTTCTATAGGACCAATGCTCACTTTGTTAACTCTTCATTTTTTAAATATCTATAGAAACTCTTACTATAGGTTTTTATATTTCTAACCAGCTTTCTCTCATACTCTAGTTTTTCCTTCCTTATCGATCTTTAGGTCATTCTTTGCTGTTTTTTATATTCTATCCAATCTTTTGACCTGCCACTCATCTTTGCGCAATTATATGCTTTTTCTTTAAGTTTGATACGATCTTTAACTTTTTTTTAGTTAATCACAGTTGATGGGTTCTCCCCTTGGAATTTTTCTTTTTTTGTTGAAATGTGTCTATCCTATATATTCTGAAATATCCCCTTAAATGTCTGCTACTGTATCTCTATTGACCTATCCTTTAACCTAATTTGCCAGTTCACTTTAGCTAGCTCTGCTTTTGTGCTCTCATAATGACCCTTATTTAAGTTTAAAATACTAGTCTTGGACCCACTCTTCCGTCCCTCAAACTGAATGTAAAACTCAATCGTATTATGATCGCTGCTACCTCAGGGCACCTTCACTATGAATTCATTAATTAAATTTATCTCATTGCACAATACCAGATCTAGAATAGTCTGCTCTCTGGTTGGCTCCAGAACATGCTTTCCTAAGAAACAATCCCAAAAACATTCTATGAATCCCTCATCTAGGCTACCTTTGCCCATCTGATTTTTCCAGAATTGCCAGGAACGAATAGTCAGGAGGGAATGGTCAAGAGGGAATGGCCAGGAAGGAATCGTCAAGAGGGGATGGTCAAGGAATGGTCAGGAGGGATGGTCAGGGAGAGGATGGTCAGGGAGAAGATGGTCAGGGAGAGGATGGTCAGGGAGAGAACAGTCAGGAGAGAATGGTCAGGAGAGAACGGTCAGGGAGAGAATGGTCAGGGAGAGAATGGTCAGGAGAGAATGGTCAGGGAGAGAATGGTCATGAAGAGAATGGTCAGGAGAGAATGATCAGGGAATGGTCAGGAAGAGAATGGTCAGGAGAGAATGGTCAGGGAGAGAATGGTCAGGAGAGAATGGTCAGGGAGAGAATGGTCAGGAAGAGAATGGTCAGGAGAGAATGGTCAGGGAATGGTCAGGAAGAGAATGGTCAGGAAGAGAATGGTCAGGAGAGAATGGTCAGGGAATGGTCAGGAAGAGAATGGTCAGGAGAGAATGGTCAGGGAATGGTCAGGAAGAGAATGGTCAGGAGAGAATGGTCAGGAGAGAATGGTCAGGGAGAGAATGGTCAGGGAGAGAATGGTCAGGAGAGAATGGTCAAGAAGAGAATGGTCAGGAGAGAATGGTCAGGGAGAGAATGGTCAGGGAGAGAATGGTCAGGAAGAGAATGGTCAGGAGAGAATGGTCAGGGAATGGTCAGGAGAGAATGGTCAGGAGAGAATGGTCAGGGAATGGTCAGGAAGAGAATGGTCAGGAGAGAATGGTCAGGGAGAGAATGATCAGGGAATGGTCAGGAGAGAATGGTCAGGGAGAGAATGGTCAGGAAAGAATGGTCAGGGAATGGTCAGGAAGAGAATGGTCAGGGAGAGAATGGTCAGGGAATGGTCAGGAAGAGAATGGTCAGGAGAGAATGGTCAGGGAGAGAATGGCCAGGCATGGCTCTGGACAGTTCTGCTCTCTTTATTACTTAAGGATGGATTTACTTGTAGGAAGTATAGAGGCAGTTCACTCGGCTGATTCCTAGGATTAAGAGTTTATCTTATGAGGTAAGGTTGAGCAGGTTTTGCATGTACTCATTGGAGTTTCAAAGAATGAGAGGTGATCTTATTGAAACGTATAAGATTCTGAGGGTATCTGAAGAAGTGTCATATTGGACTCGAAATATTAACTCTGTTTCTCTCTGCACAGATTCTGTCAGACGTGCTGAGTTTTCCTCGCACTTTCTGTATTTATTTCAGATCTCCAGCATCCGCAGTATTTTGCTTTTCAGATCCTGAGGGGTCTTGACAGGGTGGACATCGGGAAGATGTTCTCCTTCATACGAACATATGAATTGGGAGCAGGAGCAGGCCATTTGGCTTTTCGAGCCTGCTCTGCTGTTTAGTAAGATCATGGCTGATCCGATTGTGGCCTCAGCTCCCTATACCCATTGACTCCCTTGTCAATCGGGATTCTATTTAACTCAGCCTTGAATATATTCAGTGAGCCAGCTTCCACCGGTCTCTGGGGAAGAGAATTCCACAGACTAACGACACTCGGAGAGAGAAAAAAAAAAATATTCTCTTCGCCCTAAATGGGAGACCCCTTATCTCTAAACTGTGTCCCTTGGTTGAATCCCTCTCTGCTGGGGGAATCTCGAACGAGGGGGGGCATGGTTCCAGAATGGCTTTCAAAAGAGAATGGGAACGTTTTATCTGGGGGAAGGAAGAATTTGCAGGTCTACGTGGAGAAGGTAGATAACTGGTTTGGATGACTGAAAAATCGCCATGGCGACAGGTACCAAATTGTGATGACAATATCAATCAAGCAAGTAAACCAAATAAAAAGCGTGGGGAGGTGGCACTGGGTGAAATGCAATATCAGAGAGCTGCCGCAGACACAAAAATAGCTGAAAGCTCTCCTGCACTGTAACAGTTCTGCGAATAAAGGGATCTCCCAGTTAAGACGGAGATGAGGAGGAATTTCTTCCCTCAGAGGGTCGCGAATCTTTGGAATTCGCTCGCTCAGAGAGCAGTGGAGGCTGGGCCATTGAATATATCCAAGGCTGAGTTAGACAGATTTTCCATCGATTATGAACAACTCAAAATTAGCCACAAAAGTGAGACTGAGAATCCTGGAATGCTAGGTCACACCAATTTTGACGGACAGAAGTGAGTGTTGGTCGATCAGTGATGCAATGCAGAGGAGAATCGAATCTGCAGAGTTGTGGTTATCGAGGCAAATAATGAAGATGTCTTCAACGTGTCACACTACCAACGAAGAGGTGCAGGTAAAATTTGAGACCAAAAGAACTCTGCTGACCAAGATCAGGAAGAGAGGGTTGGAATTCCCCGGGCACCTAATAAGAAACCATGATCTAGAAACTCTGTTGCTGATGGGAAAGATCGATGGTAAAAGGGATCGAGGCAGACAAAGGACAATCTTTTTAAAGAGCATCGCAAACTGGCTGAATGTACCAATGACGATGATCCACACCTCCAGAGCACAACTAACATGGAGGTCCAGGGTCGCCAACACCCTCTTAGGCTGTGGTACCTGAAGAGAGAGACGCTCTCCCTGTCTTCCAACCAATCACAGACCTTCCCTTGCATAAAGCCTACTCGAACATTTCTCAGCCCTGATGAAGGGTCATCGACCTGAAATGTCGACTCCGTCTCTCTCTCTCTCTCTCTCTCTCCACAGATGCTGCCCGACCTGCTGAGCATTTGCAGCATTTTCCTGTCTTTGTTGAAAACGAACGCTATGTTACGCCTGCCCAGTATCAGAGATTCAGTGAAGGTTTTTCAAAGTAAGTTCTGTGATAAAAGCAGAAAGTGTTGGGAAAACTCAGTGGGTCTGGCAGCATTTGTGACAAGAGAAAAAACAACACAGTTAGCTTTGGAAATTTCAAAGGGAGTCAAGGGTGGGGGTGATGGGGGGGTGGGGTGGGGGGGGGGGGGGGGGGCGGTGGGGGGGGTGGGGGGGGGGTGGAAGGGCGCAGGCAGGACCATGGAGTCGAGGCCACACTAAGATCAGTCAACATCTTATTGAATGGTGGAGCAGGCTTAAGGGGCTGAATGGCCTACACCTGCTCCTGTTTATGTTACAGCACCCAGCTTCTGGATGGGAGGCTTACTGATTAAAATGCCTATGGTGCAGTTCCAAGCACAGAGAACGTTCCCTGATGTGCTCTGCTCAACATCTCTCCCAGCCAGAAACAACAACCTGGTCAGCTCATGGTCACACACACACACACACACACACACAAGGTCAGATGGAAATTAGCCACTTACTTTCCAGTCAACTGCATAATCAAGGCAATGCCCTGTCCGTGAAGTGGATACCGATGGTATATATATAAAAAAACCCCCACTCTTCCAAATGAATTCCTCTTCAACCATGTGAGAAGTGGCTAGGTAACTTCCAGCTATCCCAGTCTCTACTCTCCATCCACAAGGTTATATCCAGGCTGTAGTATCTCCTGCACGCCACCCCTACCCCCCCACTCCAATTGTCCTGCAAACAATGGCACCTTATTCATAATCGCAGGGCTGTGGGAATCATTTGGTCTCCATTCTGCATACCCCAAGCTGTCTGTCCTGTGTACTGGAGAGGCAGTGGCCTAGTGGTATTGTCACTGGACTGGTAATCCGGAGACCCAGGATAATGCTCTGGGGACACTGCTTTAAATCCCACCACAGCAGATGGTGGAATTTGAATTCAATAAAATCTCGAATCAAAAATCAGATGATTGTTGTAAAAAGGCCTCTGGTTCACTAATGAAGATAAAAAGGGAAGGAAATCTGTTGTCCTTACGTGTGACTCTTAAACACCCTCAAGGCACAACGGGGATGTGAACAAATGCTGGCCTAGCCGGTGACAGCCACATCCGAAGATGGAGAATTCCCTTACCATTGAGGCTGGGATTTACCAACAGAAAAGGCAAGACCACAAGTAGATCAGTCATCCCTGGTTCCAGCTTCATTTAACACTGAAGCAGTTTCGCTGAATGAGACTAGCTTTCAATTCTTGATTTTATTAATTGAATTTAAATTCCACCAGCTGCTGTGGTGGGATTTGAACCTGTGTCTCCCCCCCGCCACCAGATAATTATTCATCAGGAGGCCCAGACTAGCCAGTGACATTACCCGCTACCCTAAATATATATATTTATATATATATATAAAAAATACAACAATCAAAACACAAGTTCCTCTTTCAAAAGAGCAAATCCACCTTTACCTCACCTGAACCCTCAAAAATAGGAAATTAAAATGGCCACACAAGGAATTGTCATTTTAACATTTGTTTTTATTTTTTTTTGCTATACATCAGGTCAGCTTGTGGACAAGGTCAACGTGGAACTCAACGCAGGGATCCTCCTGTGGGCAGCCACCACTGCTAATCCAGTAGTCAGGATCAGGACAGCACCCAGTACAGCAAGCAAGGTCATAAACAGGCCATCTGCAGGGAAAGGAAGTTAGTACATAACCAAGGAGGCTAAGATAAAAATCAGACAAGTTTAAAATCAAAGAAAAAACTCGTCTTGAGCAGAACTTTGTACAACATCCACAAGTGAGTCAGAAAAACGTGGAACTGCACACTGCAGATATCCTGAATCTACGGGATAAGCACTTGCTGTTAAATGTTTGCTCAGTCTCACTCAAGTCAAAGACTTGCAAGGTTGGAGCATTATTTACTGGTAACCACCATGTGCAAAGTATAGCCCAGACTCTCCACACAACTGGAGTCTGTCACATGATACTGCAGGTGGTACTGTTCTCTGGGCCCACAGCAGTACTGAGGTGAGCACTAGCAACACATAGCATACAGGTCTACACACAGGCCCAAGTGCTGGAAAATGGGATTGGGATAGTAAGGTGCTCAATGGCCAGCATGGACACAATGGGCCAAAGGGCCTGTTTCTGTACTGTATAACTGACTATTAACCCTCACTATGCCAAACACCCTTATACTACGCTTTTAAAAAAAAGGAAGATAAAATGGGTCAGAGGCAGATATTCCATGTGTCAAGGATCATTTGTTACCTAGAAGTGTGTTAGCTTTAACACAGCCATAGGAAGAAAAAACAGACATGTGAAAAGATACCAAGAGAGCTGACCAAGCTTTTGGGGAAATGTGGTTTTTAAGTGCCAAGGGAAGCTAAAGGAAGTTAATTTCAGAGTTTCAAGATTAAGGAGCTGAAAACATGGCTGCCAATGGTGGGGTGATGCAAAAACCAAGAGCGTTGATCTTGTGGGGCTGGAGGAGGTTAGAAAGAAAGGGGAGGTGGTGGTCAAGGGAGATTTGAGAAAAGGATGGGAATTTTAAAGGAGGTGCTGCTGGACTGGGAGCCCCTGTAGGTCAGTGACCAGCGGTGGTGATGGGTGAAGAGGACTAATGGGTGAGTTGTAGTAAATAGTTCCAGGAAGACATGAACAGACTAGACGGGTAGGTAGAAAAGTGGTAAATGGAGAGTGTGGGGTGATGCATTTGGGAGAGGTCAAACAAGGCAAAAGGGTTACGCTACAAGGGGGAGGGTACCGGGAAGTGCAGAGAAAAGGTGAGGGATCTTGGAGTGAATGTCCACAGATCCCTGAAGGTAGCAGGGCAGGTTGTTAAGGCAGCATATGGAATCCTTTCGTTTATTAGTCAAGGCACAGAACATAAAGGGAGCTTATGCTGGAATTTATGTAACACATGCACTGGAGTACTGTGCGCAGTTCTGGTCACCTCATCACAGAAAGGATGTAATTACACTGGAGACAGTACGGAGGAGACTTACAAGGATGTTGGCAGGACTGGAAAATTACAGCCATGAGGAAAGATTGGACAGGCTGGGGTAAAATGCAAAACACTGTGGATGCTGGAAATCTAAAATAAAAATGGAAAATGCTGGAAAAACTCAGGTCTGACAGCATCTGTGGAGAGAGAAACAGTTAATGTTTTGAGTCCATGTGACCCTTCTGAGGATAGGCTGGGGTTGTACTACTTCGAACAGAGGCCGAGGGGAGACTGGATTGAGATGTGCAAAATTGTGAAGGGGCCTGGATAGAGTGGATGGGAAGGACACATTTACTTTAGCAGAGGTCAGTGACCAGCGGGCAGAGACTTAAAAAGTGATTGGTAGAAGGATTAGAGGAGAGATGGAGGGGAAAAAACCCTTTCACCCAAGGGGTGGCGTTCTGGAACTCACTGTCTGAAAGAAAGTAAGTGTGTTGGAGGAAGAAACCCTCAACCCATTTTAAAAAGTGCCTGGATATTCACTGGAAGTGTTGTGACCTGCAAGAATACAGGTCAAATGCTGGGAAGTGGGATTAGGCTTGATGGCTTGTTTGTTTTGCCTGGTGCAGACATGGGCCAATGTAAATGTTTGTTTCTATTCCCCAAGCCATTATCACAAAATGAAATTTGGAGTCATGGGACACCACACTGATCTAGTGCTTTGTAAATGGGCATAATTAATGGGATTTAAACAATGCCAAAGTGTGGAGCTCATCCAGATCACATGAACCATTTAATCCAAGTTTCTTCATTGGTTGAGAGGTGACCTGTTACTACATATTGATACTAAGTGTGGGCTACAGTGACTTTTTAAGATGAGAGAAGAATCTTACCGGATGGTCCAAGATGGACCCCAAAGGATAAGGCTCCAAGGGTGGAGTGTAGGACATGGAGCACAACCCAGCTAGGATCAGCAGGTTACAGTCCAACAGCAGAACCCTGTCCAACTTCTCCAAGGAGCTAGCTCTCAGCTGAAGGGCTAGGAGTTTAAAGGGCAGAGCATCACTTGGTGTCAAGACAGCAAGCCTTCCCAAACCCAAGTCTGGCCCAGTGTACCTGCTCCACGTGAATCTCTCCTCATGTCCTGGGCTCCTGACCGAGTTCCACATTCACCAGTGTTACAACAGCGACAGATTGAACGCGCAGCACTGCCTCCTACTGGGGCCCAACTGTCAATCACCAGGGACCAGCTAGACACACAAACAAAGAAAGTTAGCACACAGCCCACTACTCCCACCTTCAGGGTTAATCCCAGTAAAGCAATGACTTACACACGCTTGGACCTCTGAAATCAACAAGCCTTGTTCAGGGAATTTGGGTGTTGATCAGCTGTAGAAACTCTCAGGTGGCAAGTGATGTAAATCTGGCAGGTTGAGAAAGGTCAGAGACAATGCAGGGAGTTATTCACAATTCAGAAAGATGTGGTTTGGGCTGTGGATGTTGCTGGTATTTATTGACCCCAAGGTGGTGAACTGCCTTCTTGAAGCACTGTGGGCCCATGTGGTAAAAGTTCCCTTCCCCAGCGCTGGGGAGCTCCAGAATTTTGAATCAGTGACAATGAAGGAACAGCAATGTATTTTTAAGTCAGGACGGTGTGGGGCTTGGACTTGGTGTTCACCATGTATCTACTGTCCTTGTCCTCCTAGGCAGGAAAGGAGATGTGGAAGTCCTGACAAGTTGCTATGGTATATCCTGTAGATGATACACCATCCAGGACAAAACACTATCGGCACCCCATCCACCGCTTTAACATTCACTCCCTCCACCACCAACGCACAGTAGCAGCCGTGTGTGTACCATCTACAAGATGCACTGCAGAAACTCGCCAAGGCTCCCCAGGTGAGGCAATAGCAAAGCAGTATTGTCACTGGACTAGTATTCCAGAGACCCACGGGACCCTGCTTCAAATCCCAGCAATTCGAATCCAATAAAAATCTGGAATTAAAAGTTTGATGACATTGTCAATTGATGTAAAAAACCCATCTGGGTCACTAATGTCCTTTCAGGGAAGGAAATCTGCCATCCTTACTCAGTCTGGCCTACATGTGACTCCAGACCCACAGCAATGTGGTTGACTTAAATGCCCTCTGAACAAGGGCAATTAAGGATGGGCAATAAATGCTGACCTAGCCACCAATGCCCACATCCCATAAACAAAAAACAGCACCTTCCAAACCCATGACCACTACCTTCTAGGACAAGGGCAGCAGACACATGGGGAACACCACCACCTGGAAGTTCCCCTCCAAGCCACTCAGCATCCCGAGTTGGAAATATATCGGCCGTTCTTTCACTGTCACTGGGTCAAAACCCTGGAACTCCCTCTCTAACAGCGCTGTGGGTGTACCTACACCACATGGACTGCAGCGGCTCAAGAAGGCAGCTCACCCCCACCTTCTCAAGGGGCAATTAGGGATGGGCAATAAATGCTGGCCCAGCCAGTGACACCCACATCCCATGAATGAATAAAAATGGTAGAGGGAGGGAACGTGCCAATTTGAGGAGTAGTTGGGGCATATGCAGTCAGCGACATGGGGTACTGCTGGTGATGTTAAGGTTCTGCATTGACCCAGTGCAGGTGGAACCCAAGAGATTTAATCCAAAGTAATGCAGCTTGTGGGGACGATGGTGGAAAAAGGAGGGTCCCAGTGTCTATTACAGTGCAAAGCAGCCTAGTTCCTGTTCAAACAAGGAGTTATAGAAGCAAGAATGTTGCAACATCTACCACCCCCATACCAAACTTCTGGTCTCCTGGTAGAACTGGAAGGCATCCAAGATAAAAACGAATCCTGCCTTGGTCCTCTCTTGGAGACACGAGGGAGGAGGTAGAGTCACCAGCTTTGCTGTCCAGGAGGCACCTGGAAGAGAGGGGGTGAGAGTGAGACACAGGAGTATTCACACCAGGGAATGAGATGCCACTGGCAATGCCACACTTACCCATTGTGGTCAATGATGGCGTATCTGGGGTTGGAAGTCTGGTCAGAGCTCAGGGTGGCCTCACAGTGATCAACAAAGAGTTTGAGTGGCACATGATTCTGGGACACAACCGAGGCCTCAATGTGAATCTCATCACCCAGAGAGTAGACACCTGAATCCCGTTTCTCACTCCAGTTCTCTGCAAGGAGACGACAGACATCAGGATCTACTGGAATCATGGGGTTCAGCTTGATTTCTTTACCCAAGGAAGGATATTTGCCTTAGAGGGGATGCCACAATGGTTCACTAAACAGGTTCCTGGGATGAGAGAGATTAGAGTAGAGGTGATCTTATTAAAAAATAAAATGGAGTTTGAGGAGGGTAAATGTGGAGAGGTTGACTTTCTGCTGGCTGGACAAAAAGGTTAGTCATTTAGGACTGAGAGGAGGAGGGTTCATTCAGAGGGTTGTGAATTTTTAGGCTCCAAGGGAATCCAGGGATAAGAGGCAGCCAGGAAAGGGGAGTGGAAGTAGATCCACCCCAATTTTCCTGAACAGGAGGAGGAGCTGCCAAATGGTCTGTGTCACCATCTCCCCAGCCTCCATCCCACCTACCATTCATGAGCAAGAGGAAGAAGTTCAGGCTGTTCTCTCCAGTCCAGGCAGAGTGGAATGGTGCCCAGGTGGGTTCAATAATCCCACTGCTGACGTTACCCTTCCTGTCAGGGAGGGAGAGGTTCTTTAGTCAGAAGGACCAACAGGTCAGGGATGGGATAAAGAGAAAGAGACCCACACCTGGGATAGCGACACTCAGTGGGAACAGTAATGGGGTTTGTGTGCACGATGTTCTGTTTCACAGTGGGGAGATAGCGAAGGCTGGAATCATAAACAACTGAATCTGCAGTTAGCTGTAAAGAGGAGAGACAATATCCAGGGGGATTAGCCAGTTTATGGATTCTATTATACAATAGAAAGTGTAAGTTTTAACATGTATTTGTAAAAAGCAAAACATATCTAGGAGATTAAGTGACTTATCCCTCAAATTAGATCCCACTACACAGATGACAGCCCACAAGTCAGTCTCTCTGCCTGTGTACTCAGGAACCGCCTCAATTAGTTTATTGAGCTGGTGGCTTGCGGCCCCCCCCCCCCACTGTTGGGGATGACCAATTCTAGCTTCACTCCGGATAGAGGCAGATTAGGATTAGAGAATTTGGAGTCAGTGACTCGACAACCCACTCTCAAGAATTAAGAAACCAAAAATGTCAAACCTGGACAAAACAAAACCTCAATGCATAAATATTTTGACCCAAGCGAGTTAAGTGGTTATAGAGCTAACTTACACTTACAGTCCGGGTTATCCCACACTGCGGGAGCAGACTGTGGAAGATGACAGTCCTGGGGTCTGAATCCACTTGGCTGGAGCTGCACTGAGCCAGCTTCAGGTGGCTGGCATTGACCAGGTAACCCGTCCCAAACAGATCCAAGCTGACAGTCACCGACATTGCCTTCTGGTCAGACTGCACCGTGACACTCCGAGACCGGGACTCCACTCCCAGAGTGGGGCTAGGAGGGAGGGATGGGGCAGAATGGCCAGCGGGGAATGACCCAGACTGGGGACTCTCTCCCCAGGGGATATTCGGACCCCTGCAACCATTGGAAGCATCAACTTGCCCAACTAGGAGGAGAAGGAAGGTGTTTACTACACCGAGCGCCCACATCATGAAACCCCTCATCCAGTGCAACAGAGCTAAGTCCTCATTTGCCTGCATTTATCTAAGGCTCCCACTCCCAGCCATTGCTTGTACATCCTGAGCCCAATGCTGAGGCTTCCCCTGGCCAATCAGGGAAGGCAGCTGAGTCTAGCGGTTGATTGGTTGATGGAGGTTTGACATCTGTTGTCAGTCCAATATCCCCCTTGTCAATTGCTGCAGCTCCACCAAATATCCCGAGTGTTTCATGAGAAAATAGCAAACCAGTGGGAATCCTTCAAGCTTCCCAGCGTAAAGGGTTGAAAATAGCAATGATGGTTGTTGGTTTCGGAAGCGAGGGGACAAAGAGGAACTTCCCACACACTGAGACCTGCTTCCACTCGGTGACCAAGGCTCAAACAGCAACCTCACTTCCTCACCCGGTCTGTCGATTCATTTTCCCCGAGATTCAGGAGATTCAGGGAATTCAGGAGAAACTTCTTTACCCAGAGAGAGTGGGGAGAATGTGGAACTCGCTCCCACAGGGAGTGGGATGAGATGAATAGTGCTGAACATTACCAACATTTTCGGATTTTATTTCGGGTTTCCAGCGCCTGCAGCATCTTCCTGTTGCTTGTTTGTCCCTTACCAGGGACTGTCTTTTTTTCCAATATTCATTCTTGCAACGTGGGCATGTTTGGCAAGGCTGATATTTATTGCCCATCCCTAATTGCCCCTTGAGAAGGTGGGGGTGGTGAGCTGCCTTCTTGAGCCGCTGCAGTCCCTGTGGTGTAGGTACACCCACCGCGCTGTTAGGGAGGGAGTTCCAGGATTTTGACCCAGTGACAGTGAAGGAACGGCCGATATATTTCCAAGTCAGGATGGTGAGTGGGTTGGAGGGGGAACTTCCAGGTGGTGGTGTTCCCCATGTGTCTGCTGCCCTTGTCCTTCTAGATGGTAGCGGGTTTGGAAGGTGCTGTCCAAAGAGCCTTGGTGAGTTTCTGCAGTGCAAATTGTAGATGGAACACACCCTGCTGCTGCTGTGTGTCGGTGGTGGAGGGAGTGAATGTTTAATCCAACCGAGCTGTTTTGCCCTGGATGGTGTTGAGCTTCTTGAGAATTGTTGCCCAGATATGGTGAGAAATGCCTGCTCTAAGCTGCGTGGCGCTGCAGTCACCCGAACATTCCCACGCGGACCAACGCACAAACCAACCTCTTCAATTCACCACAGACATGGACATGCAAAAAAAAACTTTAAAGGTGCAGTACACTTAAACAAATCACCAGCGTGCTCTGAAACATTTCAAGATTATGTTAGTGGGGAGTATTCCATCACACTCCTGACTTGTGCCTTAGATGGTGGACAGGCTTTGGGGAGTCAGGAGGTGAGCTACTCGCATCAGGATTCCCAGCCTCTGACCTGATCTTGTAGCCACAGTATTTATATGGCTGGTCCAGTTCAGTTTCTGGTCAATGGTAACCCCTTGGATGCTGATAGTGGGGGGATTCAGTGATGGTAATGCCATTGATTGTGAAGGGGTTGACTGATAGTTCCCTAAGCAGCTCTTGTACAATAGGTGAAGTTAGAGTTTTCACACAACTTGAAACAAGTCGTCCAAGTGAAGGAACGTTGAAGAAAGAATTAGCATTTCTATAGAACCTTTCACTACCTCAGAACATGTCAATGAAGTATGTTTATTGTACTTTTAAGTGTAGGAGGCACACAGGATTTAGTCTCATCTGAAAGATAACACCTCAGACAGTGCAGCGCTCCCTTAGAACTGAATCTGACAGTGCAGCACTCCTCCAATACTGACCTTCTGACAGTGCAGTGCGCCCTCAGTACTGACCCTCTGACAGTGCAGCATTTAGCCATAGAGTTATACAACACAGAAACAGGCCCTTCAGCCCATTGTGTCAGTGCCAGCAGTCAAACACCCCTCTATTCTAATCCCATTTTCCAGCACTTGGCCCGTAGCCCTGTATGCTATGGTGTTTCAAGTGCTCATCTAAATACTTCTTTAAATGTTGTGAGAGTTCCTGCCTCTACCACCCCCTCAGGCAGCGTGTCCCAGATTCCAACCACCCTCTGGGTGAAAAATTTTTTTTTTTCAAATCCCCTCTTAAATCTATGCCCCCTGGTTATTGACACCTCCGCTAAGGGAAAAAGTTTCTTCCTATCTACGCCTCTCATAATTTTGAATACCTCAATCAGCCTTCTCTGCTCTAAGGAAAACAACCCTGGCCTCTCCAGTCTCTCTTCATAGCTGAAACGCTCCAGCCCAGGAAACATCCTGGTGAATCTCCTCTGCACCCTCTCCAGTGCAATCACATCCTTCCTATATGTCTCTTGCTTACACTTGACCTCAGTACCCTGGTGTCCCATGTTTTCCACACAGAAAGCCAGCTCCATATTGTAGAGACACAGAAGATTTCTGCAGGTGTTTAGGTTTCCAGACTGAGAGCTGCTGCTCAATAGTAAACACCCAACAGTGTAACAGCCCTTGTTCTTCTTTTTACCCAGCCCAAATAGATTCTGTCTTTGAATCCTACCATTCATTAGCAGTGCTGTAAGAGTATCTTTTAATCAATACATTTTCCACCAGTTGCTGTTGTGGGATATGAGCCCATGGACTCACAGCAGTAGCCTGGCTCTCTGTATTACAATCCAGTGATACTGCCACTATTCCATCTCCCCTTGTTACTCACATCCTTCCTATAGTGCGGCAACCAGAACTGCACACAGTACTCCAGCTGTGGCCTAACTGGTGTTTTATACAGCTCCAACATAACCTCTCTGCTCTGATATTCTATGCCTCGGCTAATAAGGACAAGTATCCCATAAGCTTCTTCAGGGATCTATGGACATGTACACCAAGGTCCCTCTGATCCTCTATACTTCCTAGGGTCCCACCATTCATTGTGTATTCCCTTGCTGTGTTAGACCTCCCAAAATACATAATCTCACACTTCTCAGGATTAAACTCCATTTGCCACAGCTCTGCCCGTTTTACCAGCCCCTCTACATTGTCCTGTAATCTAAGGCTTACCTCCTCACTATTTACAACATCACCGATTTTTGTGTCATCTACAAATTTGCTGATCATACTTCCTATATTCATGTCTAAATCATTAATGTACACTACAAACAGCAAGGGTCCCAGCACCGATCCCTGCAGTACACCGCTTGTCACAATCTTCCAATCGCAAAAGCAACCTTCGACCATCACCCTCTGCCTCCTGCCTCTAAGCCAATTTTGGACCCAATTTGCCCTGGATCCCATGGGCTCTTACTTTCTTGACCATTCTGGGCCTGGGGATTTATCCACTTTTAAGCCCGCCAAAACTGCTAATATCTCTTTCCTTTCAATGCTAATTTGTTCAAGTATATCACAGTCTCGCTCCCTGATTTCGACACCTACATCGTCCTGCTCCATAGTGAACACTCTGTGTAGCGCTCCCTTAGCATTGACCCTCCGACAGGGCAGCAACAACCCCCCCCCCCTGCCCCCCAGCACTGACCCTCCGACAGGGCAGCGCCCCCTTCAGCACTGACCCTCCGACAGGGTGGTGCCCCCTCAGCACTGACCTCCCGACAGTGCAGCACCCCCTCAATGCTGCACTAGGAATGTCAGCCTGGATTATGCAGTGAAGTTTGGAGTGGGATAAACTTTGGACCACTGGGTGCCTCTGAATTTGAATTTCTAAAGTCTCTCCCATTTTTGCATATCTGAAAAAAACTTTGCCGTATTTGTAACAAACGCCTGGTGCAACTGTCTCTCTCATTCCCTTTTCAACCCATCGATTTCAGAATGTCTGTTTATTGCGAAGGTGTTACCCTGAATTCCCTCTGTTGTTAATGTCTTTTGATTGATGTCACAGAGATGACTGTCCAAACTGCTGGTCGAGCACAAGGATTACAAACATTATGGAGCGTCCACCAGAGGCACTGCTGCTTGCAAGTGTGAGACAGAATTAGTGTTCCCACAACTCACGCCAGAGAATCAATTGCAAAGCAATGAAGCAACCCTCGAGTCAATAATGTTGGGGACATTATCATCCACATGAACCCTGCGCTTGAAGATTATATCGCTGAGGAGCAACACAGAACTGAGGGTTTTAATGACAAGGACAGGTTGCACAGACTAGGCTTGTAGTCCCTCAGTAATAGAAGATTAAGAAAATCCAGTTATTCTGATTTAAGGATTCAATAGGGGCAAGAGAGAGCAACCATTTCCTTGGGCAGTTGGGGAGGGGGTGGTGTGTTGGGGGAAGAGTCTAGAACATGGCGCGGTGGGGCGGGGGAAAACAACCTTAAAATTCAAGCCAGGCTGTTCAGGGGTGATGTCAGGAAGCACTTCACACAAAAGGGGAGTGGAAATCCGGAACTCGCTCCCTTATTTTGGTGGGGAGGGGGTTGTGACGCAAGCTTCTGTCAAGACAGGGGTCAGCTGAAAACTTTTAAAACAGAGATTGATAGATTTTTGTTGGGCAAGGGGATTAATGGCTATGGAACCAAGGTGGAAATTTGGAAACACCCTTCTCCCTCCCACAAAAAAAAGACAGATTAGGGGTCAATTAAAAATTTCGAAATATGATTTTTGTTGGAAAAGGGCATCAAGGATTACAGAAACAAGGCAGGGTTGCTGAGTTAAGATATGTACTAATTACTATTAACTACTTTCTACATTACAAGTGACTGCACCCAGGGTACGTCAGTGGCTATAGAGCATTTTGAGACACCCAGTGGTTGGAGGCACCTAATAAATTCCTGAATGGCAGAAGAGGCTCAAGGGGCTGAATGGCCTCCTCCAGTTCCTATCCACTTTCAGGTGTTGTTGTACCACCCACACACACACACACACCCCCAATTCAAGTCACAAGTTTGACATCATCAGTTGCAGGAACTTTTTACAAAGAGAGAGTCTAAATGAATGGACACAAAGCTCAGAACTCCACAAAAATTAGTAAAACTTTATTTTAAGTATATTTCCAACATTTCCAAAGAGAAAAACAGGAAAAGACTAGTAAATGTTCTGTACACAGATCAGGCAGCTAAATGCGGCCTTGTTTTAAGCACGTTTCATATCCCGTTTTTACAGTTATGTCCAAAGAATCACATCAGAATCAGGTGGTTTAAGAATTGTCAGCTCCCCCATCAGCACCCAAAAAATGAAAAGGGTCCATTCTCTGCTGAATATGGGGGAGGGGGAAGGGGAAGGGGGGGGGGCAGGAGGAGAGAAATGGTCGTGTGTTTTGCACGGCAATCCGATTCATTACAGTAACTGACCCATTTCACACCCCCCCGCCCCCCACCACCCCCAACCCACCCACCCACATCCTCCTTACCACTCCTGACATCAGTAACCCTTTCACGGCTCACCTCCCGTTTCCTCACAGACGGAATTAAAATTTTCCACAGTCACCATCCTTAAAGCACAAATCACATCCACATATAAAACCATCAGGGCCCGACAGACAGAACCAGCCCGTCGCCCTGGGTTACCAAGGAACGCTCAGCAATAATAGTCAAGTAGCGTTATTTCCACAGAACAAAAGAATCGAAATTCACACTGGTCCAGGTGCAGCAAGGGTGAGAAAGGTTGTTCAAAACCCCCACTGCCACTCCCTGACTGCACCCAGAATTCAAAAGGGTCCAAAGAAAAATATATATATTCAAATTATACAGTTTAGATTTCTCCTTCCTTCCGTATCTTGGATTTATTTTAAAACACGTCCCAGAATTTCGGTGTTCCTCCATCACCCACCCCCCCCCAACATTGATACAGAACGTGAAACATAAGCCAGTTCAAGTCCAGTTCAAACAAGGGCGAGAGTCTTGGAAGTAAAAAGCGCAGACAAGTGCGGACTGCACGTGTGGGCCTTGGGGAGGGGGGGGGTTGGGTGGCGGGTCCCCTGGGTGGGACGGTGAGGGGATCCCAGTTCTCGCTCGGTCCGTTCCTCGCCCTCAGTTCTCCTCATCGCTGTCTTCGGGGCTGATGGCCGGACTGGTGAGGCTGTAGGTGGGGGACGTGGGGGAGTAGCCCGGGGACGTGGGGGAGTAGGTCGAGCCCTTGGGGCTGGTGGGCGAGTACGTGGGAGAGGTGGGCGAGTATTTCGGGGAGGTGGGCGAGTAGGTGGGCGAGGTGGGAGAGTACTTCGGGGAGGTGGGGGTGTAGACTGGGGAGGTGGGGGAGTAGGTGGGGCTGGTGGGGGAGTATTTTGGCGTGGTGGGGGAGTAGGTGGGGGAGGTCGGGGAGTATTTTGGAGAGGTGGGGGAGTATTTTGGGCTGGTGGGGCTGTATTTTGGAGAAGTGGGTGTGTACTCTGGAGAGCTGGGGCTGTAGGAAGGGCTGGTGGGGGAGTATTTTGGACTGGTTGGGGAATAGCTAGGACTGCTGGGACTGTAACTGGGAGAGCTGGGAGTATAGGTTGGCGACTGGGGGGTGTAGCGAGGGCTGGAAGGTGAGTAGCTGGGGGAGGTGGGACTGTAACTGGGGGAGGTGGGACTGTAACTCGGCGAGGTGGGACTGTAATTTGGAGAGGTGGGTGTGTAACTGGGAGAGGTGGGGCTGTAACTAGGGGAGGTGGGGCTGTAGTTGGGTGAAGTGGGGGTATAGTTGGGTGATGTTGGGGAGTAGCTGGGACTAGTTGGCGAGTAAGAGGGAGAGGTGGGGGAATAGGAGGGAGACGTTGGGGAGTAACTGGGTGAAGTGGGGCTGTAAGAGGGACTGGTTGGAGAGTAGCTGGGAGATGTTGGGGAGTAGCTGGGGCTAGTTGGTGAGTAACTGGGAGAAGTCGGGGAGTAGCTGGGGCTGGTGGGGGAGTAGGAGGGGGAGGTGGGGGAGTAGGAGGGGCTGGTGGGGCTGTAGCTGGGGGACGTTGGGCTGTAGCTGGGGCTGGTGGGGGAGTAGCTGGGGGAGGTAGGGCTGTAGTTCGGGCTGGTTGGCGAGTAGGATGGCGAGGTGGGGCTGTAGGATGGAGACGTTGGGGAGTAGCTGGGACTCTGAGGTGTGTAACCACCAGGAGACCTTGGCTCATAGGCAGGAGAGGTTGGTGAATAACTGGGAGACATCACTCCACCTAGAGGGTCAAACAAACACAAAAAGTCAGTTACTGTTAAGACAAGCATTGGACAAAATACAGAAACCATTTGCAAGGACGGTACTAGAACAGAGATATCACTGCTACCAGGAACGATCGAACAAACTGGGGTTTTTAATCTTTCGAAAGCAGCCGATGAGCTGATGGAGGTAATTATAGTTGTGAACGAGGTGGACAGGGTAGATGTGGAGGGAATGTTCCCACTAGTGAGAACACAAAAACTAGGAACCAAAAGTACCGTGGAGTTAATAACACAAGGCTTTCTAAACTGTGGGTCTCAAGATGAGGGATTACGAGCTCAGAGGCAGTAATGACTGTCGTGGAGCTTGGACTGAGTGCTAACAGCCGGGAGGTCCCTATAAACCCTTGCTTTTTTTTTCCTCTATTAGTGGGGGCAACTAACAGATCTTTGAGGCTCGAATCCTGCTGCAAAAAGGCAAGTGTTTTAGTCAAATCAGGTTTGCAAACTTTTTGTCGAACTTACTCAGCATTGCTCTTTGTAGGAAGGCTAGATTTCCAATATGTCCTGGCAAAGTTTAGCTCAAATATACTTCCTAATTTCAGCCAAACATTAGAAAAAAGGTGTCCTGCAAGCTGCAAAGAGGTAGCTGTACCATTCAATTCCGAAAGCAAACCTTGTTGATTGTGTTTGAAGTATATTCTTGCACTGCAGGAAAGAGAAGTCATCCCTCCCTCCCCCACCACCCCAACCCGCTCAATAAGTTTTGTACCCTGGGGTCATGTGAAGTCTGGGACATTAAAATGGGGTCACACCGGGTAAGTCTGGGAAGAACTGCACTAGCAAAACGAATAGTTGGTTAAAATGTGGAACTTGCGGGTTGAGTTGAATAGTATAATGCTTGTACTCGTCTCTCATGCAAAGGAAAACTAGACAAGAGAATAATAGAAAGATGCTGGAAGACAGACGAGGTAGATGGAACACACGGAGACTCGTGTGGAGTGTAAACACCAGTACAGACTCGGACCAAATGGCCAGTTTCTGGGTTGCACATTCTACTTAATTTAACGGGGTCTTGCTGGTAAAGCATGCGGCACCCAACCTTCCCAGGATTGGACAGATTATCACTGATCAACTACTGACCTGGAGATGGAATGTAGGGACTGGATGGTCCAGGAGATCCAGGAGAGCCAGGGGTTGGAGACCAAGCAGGAGAGTAGCCAGGACTGAAGCCACTAGCGTCAGACGCGGCACTAGGAGAGAAGCCAGCAGCTCCTGGGGTCATTCCACTGCCTGTAATACAAGAAGGAGCAGGAGAAATCACTCTTCAAATCATACTGTCACTTTAAAAAAAAAAAGCTATACCCAGCACATGTTCATGTCTGTATCCGCTGGGCATGGATGACCAACTTTGCGTCATTAGGAGAAATGGTTTCTGTACTCACCCACACTGGGTGACCAGGCTCCGTAGGCAGGAGTCGCACCCTGGTTCCACGGAGTCATAGCCGGAGACATCCCACCCATTGGGCTGGGGGCAGAGCCGAAGAACATTCCAGTCGCTGTAAATAAAGTTTGAAAAAAAGTTATTCAGACATCCTTAATTGACTCTAGTACAGCAACACCTCAATTTTAAAATCCTTATCCTTGTTTTTGAATCCCTCCATGGCCTTGCCCCCCCTTCGAGCCCCTACAACCCTCCCTATCTCTGTAACCTCCTCCAGCCCCTACAACCCTCCCTATCTCTGTAACCTCCTCCAGCCCCTACAACCCTCCCTATCTCTGTAACCTCCTCCAGCCTCTACAACCCTCCCTATCTCTGTAACCTCCTCCAGCCCCTACACCCCTCCCTATCTCTGTAACCTCCTCCAGCCCCTACACCTCCTCCCTATCTCTGTAACCTCCTCCAGCCCCTACACCCCTCCCTATCTCTGTAACCTCCTCCAGCCCCTACACCCCTCCCTATCTCTGTAACCTCCTCCCGCCCCTACACCCCTCCCTATCTCTGTAACCTCCTCCAGCCCCTACACCCCTCCCTATCTCTAACCTCCTCCAGCCCCTACACCCCACCCTATCTCTGTAACCTCCTCCAGTCCCTACAACCCTCCTTATCTCTGTAACCTCCTCCAGCCCCTACACCCCACCCTATCTCTGTAACCTCCTCCAGCCCCTACACCCCTCCCTATCTCTGTAACCTCCTCCAGCCCCTACAACCCTATCTCTGTAACCTCTTCCAGCCCCTACACCCCTCCCTATCTCTGTAACCTCCTCCAGCCCCTACACCCCTCCCTATCTCTAATCTCCTCCAGCCCCGACAACCCTCCCTATCTCTGTAACCTCCTCCAGCCCCTACACCCCTCCCTGTCTGTAACCTCCTCCAGCCCCTACACCCCTCCCTGTCTCTGTAACCTCCTCCAGCCCCTACACCCCTCCCTATCTCTGTAACCTCCTCCAGTCCCTACACCCCACCCTATCTCTGTAACCTCCTCCAGCCCCTACACCCCTCCCTATCTCTAACCTCCTCCAGCCCCTACAACCCTATCTCTGTAACCTCCTCCAGCCCCTACAACCCTATCTCTGTAACCTCCTCCAGCCCCTACACCCCTCCCTATCTCTGTAACCTCCTCCAGCCCCTACACCCCTCCCTATCTCTGTAACCTCCTCCAGCCCCTACACCCCTCCCTATCTCTGTAACCTCCTCCAGCCCCTACACCCCTCCCTATCTCTGTAACCTCCTCCAGCCCCTACAACCCTCCCTGTCTCTGCGATCCTCTTAAACATCCCTAATCTTCATCGCTCCAGTACTGGCGGCCGTGCTTTCAGCTGCCTGGGGCCCTGAGGAATTCCCTCTCTAAGCTCCTCTTAAAAAGACAACATTTAGAATTTTGCATCACCCAAACATTCCCACGTTGCCGGTTTTTCATTTTGTAGAGTTTGTCACAAGTTGAGTGTTTATTTTGTGCTGTGATTCCAGGGATGAAGAACTGTAGCCATGAGGATAGACTGGAGAGGTTGGGACTGTTTTCCTTGGAGAAAAGAGGCTGAGAGGAGATTTGATAGAGGTATTCAAGATCCTGAGGGATACGGACAGGGTAAATGGAGAGAAACTGTTCCCACTCAAGAGAGCATCAAGAACTAGAGGGCACAGATTCAAAATAAAGGGTAAAGGAGTAAATATGATGCAAGGAAATATTTTTTCACTCAGAGGGAGGAATGTGGAACAAACTTCCTGAGAGGGTGGTGGAGGCAGGTTGGATCGAGGTATACAAAAGGGAATAGGATTGCTACCTGAAAAGCGAGAGTGTGCAAGGTCATGGGGATAAGGCAGGGGAGTGGGACTAGGCAGAATGCTTTTTCAGAGAGCCAGTGCAGACTCGATGAGCCAAATGGCCTCCATCTGCACTGTAAAGATTCTGCGATATACACCAATGTCATTCTCCTCATCCCAAACATAATAGCTGGAGTTCGATTTGGCCACTGAAATCTTGGTGAACATATTCCTGTCTTTTGGGCCTATAAATAAACTGTTACACAGCAAGACCTTTCAGACCCACTAAAACCCCCTCCCAAATCCTAGCATCCAGCTGCAACATGAGCACCATCGAGTGGGATTCTGGGTTTACCCCACCAGCTGCATTTACATAACTCCCCTTGGAAGATTCTCTCATCCACCTGTCCCTCTACTCCTTGAGGAAGAGGCTTAATTGAACACAATCTGTTGCGCGTAAGCTCGGATTTATTTTTGGAAAGAATGGAAACTCACGTCCTCCGACTCCGAGCCCTCCGATGTTCGTTGGGATCTCCATGCCGTACTTGCACTTCTCAGCGTCGAGTAGCAGGTCAAAGGATCCCGTTCCTGCTGGCGCTAGCTGCCCCAGCATGATGTTCTCGGACACCCCTTTCATCGGGTCCATTTCACCGTGTGCTGAGGCCTCCATTAAAACATCCACCTGCAAAAGTACAGAGCAGGTGACGGGGTTAGCAACACGCAGGGTGGGACTGACAGCGAGGTGTGAATACTCAGGGCGGGGCAGAGCCAAAACAGACCAGGAGGATCCCAGTTTCCAGCTGTGGCTCGAGTCAGCTGCTTTCAGATTGGACAGTCTACAACTGGGCCCAGTGCCCTTTCCTTCAGTTTGATATGTTGGAGATATAAACCACTCTCCTTGCTGTAAGGAGCTCACACGGGCACAGGATCAGCATCATTTGCGATTCTGCTCACAGTTGGATAGCACCTTGACACGGAGAGAGGTATCAGGGAGGGTGGTGGTTGGTTGATGTAGCAGCCTTTTCTCTCAATCTCAACACCTCCCTTCCCCTTCAGATGCCGACAGCGATATTACCCCCAAACCCACTGCAACATTTTCCATTCTCATTACTCTTAAAATAAAGTCTTATCCCCTTATCTTTTAGATGAAATGTTACATGTCAGCCTCTCTGATGGAGGTGAGAAGCCCCACAGCTGTTTCGAAACGAAGCAGCCAATTTGCACACAGCAAGCTCTCACAAACAGCAATGTCATCATTACCAGATGATGCTTTTGTTGATATTGACCTAGAGAAAAATATTGGCCAGGACTGGAGACAACTTCCCTGATCATCTTCGGATTAGAGCCATGGAATCTTTTCAATCCACCAGGCAGACAGTCCTCACTTTAATGGTCTCAGCCAGACAATGGTTCCTGACAGCACCTCTCCCTCAGCACTCCCTCAATCCTGCCCCCAAAGCCCCCTCAGCACTGCCCCACCTCCCCCCACACACCACTTCAGCACTGCTCCCCTCCCACACCAGCATGGCACTGCCTCAGCACCGCCACCCCCCCCACCCCCCCCCCACCCTCCCCAAACACCATGGCACTCCCTCAGCACCACCACATCCCCCCCAACACCCCCTCCCCAAACACCATGGCACTCCCTCAGCACCGCCACATCCCCCCCAACACCCCCTCCCCAAACACCATGGCACTCCCTCAGCACCGCCACATCCCCCCCAATACCCCCACCCCAAACACCATGGCACTCCCTCAGCACCGCCACATCCCCCCCAATACCCCCACCCCAAACACCATGGCACTCTCTCAGCACTGCCACGCCCACTCCCCAAACACCATGGCACTCCCTCAGCACTGCCACGCCCCCTCCCCAAACACCATGGCACTCCCTCAGCACTGCCACGCCCCCTCCCCAAACACCATGGCACACCCTCAGTACCACCCTAACAGCAGTGTTCCCTCAACACTTCCCCCACCCCAGACAGCATGGCACTGCCTCACACCAGAGTCGCCCAACGTAAATGCATCTTAAGCTTGGTCTCAGCATAACATTGAGAGATCACAGAGTCATTACCGTTTCTTCAAAGGAACACTTCATGAGTGGGCCGGTGTCCTGCCTGTTCACCCCCGTGACGGGTGATGGCCATCAAGTGTCCTCGGCAGGTCATGGTGTCACACAGCAGCGACAAGTGGCGGTAGTTGACGTAGGAGCCATCGAAGGAGATGACGTGATACAGCTCCCGCTCCAAGGCTTTCCGCACTGCTTCAATGCCAAGAACCTGGAACAGAAACGGGCAGAAAACATCCAGTACGGAGTCTTTAGTCTAACTGCATACCCTACAGAAGGTGCATCTCAACATCTTACCTCACTGTAACAATCAAAGAGCCACAGGCACTGAAAATGAACGGATTTATATATTGCCTTGGACATTACAAAATGCCAAGGAGCTCACAGGAACGATCTAACAATTTGACACTGAACCGCATAAGGAGACAGTAAGACAGGCTAACAAGGTAATTTGTTTAATCCATTCACAGGATGTGAGCGTCGCTGGCTGGGGCCCAGCATTTATTGCCCATCCCTAATTGCCCCTAGAGAAGGTGGTGGTGAGCTGCCTTCTTGAACTGCTGCAGTCCATGTGGTGTAGGTACACCCACAGCGCTGTTAGGGAGGGAGTTCCAGGATTTTGACCCAGCGACAGTGAAGAAACGGCCGATATATTTCCAAGTCAGGATGGTGAGTGACTTGGAAGGGAACTTCCAAGGTTTTAAGGAATATATTCCAAGACAGAGGCGGAGAGGGTTAGGTAAATCCAGAGCTTAGTACCCAGGCAGCTGAGGGCACAACCACTAAAGTTTGGGATACACAAGAGGATGGGACTAAGGATTTCAGTAATGGGGAGGGTTGTAGGGACTGGAGGAGGTTACAGAGATAGGGAGGGTTGTAGGGGCTGGAGGAGGTTACAGAGATGGGGAGGATTGTAGGGGCTGGAGGAGGTTACAGAGATAGGGGGGATTGTAGGGGCTGAAGGAGGTTACAGAGATAGGGGGGATTGTAGGGGCTGATAGGGTTACAGAGATAGGGAGGATTGTACGGGCTGGAGGAGGTTACAGAGATAGGGAGGGTTGTAGGGGCTGGAGGAGGTTACAGAGATAGGGAGGGGTGTAGGGGCTGGAGGAGGTTACAGAGATAGGGAGGGGTGTAGGGGCTGAAGGAGGTTACAGAGATAGGGGGGATTGTAGGGGCTGGAGGGGGTTACAGAGATAGGGAGGGTTGTAGGGGCTGATAGGGTTACAGAGCTAGGCTTGAGGGGGAATATAAGGATTTGAAAATTACCTTCGCAGTTTAACATCCCGTCAGTAACCACAGTCATCATCACTCGAGGCAAGCAGTGATGTAAAGTACCAGCTTGTCTCTGGTCTGGATGGGGTGATGTGAGAATTTGTTTCCTTTCCTGCAGGGAGCGATAGTCGGAGTGGGGGCGGGGGGGCAGTCTGGGCAGCTCCTGAAACAGGGGGCAATGTACTTGCACAAGTCAAGGTTAGGTGGACTGAAGGTGGGGCAGCAGCTTAAAAAGACACACAAGACAAGGTGAAAGCAGAGTGGGTACGAGGGTTTTTGACAACACTCGCCAGGAAGAGGGGAATGCCAGATATACTGGGGAGAAAAAGGGCAGGAGACTCTCCAGATGGTCAAGGCCACTTGAACCAAATGATCAATGTCTTTTTCGCTCCTTGGCCGTTGTGTGTCTTCAGTATTTTATCATCTTGATCTGATCTTAAGAATTGGTCTGCGCATCAAAAAATTCATTCAGGGCTGTGGGGGTGGAGGAGAAAAAAATTCAGCTCTTACAATTAGGAGAAGACACAGGGGCGATGGGCTGAACAGCCTCCTGTTCAGCTCAAGTCTCTGGAATCTGCTGGATGGGATAAAATCTGAAAAAGAATCACCCTCTTGGAACTCTTGCTTAAACCCTGCAGCCTCCCCCTGCACTCCCCACACTGGTTGATTGGGGAGGACCCTGGGTCGAAAGCAGAAACCTGGAGGAGTTACCGTGAAGATCTCCACAATGTCGTTGGACGTGGTGCGGACTGGATCCACGTCCTTCTCGCTCAGCACCCTCATCAGACTGACTCCATCCGTCTCCAGAATCCACTCCTGGAGGGCTTTAAACTCCCCATCCTCTGTGATAATGATCTTCTTCTTGTTGTCTGTCTGAGGGAGGTGCATGTACACCTAGAGTGGAATGAGGAGAGGGTTAAAAACCAAAAAAAAAAAAGCAATCCAGATAGGTTAACGCAGCAACAAGTTCTGCCACTCGATGATAACCGGGGAAGAAGAGGCCCCCAGTGCAGGAGGAGGGATATCAGGGAAGGTTTAGGGCAGGTGGCTGCTGTCCAGGCAGGGTAGGTGAGGAGGGGGAAACAGTTCTGAAACTGTAATAGACACAGGGGAGGGTAAATATCCTGGTAAGGATCAAGTTGACAAGACTTTTTCCCCAGCTTCCTCTGTGATCTGCAGTTTCGTATTTTCATTATCTTTTGCCATTTTGTCTCAGTTTAGAGTCAACTTGGGGTGAACTTTCCCTCCTGTTTTTTCACAACGACAGGAATTATTTTAAGTCAAGATTACAGCACAGAAACAGGCCATTCAGCCCATCTGCTGCATGCTGGTGTTTCTGCTCTACATGAGCCTCCTTCCACCCCCTCTCCATTTCAACCCATCAGCACATTCTTCTATTACCTTCTCCCCAACGCGTTTCCCCTTGAATGTCTCTATACCATTCACCTCAACCACTCCGGGGGTAGCGAGTTCCACGTTCTCCCCACTCTGAGAGAAGGGGTTTCTCCCGAATTCCCCAATGGATTTATTAGTGACCATCTTGTATTGACAGCCTCCAGTTCTGGTTCCCCATTACAAGTGGAAACATCTCCTGCACATCTACCCAATCAAACCCTTTCAGGTCAGCCTCCTCCACTTTTCTACAGCAAAGGGGCCCCAGGTTCTGTTGACTCTTTCCTGATAGTTACAAACCTTCCCAATTGCCACAAGAGCCTTCTTGCAATCTGAGACCAGAACTATGCACTGTGTGGTCTAACCAAGGCTCTATACAAGTTGGACTTCTCCGTTTTTCAATTCCATCCCTCTAGACATGACCCTGTGTTTTGTCAGATTTCCTGGTTGGGCAGTTTTTTGCATTTATTCCAGTGTTTTGTCTGCATTTTTAATTTTTAAGGCCTTTTTTGTTAACCCGTGTTACATTTAGTAACTTGTGCGCCTGTACCCCTAGAACCATTCGCTCCTCCCAACACATTCAGATTCTTATCTCAAATACAACTTCCCAGATTAACAGGATCCTTGAAGTCGATTTCAGTTCCACCGAAGCCTTCTCAGCATCTAGCCCTCACCTTACTGATCTGCTCGATTCCTTGCAACGTCATGTCTGTCAGCATGTTTGACTCAATGCACCGAAGGAACACGTCATCGTCCATCTTGTCCACCACCTCCTCCTCTTGCTGCAACAAAATGGACAAATGTTAGCGTGGCAGTGACAGTCATACCATGTGCCTGCACTGCACATTCATCAGGTTACAGAAGGCCATGCTTCCTGCTTCACTAATTAAAGCTCCCTCTACACTGTCCCCATCAAACACTCCCAGGACAGGTACAGCACGGGGTTAGATACAGAGTAAAGCTCCCTCTACACTGTCCCCATCAAACACTCCCAGGACAGGTACAGCACAGGGTTAGATACAGAGTAAAGCTCCCTCTACACTGTCCCCATCAAACACTCCCAGGACAGGTACAGCACGGGGTTAGATACAGAGTAAAGCTCCCTTTACACTGTCCCCATCAAACACTCCCAGGACAGGTACAGCGCAGGGTTAGATACAGAGTAAAGCTCCCTCTACACTGTCCCCATCAAACACTCCCAGGACAGGTACAGCACGGGGTTAGATACAGAGTGAAGCTCCCTATACACTGTCCCCATCAAACACACCCAGGACAGGTACAGCACGGGGTTAGATACAGAGTAAAGCTCCCTCTACACTGTCCCCATCAAACACACCCAGGACAGGTACAGCACGGGGTGAGATACAGAGTAAAGCTCCCTCTACACTGTCCCTATCAAACACTCAGCCTTCCTCTCATCCCTCAGATTGCTGCTTTCAGGGTGCCCCACAGCTAATCTCACCTCCTGGAATTTATTCTCGTCACTGTTCATGATGCGGATTCTCAGGACCAGTTTCTCCGCGTTGTCATCGTTAAAGATGCAGTTCAAATCATCGCCAAAGCCTGTTGGGTACAAAACATTGCTGCATGTTAGACGGCGTAGTGATGTGTAGCTGGAGACTGAAGCTTCATGTACTCCGTTGAGTTTAACAGAAAAAAAAAAGTGTTTTACGCTCTCCCTTAATCTCAAGGGCATCTGACCAATATGTTGTCAGTGGAAGAAAAGCCACATTTACCAGCAATTTAATCACTTCCGGCCGAGGTTTAAAAACACAGGCTGACAAGCCTCTCACCAGCATTGATTTTCTCAGCAATCTGCTCCATGGTCAGTTTTCGGTCAGTCATGTGTTTGCGATCAAGCTCTATGCGCAAGAGCCAGGGAGAGATCCGTGTCACGTCGAAGTCAGGCATTTCATAGTAGACATTCACCCACTCCTGGTCCTCAGACACCACCGTGTTCTGGGGGTCAGGGTCGTAATAGATGGCAGTGTTGGCCGTCACCTTCCTCAGTGTGGTGTGCTCCAGCCGGCAGAGGATGTCCTGCAAGAACAGCATTAGGGCATCATTACACAGCCATTCCTCTGGTGGTGCTACCTCACGCTGGGATACGATTCCGAGTTCACTCTGCCTCACGTGCCGGTCTAGACAGTGCACTGCAGCTGCCTGTCCAGACAGCGCTGGATTCCAACATGCTGTGCAGTGGCCGCTCATAGCAAATTCCAGCCTGGACATAATTTTTGCCTGTCACCTGAGAAATGAAGTTCACAGGCAGCAGAAGACAGGCCCTGCATTTCCACCGGATCTTTCCCCACCTCAGCAAATCCCCAAGTGCCTTACAGCCTCTGTACCTCTGAAGCAGTGTCACTGTTGCAATGCAGAAGTCAATGTGCACACAGCAAGCTCCCACAAACACCAGCCTGAAAATGACCTAGGTTACCTGTTGTAACCATGGTGCCCGAGGGACAAATACTGTAGGTTGCAACACACAAGTCAGCCACGTTTTTTGACCCCAAATATCATATTTTACTCCCCCATGTACTCGGTTTGTAAGTTGACTCTCCCCTTCAGCCACGTCATGCTATACTCTCATAAGTAGCCAGCCTCAGCTTCTCATCTCACAAATGCACGTTTGACTTACCAGTACCTTATAACCAGGGTGCCACAGGATCAACATGGGCTGTGTTGCGAAGGTGCATGGGAGTTTAAGACACAGCCACACAGAACAAACCCCATGTGGCAGACGACAAAGACTGTGACCAGGCACGCTGGCGATTCACTTTTCTACTGGGTGTAAAAGCCAAACACGTTTTTGGAGGGATTTTGAGAGGCTTCAAAGGTTGACTTGTACACTGACATTCAGCACATGGGGCAGGGGGGGTTTTGGGGGGGGGGGGGGGGGGGGGGGGGGGGGGGTGAGGGGAGAAACTCTCCTGCACTTTAAGATAGTGGCTTCAGGATTAGAAAAGCTCTCCAGTCAGTGTTACATGGCAAATCACAGGCCCAGCCATCATTTATCTGCACGTCCCTGTTTGGGGACATTCTGACTACACGTGAAGGCAAACCTATCGGTTTATTTGTTTCTTTTGACTTTCCCGTCTTGGCTTTATTTTTTTTTTAAAAATTAAGAGTTGGCCATTTGGCCCCTCGAGTCTGCTGCACGATTCATTCAGAGAATGGTCGACCTACCTCAGCTCCACATTCCTGCATTATCCCCATATCCCTCGATTCCCCCAGTGCCCAAAGTCTCGATCTCAGTCTTGAATCTACTCAATGTCGGAGCATCCACAACTCAACTTTTTAACCTCGTTTCAGTCCGAAAGGAGGTGACAACTTATCCTTTACTGTCGAGCCTCCACCTGTTCTAATCACATACCTTGGCACGTTCTGCATCCCTGGCAGACTGGCCCAGCAGGAAGACAGTGAGCGAGGGAGTCTTGGGCTTCTTGGAGATGTTGATCAGCTCCTTCAGACGAGGGACACCCAGGGTGACGTTCTTGGCTGACACACCAGCGTAGTGAAAGGTGTTCAGGGTCATCTGTGTAGCAGGCTCTCCCAGTGATTGGGCAGCCAAAGCACCCACCATTTCCCCAGGGTGTGCCTAGAGTACAAAGAGAGAGAGGGAGAGGGATAGAAAGAGAGAGGGAGAGAAGGAGAATTAGCAAAGTTCCAACCACCAAATTCTACAGCTTTGAGATTACTCCCGAGTACGAGTAGTCTCTTCCTCCCCTGTCCATAACACCTCTGAATCAGCTGCTGAGCAATGTATAAGCTTGGCCCACCCAGCTTGCCACATATCAGCACCCTACACCAATTATTGGCTAGTTTTGTGGATGCTAGTCACCAATACGTCAATCAGGTGGTCGTTATTCACACGAGTGTTTGGAACATGACAAATCAACTATGTGACTGCAGGGGGCATCACAAGTCAAGCTGGATCAATTCTCACTCAGGGCGACACAAGGAGTCACTGCGTGTCACCAACTATCCAGTTAGAGGACAGCAGGGCCTCATCATCCTACAGAATGACCCCATCATCTTGGTGTTGACACTGATTCCCGGGATGAGAGAACCTCCCTTCGATGAGGAAGTGGGTAGAATGGGTCAATATTCTCTATACAGGGTAGAAGCGCAAGGAAGGTGTGAACCCATTGAAATATCTTTGGAATTTTCTAATCCAGAGAGCTGTGGGCTCTCAGACACAAAAGTATATTCAAGACAGATAACATTTGATTATTGGACTCCAAGGGAATCAATGGATATAGAGAAAGGGCAGAAAAGTGGAATGAGGTCAAAGATCAGCCCTCTTATCGAATGACAGAGCGAACAAGGGGCCAAATGCTCCGATTTCTGTGTTCTTAGCTCAAGGTGGTCTACTCAAACAAGCCAGCTTTAAAATACCAAAAGGCTGGAAAGTTGCATTACAGCAGCTTAAAGCTCTGGTTAGAACCCATCTGCAGTAACTGGGCTGCCCACTTCAGGAAGGAGATGTTGGCCTTGAAAGGGGCTGCGGTGCAGATTCACCAAGGCGATAGCAGAGCTAAAGGGGTTAGATTCCAAGGACAGGCTGCACAGTCTGGGCTGGCCTTCCCTTGAGTGCAGAAGGTTAAAGGTGATCCAGTGGAGATGTTCAAGATGATTAAGATAGGGTGGAGAGAAAGCGAGAGCGAGAAAGCAAGGGGGAGAGAGAGCGAGAAAGCAAGGGGGAGAGAGAGCGAGAAAGCAAGGGGGAGAGAGAGCGAGAAAGCAAGGGGGAGAGAGAGCGAGAAAGCAAGGGGGAGAGAGAGCGAGAAAGCAAGGGGGAGAGAGAGCGAGAAAGCAAGGGGGAGAGAGAGCGAGAAAGCAAGGGGGAGAGAGAGCGAGAAAGCAAGGGGGAGAGAGAGCGAGAAAGCAAGGGGGAGAGAGAGCGAGAAAGCAAGGGGGAGAGAGAGCGAGAAAGCAAGGGGGAGAGAGAGCGAGAAAGCAAGGGGGAGAGAGAGCGAGAAAGCAAGGGGGAGAGAGAGCGAGAAAGCAAGGGGGAGGGAGAGAGAGAAAGCAAGGGGAGAGAGAGAGAAAGCAAGGGGGAGGGAGAGAGAGAAAGCAAGGGGGAGGGAGAGAGAGAAAGCAAGGGGGAGGGAGAGAGAGAAAGCAAGGGGGAGGGAGAGAGAGAAAGCAAGGGGGAGGGAGAGAGAGAAAGCAAGGGGGAGGGAGAGAGAGAAAGCAAGGGGGAGGGAGAGAGAGAAAGCAAGGGGGAGGGAGAGAGAGAAAGCAAGGGGGAGGGAGAGAGAGAAAGCAAGGGGGAGAGAGAGAGAGAAAGCAAGGGGGAGAGAGAGAAAGCAAGGGGGAGAGAGAGAAAGCAAGGGGGAGGGAGAGAAAGCAAGGGGAGAGAGAGAAAGCAAGGGGAGAGAGAGAGAGAGAGAGAGAGAGAAAGCAAGGGGGAGAGAGAGAAAGCAAGGGAGAGAGAGAGAGAGAGAGAGAGAGAGAAAGCAAGGGGGAGAGAGAGAGAGAGAGAGAGAGAGAAAGCAAGGGAGAGAGAGAAGAGAGAAAGCAAGGGAGAGAGAAAGAAAGGGAGAGAGAAAGAGAGAGAGAGAGAGAGACTGTTTCCTCTGATGGGGGGGGAAGGTGTGCAGAGCTAAGGGGCAGAACCTTAAAATTAACTAGGTCATAAAAAATTCCACAAGGAGGGTAGTGGAAATTTGGAACTCCCTCCCCTAAAATGCTTTTTTGAGGCTGGGGGGTGGGGGGGTGGTGGTGGTGAAGACCACCAAGCAGCAGTTGACGGATTTTTGTTGGGTGAGGGGATTAAGGGTTACAGAATCGAGACAGGTAGATGGAGTTAACATACAGATCAGCCACGATCTAACTGAATGGTGGAACAGGTTTAAAGGGGCCTCTTCCTCCTGCTGCTAGAAGGGGAAACAAACAAAGTCTGCGATCACACTACCGCGTGGGCAAAGCAGAAACATTTTCACCCCAGCCCACCATTACAGCAAAACCTGAAGGGGAATTGGGGAAAAGGGGAAGGTTACACGTCAGCCAAGTGCTTACGATCGACTGGTTGAACTTGGCTTCGATCTCACCCAGCAGCCACTCAAAGGCCTCTCCACTGAGACGGAATTCCTCAGTCATACGGCGGCTGCACAGGGTGGATCGCAGGTGGATGTTGAAGAGCAGTGTGGCGTTCTCCTGTGCCTGCCGGCTCAGCGGATCATCACCGTTCACTATGATCAGCTTCTTACTCAGCTCCTTCACACCTGGAACAACATAGAGGGAATTCTCAGAATCAACCTCTCCACACAGAGGGGGGCGGGGGGGGGGGGGGGGGGGGGGGGGAAGAGAAGGGGGAAGCCATTCAGCCCATCACACCTGTACTAGTCACTCTGAAAGTGTTTTCCAATTAATCCTATTCTCACCCCCACCGCGGTCCGGCAATTTTCCCCCTTCAAGTATTTATCCAATTCCCTTTTGAAAGTTCCTGTTGAATCTGCTTCCGCCGCCCTTTCAGGCAGCGCCTTCCAGATCACAACAACTCGCTGTGTGGAAAAAATTTTCATCTTCTCACTGGTTCCTCTGCCGATTATCTTTAATAGCGTCTCCTCGGGTTACCAACTTTCCTGCCAGTTTCTTATCTATCCCATCAAACCTGTCACAATTTTGAATGTCCCTTAAATCTCTCCTTAACCATTACTGCTCTAAGGAGAGCAATCCCAGCTTCTCCAGGTACCTGAAAGTCCCTTATCTCCGGTACCGTTCTAGTAAAATAATGGAATAAAGGATTGAAAGATCCACCTGGCAACAGGGAGAAACCTATTCGACACAATGAGGACCCTCCTCTAATGGATCCTAAGAGCTCACCTATGTGTCTCAATCTTAACACAGACAGGCAGTCAATCCCCCTCCCCCCACAGTTCCTTCTCTTGGGAAGCCTATGGGATGACCCAACAGAAGTCTACAAGATTTGGAAGACTATGTAACAGTTTAGGATTAGTCATTTGGCAGTAGAGGACTTGAGTATTGTTGAAAAATAATGTCAAAGCCTTTCCTCTTGCACTCACCAGGACACTCTGCAAAAATACCAACATAAGGGGAAAAACAACAATTTATACCATATGAGAAGAGAGTGCTGATTGGCTGGCAAATGGTTTTTGATTGGTAGAGGCAGTGCCACGGAGAATGCACCAACTGATGGTGACTGACAGTTAACTGCCAAGCATTGTTTGAAATTTAAAATCAGGCAGCTTGACCCTGGTTTTTCAGGGCATTGCCCTGAGAAATAAGTCAGCAAATGGCTGTCACATTTTATTTAGCTGAAACAGGCACAATGTGTGTACATGTTCTATCTGTCTGCAAAGAACAGGGCCCTGTGTATTAATACATGTAGCTTCCAGTACACACAAATGTGCCACACTGCGAGCCCAACTGAATCTTAAATTGGCGTAATTCTAAACACACTGAGGATTATTCAGCAAATCTTGTCCAATTGCAGAATCACATCTAATGTTGGACACTGTTTTGAGCTTTGCAAGCCCGGGCTGGTTGGGTACAGTCTGTACCTTGCCCATTGTAAACAGTGCTGGGACTCGCTGTTTGATACGATCTGCCAGTCTTTGGGATGTACAGTCTACATACTTAGCATCACACTGGCACTGAAAATCATATGCCACATTACTCATTTATGTGATAGGCAGAACGTCTTTTTGGCTTGATGGCAGCACCCTGTTAGTGGTGAATACCACGTGTTGCTACAGCACAGTAGCAGCGTGAAACAGCTAGCTTCACCTACTACTCAGCACTCTTCTTGTACAGTATAAATCGTTGTTTTATTATGTTGGTATTCTTGAAGTGTCCTGATGAGTGCAAGATGAAAAGCTTCGACATGTCTCTTTTTCCAGCAATACTCAAGTTTAAGATTAATTGTTCTCACTAATTAGTGAGACAATGAGGGGGGCACATAATAACAGGGTGCATCCTATCAGAGTTATACCCTAGTGCTCAAATCCCTCCAGCTCTAATCTCCTCCAGCCCTTTGACCCCATCCCCCAGAGCTCTGCGCTCCTCCAATTCCAGCCTTGCCTTCAGTTACCTGGGCCCTAAGCTTTGCAATTCCCTCCCTAAACCCCTCTGCCTCTGTTTCAAAACCTACCTCCGACCGAACTTCTGGTGAACTGCCCCAACGTGGCTCAGTGTCAAATTTTGTCAGATCATTCTCCTGCGAAACAACCTGGGATGTCTTACTATGTTAAAAGGCGCTATATAAATGCAAGAAGTCTTCAAAAGTTCCACTCCATTCTTCACACCCACAAAGACAAGAAACCACCTCACAACAAAGCAGGAACTTGCAGCATACCAACGAGACAATGGGCTCGCCGACATGGGGAAAAACAGACCGTAGCCCACACGCTAGGCTCAGTGAACATAAAGCCTGCTTCAAACAGTGAATGGACCAAGCCAGCTGTAGTCAAACATCCAATGGTCCAACTCTAAACTTATTTCATCCATCACACAGTGTCATACAAAACACATCAAGGTGGTCACGGAGACCCACCAACACCGTCCTGTCTCTCAAGACAGCGGCTTTCTCATCAGTGACATTGGGCTACCCCTTACTCAAGGGGCATGTTACCGTCTATCCTGCACAGTTGACCAACCAGCATCAAGGGTGTTAACCGTACTGGCCTATCAGCAGCAACATCCCGTATTCCCATCCGTCCCTACATAACCACCTCTTTCACCTGTCCCAGTCATTCCTGTAGATGACAGGCAGAGAATGCTGCCTGAGATATCTAAGGAAATTCGAAGGTGTTCGAGGAACTCTTCAGGTAATAACTGCTCCTTTCAGAGCAAATCTTTCCATGGTGTAATCATAAAAACGTCATACTCTATGCAAGAAATTGTTGCTGATAAATGTGTTTACACGATAACAGTCAGAAAGTGCCATTCTCTGCTTCCTATTAGACCAACGACATTAACACTTAAATGAGAATTAGATTTGTTTGGAAAAGTAATGAAAGTGAGGAGAGCAAGAGGGAACAGGATCGCTCTCAGTAACTCCCAACAGAGCCGACGGGGTTGATCAACCCCTTTCAGTGCTGCAATATTCTACCCATCCAACCCTTGAAGACAAAAAAACCCCCAACGTAGGAGCTGGTTTTAGTCACTGACCTTCGATCACACGAATAGGGTGAAGATCAGTCACTGTCCGTGTGTTGATGTGGAAGATTTTCTGAGCATTCCAAATCATGCGGAGCAGGTTACAGGGCAGTACCACCTACAGGCAAGGAAACAAAGTTCACAAAAAGTAATCCTGCGGCAAGTTACCAGTCCGCAGCTTCACCGGTGACCTGTGCAGTGTGTAATTGCAATTTAAAAAAAAATTAAAATTTACATCCCAGCTCATCTCTTTTGAAATGTCCCCAACTATTTGAAACTTATTATTGAAGTGTAGAGTGTTAGTAAATGGGTTCTATTGACTGCAGCAAGGTCAATGACTGGTCAATTTTATCACCTGGGGACACTGATTGAAAAACAAGCATCAGAATTCCTAGGCTCCAAGTTTCCCAGTTGGACAGAAAAGCAAGATTGGCATCCACTGACACCACGTCAAACTGGCAAGACAGGCCAGTGGTGTCTCCCGTACTGTAGGACGGCACCTCTGATAAGGCAGCGCACCCTCCAGCACGGCACTGGCATGGAGGCCACCACGAAGGAGGGTCTGAACCCACAGCCTTCTGGGTCAGGGCACAGCACGCTGCCAATTGGGGCGAGCTGACAAGAGTGGAGGATATTCCGAAGACATTACCCACACTGCCTGGGCTCAGCTGTGTTCACAGCTCATTTACAATGAGGCACGGCTGCCGGAGTTGGATCAAAGAATCTCTCACGTCGGAACCTTGTAAGAGCTGGGCCTTGCTGGGGAGGGGCAATTTCCAACTGTTTCATCAGCTCAAAGTGGCGCATTGGGACACTTCACTAATCTGTGGCCAGCAGTGTCAGTTCCCTGGCTGGTCCTACCTTGCTGTCTCCAGTGGGGAACACAGCCCTAAGGACCTCACGATCATCCTTCATCTTCTCAAACTCCACCTCCAGCTCGTTCTGAATGGCAGCATTGCTGAGGATTTCCTTCACAATGTCCTCCTGCAAGGTCCTGCGTAGGCTTCGTTCATTCGTGTACTCCAGTTTGAATCTGTTGGGAATTAGAACAGTCACAGGTCGTCAGTGCTCTGTCTGGTGGGCTCTGCTGGTTGGAGATACATTGGTTTTGGACAGATCATTTCAGTTAGTCGAGACAATGACCACCAGTCAGATTTTCCTCGAATCCATCTCCATCCTCTCTCCACCCTACTAATAACCCAAAACCCATCCCCACCCTCACTATCATGACCCTACTAAAAGGAAACCTTACAAAGTTTCACCTTGAGCACAGGGTTCAAGCTGAGCTGCGCTAACTTTACACCTTACTCTATACAGTTTGACTCAATCCCCAAAAGGTTCGTGCTCCCCCACAGTTCATTCATAGCCCAGAAATGTAACGCTAAACAGTGAGAAGGGCTGGCTGAAGGAGGCAGGCTTTAATTCTACATCTTAGTCACACCAATGTCAGTGTGGGAATGGAATGCCCTGGCCAATTTGTAGACCTGCTTGAAGCTCCGCTTAACTTGGTCATGTTCCCCAGCACACAAACTGTGACCCACTGGAGAACACCCACGCAGTCAGTGTCTACCTATTGGGTCCATGGTGACTTATTGGCATGCCCTTTGTTAATGAAGTTTTGTAAAAGAGGGCCCACTGTGTTCTGCTGGGAACCACCATTGTTTTCTATATGGTCGGATGAGGGAACCAGGTTCACTGGGAGAGGGGGAATATTACCAGGCACCCTCCAAACATAAAGACATCAGCCTGGGAATCTGAGCTGCACTATTCCACCCCCCCACCACCCCAGTCACATTTCTCAGGCTGGGGGTGGGTAGAAAAACGAACATCTTAAAGAAGGGCTATTAATGCAATAAACAAGTCATTGACCACGACAGAGCACAATAGATATTAGAATGAGGAGCGTAGAAAGGCACTGTAGGAGTGTCAGAACCTGAAAAATCAACTAACATTTCAGGATAGGAGTCTGAGAAGTGCAAAGACAAATTTATCATAGAGACTGATTAGTCATTGTGGGTTCTTGCTGTGCATCTCATTTGCTGTCAAAGCAACAGTGACTGCACTGTTTTAGAATGGGATCGGGACCTACGTAATGGCAAGTCTTTCATTCGTCTATTATCCGGCTCAATCACAGGTGTTCTCAGCCCCGAGATCGAGTCTGCTTCTTACAGTCCAGAACTGTGCACAGTTCTGCAGGGGATGTTCTAACCAGGGTGGGCTGGAACAGCTCAGTGCTCACCCTGCTCAGCCTAGAAGGGTTTTCATTTGAAACATTAAATGGTTTCTCTCTGCTCCCGATTCAGATGGACGTTTTGAGTCCCTGCTTCCAGTCCATCTCAGCAGTGGGCTGGATGGTTCATTAAGGTGCAGTTTCTCCAAGGAAAGACCTTCAACAACAATAACACAAAAAGAGAGACAACACTCACTTTTTCTCGAAGTTTTTGTGGGATGGTTTCACCGACGCGAGGTTTTGGAATTCGACACTCTCCCCTGCCAGACCATCTTCTCCATAACGCAGCTGAATCACTTGGTTAATGGAGTTTCGAACTGTTGCATCATATTTCACCATCACCGACTCCATAGACTTGATCAAACGTCTCTGGATATAACCTGGGAGGTGGGGAAGAAAATTCTCCATTGTCACAAGCGCTTTCCCACCCAACACCAACATCTATTCCCCAACTACCACCCATCGCCACCGTCCCTCACTGCAAAGACAAGTTGGCTCAGTATTAAAAAGGTGTTTCAGCAGCAGACTGGCAAAACAACGGCACCTCAAAATGCTTTACAGTCAATGTAGTGCTTTTTGAGCTGCAGTCACTGTTGATGAGAAAAGTGACAACCAATTTGCACACAGGAAGCTCCAGTGCCAGTACAGAGGGTGCACCAAACAGGCAGTAGTGGCGGGAGCCTTGTGGAGCAGACGATGAACCAAGGTTCTTGTCCGCCCTGGGGTGGTTGCCAAAATAAAAATAACATTGCCACTATTCGAAGAACAGGGAAATCCTCCCAGACCAATGAACAAAAAGAGTTATCTGGTCATTATTGTGATCTTTGGGATCTTTCAGTGCATAAGTTAGCTGCTGCCTCTCCTATATCACAACAATGACTAAACCTAAAAAAAAAAGCATTTCACCTGCAGCAAAGACAACTTTGATGTCCTGAAGTGTGAAATCGAAAAGCAAGTTCTTAACTACAGGATCATGCATTAGCCAGTAAACGAGGACCGGTGGAATCGCTCTCAGTTTGGTGAATGGCGCTGGAGACTGGGGAGATTTCGACCCCTCTCCTTGCCAAGGCAGTGATGGTACAGACTCACATGCACTAGATGGCCTCTAGATCCTCATGCCAATGAGGCACACTAACCAGCCAGCAGTGTAAAGGGGGCTGGAACGAGAGGGGTATTGACAAGCTCTTTAGTAACAAGGGTCATCACAGCTAGTTCTGATCCTGTGCTTCCCCCACCCGAGCCCAGCAAAGAAAGTAGTGGGGGCGAGCTGATGAATGAATTACCAGTTTCAGCAGTCTTTACGGCAGTATCAATCAGACCCTCTCTGCCTCCCATGGCGTGGAAGAAGAACTCAGTGGGAGTCAGGCCGGCGAGGTACGAGTTCTCCACAAAACCTCTGCTCTCGGGACCGTAATCATCCTTGATGAAGTGCGGCAACGTGCGGTGCTTGAAGCCAAAAGGGATCCGCTTTCCCTCCACGTTTTGTTGCCCGACCACAGCAATAACCTGGATGAAGAAAGGAGTTTAGTAACTCTGTATCTAACCCCGTGCTGTACCTGTCCTGGGAGTGTTTGATGGGGACAGTGTAGAGGCAGCTTTACTCTGTATCTAACCCCGTGCTGTACCTGTCCTGGGAGTGTTTGATGGGGACAATGTAGAGGGAGCTTTACTCTGTATCTAACCCCGTGCTGTACCTGCCCTGGGAGTGTTTGATGGGGACGGTGTAGAGGGAGCTTTACTCTGTGTCTAACCCCGTGCTGTACCTGTCCTGGGTGTGTTTGATGGGGACAGTGTAGAGGGAGCTTTACTCTGTGTCTAACCCCATGCTGTACCTGTCCTGAGAGTGTTTGATGGGGACCGTGTAGAGGGAGCTTTACTCTGTATCTAACCCCGTGCTGTACCTGTCCTGGGAGTGTTTGATGGGGACAGTGTAGAGGGAGCTTTACTCTGTATCTAAACCCGTGCTGTACCTGTCCTGGGAGTGTTTGATGGGGACAGTGTAGAGGGAGCTTTAATCTGTACCTAACCCCGTACTGGACCAGACTTCAGAAACTTGAGGCATTATGGAGCTCCACTTCTCCACCCATACGGAAGTAGCATTAATGAGAGTTGAGAGAAGGACGCCCCTGAATTGCCGACTCCCAACTGGATTAAAGCTCACCTGTGAGATGTTAATCTTTGATCCCTTGGAGCCTGCGACCACCATGGACTTGAAGTTGTTGTATTCAGATAGGGATTTCTGTGCAGATGAACCGGTTTTGTCACGGGCATCGTTCAGGATTCGGTTGACCTGGTTCTCAAAGGTTTGACGCAGGGTGTTACCGGGAGTGGGCTCCAACTCGTTGTTGTGAGCTTTCTCAATAACCTGCAAAGGCAAAGAGACCAGCGATTAACATGGCCTGGCAACAGGAAAAAAAAGATTCTGCAGCGGTTAAGGGCGGTTTGTTTGAAAGGAGGACTCTGGTCCTAAACTCACCTCTATCACATCTTGCTTGGCCTTTTTGATGGTATTCTGAATGTCCTGGTAGGTTTTGGCATCAGCGATGGAGTCTCCAATACCAATTGTGTGACCTGGCACAGAGCAAAATAAAGTCAGCTGTAAAAATTCCTATTGTCTCCCAGACCCCCATTAGTTTTCAGTCACCAGCTTGGTGAAGCTGTTGTATTGTCAAAAGATAAATCGAAGAGCCCCATCTGCATTTCACAGTTGTGTTTCTGCATGCGAATGAGTAACTTGCCACGCTGCCGGCCAGCAGGCCACTTAGAGGATAGCACAGAACAGGAGGCCATTCAGCCCCTCCAGCCTATCCCATCATCCATTTAGATTTTGACTGATCTGTATCTCAGCTCCACCTAGTGTCCTAGCAATAATCCAACAGCACTCAAAACATCAGGCGACCCCCCCCCCCCCCCCACCCCCCAGATCAGTTCTAGACCTCATTACAGATGTGTCCACACGTGTACAGCACAGCCGATCCAAACTGGTGAAGTGAGCAGAACTCCTGTTAGTCAAGGAAATTCTACCCGGTCAAAACTTCACCGCACTGTTTTGATTGGAAAATGTTCACTACCAAATAAGGGCAGCATTTTCCACATTCTGACATGTGAAATCCCAGGTGGAGCATTTCATGGTATGCCTAGTCACTGGTAGCACACACCCCTCTCAAAACTACAGCTCCCAAAACCGCAAAGAATCTTTCCTCACACTAAAAATGCCTGTATATCTCCATCTTAACTCATGCAACCCTCCTCCCTGTTCAGCTTCTCATCCACAAGAAATTACTTTAAAAAGGGTAAAGGAATTTTGGCCTTTATCTCAAGGGGGCTGGGTACTAGGCAGTGCAAGTTTATTACGGCTGTGGACAATAATGTGGGAAAGCGAGAGGCTATTCACTTTAGTCATAACAGCAGAATTTTAAAAAGAGTGAAAGAGAATAAGGGGTTGATCATTTAGGACTAAGATGAAATATTTCTTCAGATGACTGAGAATCTTTGAAATTCTCTACCCTTGAGGATTGTGGACGTTCCACCTTTGAGGACATTCAAGGCTCAGATAGACAGATTTTTGGTCTCAGGGTATCAAAGGGAATGCAGAACAGGCAGGCAAGTGGAGCGGAGGCAGACAATGAGCCGTGGTAATGTTAAATAGTGCAGCAGGCTCAAAGGGCTGGGTGGACTACTTGCGTTCCTATTTCTACATCATGCATTGTGTCTAGTTCTGTACACTGCACTTCAGGGAAGAAAACCGTCCCTGGATGGGATGCAGCGCAGATTCACCAGAATGATCACCGAAAAGGTTAAATTATAAGGACATTTTGCACAGATGAGGTTTAAATTCCACGGAATAGAGGAATTCGAGGCAATGCAGGAGAGGATTTAAAAGGGTCGATGGGAAACTATATCTTGTGGTAGGGGTGGCATGGGGCTGGGGGGGTTGCTGTCAACTGAAGCTTCCAAGACTGACATTGATAGATTTTTATTTGCTAAGAGTTACTGAACCAAAGTGGGTAGATGGAGTTAAGGTGCAGATCAGCCATGATTGAATTGGGGGTGGGGGAAGAGGAGGAACAGGGCTGAATAGCCTCCTCCTGTTCCTTTGTGCTGTTCCTTCAGCTTTCTATTAATGTACAGCCCTTCCTAAAGTACAGGTAGCTCTTGTAGATTAAGTTTAAAAAAAGCAACTTACAAATGATGCAGTGAGAATTAAGTAATTTAAATTTCATTTCAGTTAGTGAATTGAGACAGGTAATGTTGAAAGAAGAGTAGACTGTCTGCACTGAGTGGAACTTGCCCACGGTTGCATTACCCTGTTCCAGCAAATAAATGACCGGACAGCAGCTGAATGCACAACACACTGCTGCACTGCTAGAGACATTTACACACTGCAGCATGAAACAACCTTCACAGCATCACCCAGTGGAGAAAGGCATGCAGCAACTTATAGCACAGTATACTACAGTACAGGGGGATTCAGGTCAAAGGCAGCGAGCGTCAGAGAGAGAGAGAGAGAGAGCTGCAATGCTGGTTCTCTCAACAGAGGGAAGGACCCTCTCCCACCCCGGCCCTGACAATACAACAGGTGAGCATTGTTAAAAGTTATCGGAGTAAAAGATTTGCTGATCACAGATAGGATTCTGCTGAGCAGCACAGTAACTTACTCCAGTATTACTGTACCTCCTGTCTGAATCTACACAGCTATGATCAAAGCACAACCATGTGAGGGAAGGAGGATGAACAAAACTAGAGAATCTTACAGCACAGAAGGCAGCCATTCCACCCACCAGGTCTGTGCCAGCTCTTTGAAAGAGCTTTTGTATAGTTCCTACTCCCCCTGCTAATTCTTACGTTTTAAAGAGCGAGCAGGAACAGGTCACTCAGCCCCTCGAGTTTGCTCCACCACTCCGATAAGATTGTGGCTATAACTCCACTGCCCTGCCTGTCGCTGGGCTCCCTTGCCCATGAACATATTCAAGGCAGAGTTAGAATTTTCAGCGACCCAGCTTCCACTGTTCTCCAGGGAAGAGAATTCCAAAGACTAACCACCCTCAGAAGAAATTCCTCTCTACAGCCCGCAAATTTCTCCCGTCAAGTATTAAGTCCATTCTCTTCTGGAAGTGAATCTACTTCCACTTTCCTTTCACAATGACTCACTGCATTCCTCTCTCCCACCTCCCTCACCTGCTTGACTCTTTCCTGCTTTTCTAGTCTTTGCTACCAAAATGAATTTTTGGTCAAGTACCTTAACCCAGTATCCTCCGGTTACCGACTCCCGTTGCCAGCGGTAACAGCTTTCCCCCCACTTGTTCCCCCAAAGTCCCACCGGAAACCTGATGAATAATAACTGAGGGAAGGGAAACCGGACACACCATAATTCATTCAGCCCCCACTGAAAATCCCACATATCAAGCCAGGTGATGAACTAGAATCAGACGACACTTCAAATAATTTACCTCCTTAGCCTAAATTAATTCCTTTTTTAAACCCATGTGGGGTGGGGGTGGGGGGGGGGGGGGGGCGCACAAGATGGTGGTGTAGTCACTGCCCGGGTTAATGCTCCGAGACACTGGTTCAAATCCCACCACAGCAGTGGGTGGAATCTGAATTCACAGAATTGGAGAACTGTTACGATGGTGGAGGCCTTTCGGCCCATCGTATCTGCCACTGCCCCCACATCTCCCCGTAACCCTGCACATCGCTTTTATTTCAGATAACTGTCTCATTCGCTTTTGGATACCTTGACTGAGCCTGCCTCCACCACACTCTCGGGCAGAACACTCCAGACCTTAACCACCCGCTGTGTGAAAAATCTCATACTGCTTTTGCAAGTTACTTTAAATCTGTGCCCCCTGCTTCTTGATTAATAAATCTGGAATATAGAGCTAGCTTCAGTAAATGGTGACCATGACAGCCATCAGTAATTGTTGTAGAAAGCCCATCTGGTTCACTGATGTCTTTTAGGGAAGATCATCCTTACTCCAAACCCACAGCAAAGCGATCGACTCTTAACTTCCCCCTGCAATAGCCTAGCAAGCCACTCGGTTCAAGGACAATTCGGGATGGGCAACAAAGGCTGGCCTTCCCAGCGACACCCACATCCCGTGAAAGAATTAAAAAATACACTGGATGGGCCTTCTCTATTGTAATGGAGTTAGGTTGGGTAATGGAACAAATTAGTTTTACAGCTCAGAGGCCATTTGGCCCATCATACCTGTGCCACCTCAGAGCTAGCCCCTAAACCCACTTCCCTGCTCCTCAACCGTCTCAATTTTTTTTTTTTTTTTGTTCAAATATTTACCCACTCCCGCTTTTGAAAAGTTATTCTGGAATCTGCTCCCACCAGTGACTGAGCATTGTGTCCTAACCTCAGGCTTTTGTTTTTCAGTGATGAGTTTAGATCAATGGCGTGCAGTCACTGACTAACTGGTTACAGGCTGACAAGAGCAGCACAGACCTGGAGATGAGAGAGAGAGAGAGAGAGAGAGTTTTGTACAAACAGAACAGAAATCACAGTGCAGAGCAGCAAATTCCCCAACAGCCTAGGAGAAGTGATGGACCCAGCATTTACCTAGCCCTGGTTGGGCCGTAGTTTAATTTTCTTAGTGTACAGCGAGCCATTACCTTCAATCAATAACCAGTTGTTGATGACAGTCTGGATGTTGCTGTAGAAGAGCCTTGTGATGTCATGGCCCATCTCCAGGAAGGTGATATGTACCAGGGACCCAGCCGAGGTACCCAGCGACTTCTTGCAAAGGATGCCCATAATCAGCTCTCCATTCTCCACAATCACCTACTCAAAAGGAAGGGGGGAGGGGGAAAAAAAAAAATCACAACCACCAGAAGTGGTACGTCAGTCAAATCTGTAGGAAGTCAACATTGCACGTGTCGAAACTAGTTCCCCCCCACAATGCACATTTACACACACTGTTCAGTTGCTAGTAAGTTCTGTTCAACAGTTTAGGAGGGAGTGAACACAAGACCATTTAACATGTTGATGCCGCAGGAGGGCTGATAGTTTAGGTACACTTGAGATATGCCATGAGGTACCAAAACTGGGCGTTGCTTAAACACATGGGCCTCCCAGTAGCATCAGGACCAGGGCTAACTCGCTCATATCTCTTGACAAGCCAGTCCCGAATACGCTTCACTCACCAGGGGATGAAGCAATGTGCCCAACCTCAATTCAATCAAGCCCAGTTCTTTATCTTCACAGATCCCATCACTCCCTACACCTCCCAATGCCCACCATGGCACACATGAGATTCTGTAACAAATCTTACAGCACATACTTTGATTCACTGCCCTCAAGTTAAACTTTTCCATTAAAATGCTGGTTTGAGTGGTCCTTACATTCTACTGGTCTCCATATTAGAGAGAGGATTTAGAGTCACTGGAGGGTGTGCAAAAGCAATCGATAAGGAATGACCCGAGAGCTAACAGAACATAATTATCAGGAAACGTGGAAAAGGCAGGGGCTCTTTACGCTATCAAAAGAGACAGACTGATAGAGGTGGTTAAAATTATGAAAGGGTTTGACAGGGCTGATGTAGCAAAGACGTTTCCCCATTTGGAGATCATCAAAACTAGGAACCACAAATGTAAGAGTCACTACTGAACCCAACAGGGAATGGCTGAGGTGAATCGTATAGAGACATTTAAGGGGAAGCTGGACAAACATGAAGGAGAAAGGAATGGAAGGATAGATATGCCGATAGGGCAAGGCGAAGAGGCTCATGTGGAGCATATACACCGGTATGGACCAACTGAAACTGTGTGACTGCCTTTATATTCAGCTCCTGTGCAGCATTTGAGCAGGTCTACTGCTATCGCACAGTCTTTCAGTTAATTAGATATGAAAGCAGCGCAATGGTGGTGGGGGGGGTAATAGAGAGGGAAATGCTGGTCTGACCTTTGTGTCCCCCGGTGAGATGTGTTTATAAGGGCCGTTGTCCTCTTCGTCGGGGTGGGTGCTGTGGGTCCGGATGCAGTTAATGTGGCCTGGGATGACCAGCGTGAAGATCTGCTTGCCAGTCCAGAGTGGCCGAGGTTTCAGGATGGAAGGTTGGGGAACCTTCCCATCCCAGGTTGAGAGATGCATCAACAGGTTCATAACTTCACCCTGGGGCAGAAGGACAAAACAAGTCAGAGGTTTTTACTGCAATCAAACCAAAGCAGTACAGCTCCCCAGCAGTAGATTGGTAGATACAGCATTTCACAAGATCAGGAGCATTATACAAAACAATTCGTAGCCAAGTACACCCGCGTGCTCTGTTCGAGCAACAGGATACAACTGCTGTGCCTCCTTGGGTCTGTTAGAGAAGAATTGCTCTAGACCCGGTTTTTAGGTGCATGGTGCTCCAGATGTCCAATACCTGGTTTGTAAAAAAAAAAAGTACCAGCCACCACCTCTGAACAGCCTGGCTCTAACTTTAAGGTTCTGCCCCCTTATTCTGAACACTTCCCCCAACCAGAGGAAACATTTTCTCTCCATCAACCCTATCGAATACTTTAATCATCTTAAAGGCATGAACATGAGGAGCTATTCTAACAAAGCGTATTACAGTCACCCCACACTGTTGAAGGTTGATCAGGAGCAGTTAACCTGGGCTGATTTTTCACCTCACTCAGGCAGGTCACTGATAACAGCCATCATCTTTTATTTGTGGGGGTTAGTTAACTCGGCACAGCAGGACGGGGTTTAAAATCAGAGCGGTGCGTGTTTCTAAGCCAAATTCAGAATCCAGAGCTTAACATTTGCCAGAAAACCGTACCCGGTCCATGAAGACATCTCGCTTTGTGAACTTCCGCACCGCTGTCAATGTGTCCTGCACAATCCCCATGACAGGTCTGTTGGACTGAGGGGTGACAATCATCCTGGGTACCATGGCCAGCTCTTGGATCTCTGCTCGCGTCTCCAGGGACTGAGGCAAGTGAAGATTCATCTCGTCACCATCAAAATCTGCATTGTACGGAGTCGTCACACTGTACAAAAATCAAAGGCTGCTGTTACTTCCAAAGAGGGAAGGTACCTGGCCCCTACAGAATGATGAACTGTTAAAAGGCTGCAGGGTGGTGACAGCACAGTCTGAGCAACGCAGCCCACTGCAGCCAAAGTGCAGTTCTGTTCAGCCACCGGCTGGTCTTCCCCCCACTTGTATTTCACAGGCATCGAGCGCTATGCTTTGCTTGTGTTTCAGTTCTCAGCTCAGCTGCCTCACTAGCGGATCAATCCTGCATCAGGAACTAGTATCAGCAACACGACTGAGCAGGGGAATCATTGTAACAGGGATTTAAACCCAGTTTTTAACTCCCACGGTACGTAGGAACAGGAGGAGGAACCGTTCGGCCAATCAACCTGTTCTGCCATTCAATTTGGTCACGGAAGATCTTGGTCAGCCAAAACGCCCTGATCACTCCCGACTGGTTGGCCTGAATGTCTGGTGGAACAGCCGACAAACCTGTCAATTGCTAACCTCTTGTGGGAAGAGTGACCGGGGTGTGTGCTGGGGGGGTTGGGGTGTGTGTGTGTGTGTGTGTGTGTGTGTGTGTGTGTGTGTGTGTGTGTGTGTGTGTGTGTGTGGGGTGGGGGTGCAGGGAAAGACAGGCACAGAGAGCAAACACCTTCCAAAAAAAAAGGATGGACACTCACCTGAGATTCAGTCGGAAGGTCGACCAGGGCAGGATCCGCACTTTGTGTCCCATCATGGACATTTTGTGTAGCGTGGGCTGTCTGTTGAAGATGACAATGTCACCATCGCACATGTGCCTCTCCACCTGGAATACACGGACAGAAGGCACACTAAGTGGCTGGACACAAGGCAACTCACAAGGCAAGACTTTTTATTTTGATCCTGCCCTGCTGCAGCCAATTTCCTCCTCCCTCACACCCCAGCCAGCAAGCCCCACCTGCTGTGTGAGCTGTAGCCCCCTGAACTCTCAGATTCCACATGCAAATTCTCATTGGAACAGGTCGCACACACCGGAATGTGTGCTGTGGAAGCGACTGAGCAGTTATCTTTCCTGAAGCAATTGAGTTACTGAGTGTCAATTAAAAGCAGCAACCTCACGAGCCCCAACTATACTAAAGTATCGGACTGCCCTGCGAGCAGGGTCTGCTGCGTAAATAAAGCTTTCATCAAGCATTTAAAAAAAAAGCCTTTCGCAACCTCAGGCCAGCCCTAACTAAGCACTTTGCAGTCAATAACTGCATTTCCGAAATACTTCAATGTTGTAATGTAGGAATTGTGCAGCCAATCGCCGCACAGGTAGATCTCACAAAACAGCGTCGTGACAATGGCCAGATACCGTAAATCATGGCATGTAAGTTGACCCATTTTTTCCAGCCCCAAATGTCATGTTTTTGCATATAATTCACCATAGAAGTCGACTCCCGCTTTTCAGCCATGATACGCTATACTCACATTAGGAGTCAAGCCTCAATTTTTCACCCCACAAACGCACGTTTTACTTACTAGTACCTTACAGCTGGGTGAAAAGGATCAAGCAGGCGACGTGGGCTGCACTGAAGATGTGCGGGAGTTTAAGACACGCCTACTCTTTGCATTAGATGCTGACGACATTTCAAAATGGCGACCACCCTTATCAGTGGTTCGCTTTTACATCTGATGTACAAGCCAAACCTGATTTTGGACAGATTTTGAGGCTTCAAAAGGCCAACTTATACACAGCCAGCTACAGCAATCTGTTTCAAGGCGAGACAAAAAAATGGGCGGGGGTGGGGGGGGCGCGCCTGGGAAGAAACTCTGCTCTTCTTGTAAACTGGTCCTGGGATCCTCAACGTCCACCCGAGTGGTCTTGGTTTAACGATTCCGCTAAAAGATTGCACCTCTAACAACGCTGTGCCCCCTCAGTACGCCACTTGTGCGTAAGCCTGGGTTATGGGCTCTAGTCTCTGGAATGGGACTGAATTCACAGCATTTTGACTCAGAGGTGAGAATGCTGCCACTGAACCATGGTCACCGCACAAATGCTGATCTATTGCCTTTCGCTAGTGAGGTGATGAAGTCTTGTGGATATTCCTTGTTGGATAGAGGCTCTGAGGTTAAAACAGAGCCAGTTTCAGGTCAATAGCTACAACATCTAATTGCAGGAGGCAGCATTTTACTGGACAGAAAACCAGACTTTGCCTCACAGAGATTAAGAACCTCGTTTTCCGCCTGTCAGTACTAAAGAGCGAGGCTTTGATGCAACTTGCATTTAAATAGTACTTTCAACACAGGAGCAATCAAACAAAATTGACCCCGATCCATGTAAGGAGATGTTAGGGATAGGTGACCAGAAGTTTGGTCAAAGAGGTCGGTTTTAAGGAGCATCTTAAAGGGAGAAGAGAGAGAGAGAGGGGTTTAGGGAGGGAACTCTAGAGCTTAGGACCCAGGCAGCTATAGGCATGGCCGCCAACAGTGGAGTGATGGAAACTGGGGATGCTCAAGAGGCCAGAATTGGAGGTTTGGAGATCTAAGGGTCATGGGGCTGCAGGTTACGGAGACACGGAGAGGGTGAGACCATGGAGGGATTTGAAAACAAAGGTGAGAACTTTAAAAAAAAAAATCAGGCATTGTCAGAATCTCAAATCTGTTAAGTTTATAAAGTAATTTGAGGTTCTGAAGGAGGAGGCCCCTTCCTCCTAGAAAACCTGGGCTGGACAATACTGGAGTTGTGAACCATAGCACCAAAGACAGAATCAGTATCTCAGAATTTTTACAGTGCAGAAGGTGGCCATTCAGCCCATCGAGCTAGCACTGGCTCTCTGACAGAGCATTCTACCTAGTCCCACTCCCATGTCTTATCCCCGATAATCTTGCACGCTCCCTCTCTTCAGGTAGCAATCCAATTCCATTTTGAATACCTCGATCGAAACTCTCGAACTTGCCTCCGCCATCCTCTCAAGAACACCTTTCAGATCAGGGTCCAGCTCCATGGCTTCACAGTGACAGTGCAACTGCATAAACCAAGCTGCAGACACCTTTGGCATCGCAAGCACGCGGTACTGACCCGGTATCCGATTTGAAGATGCAGATCGCTGGGCTTGGGGTGGAAACGCAGGTCAATTCGATCCCCATTGTCTCGGATGATATATTTGGCGCCCGGATACTGGTTGTTGCCTCGCCTCACCAATTCCTGCAGTCTGTAAAAACATCATTGCACGTAGTCAAGAACTTGGGAGTGGTCCAGTGCAGAAGAATTGGCACCACATCTTGTTGGATAAATAACGGTGAGCTTGCAATAATGGCTGTTACCATTGTGTAAACTCCCGGCAAGTTCAGGGTATTGAGAAATGGGTCAGAGGGAGTTGCCTGTCCAACACGGCACCCAAACGATAAAAAAAAAAAACCAGGGCCCAAACCTGTTGCTAAAAAGTGAACAGACCTGTCAATGTTGAATGGAGTGACGATCTCCGGGAAGGTCATGTTGGCTGCGATCGATCGCGGCACGCCGACCTGGTCGATGGAGAGGTTGGGGTCGGGTGTGATGACGGTACGCGCTGAGAAATCCACACGCTTCCCCATCAGGTTTCCACGGACACGCCCTTCCTTCCCCTTCAGCCTCTGTTTGAGCGACTTCAGTGGCCGGCCCGACTTTTGCATTGCCTGAAATTTTAAAAAGCGGGTCAGAGAACCGGACAGCGTGGGAGGCCAACTGGCCTGTTCGTTCTCTCGGGACCGAAGATGCAATATAAAACCACGTAGACGTTATAGCAACAGCACTGTACAAGAAAAGGAGCATTGAAAGAAAGCATTGCTATTTAAGTAGCACCTTTCAGATCCTCCTAAAGCACTTTACAGCCAGCAGATTATCTTCAAAGGGCCATCCCACTTGGTAATCAGAGCAGCCGATTCTCGTACAGCAAGATTCCATTAAATGACAATGAGACAAAGGACTATGTCATCAGGTTTAGTGATAGCGATTGGTCCCAGTACACCTGCTCATCTGGTAATAGTGGCTGCGGGAGTTTTTATGCCCAGGGCAGAGAGGAGCCCGGTTTAACACCTCAGCGAGCGCTAAGGGTAGTGCAGCACACCCTCAGCCAGCCTGGATTATGTGCCGAAGTCCCCGGGGTCTGATGGTGATAGGCAGGGTGTTTCCAGAGTCTGCTAGCTTCAGCACAGATGTTAGCTCTCAATTAGGCTGTTGGGGTGGGGGTAGGGGGTGAAAGATATGCTTCCACAGGCTCCTGCTACTTATTCTTTAGGGTGTAACCAGAACTGCCACCACCACATCCACTGGATATGGATTCAAGGCTGTGATCCCCCCCTCGAACACCGCCCCCCCCCCCACCAGAGTCAGGACTCACGCACTTGAACCTTATCCTCGGTGGTGCCACACTCCTTCCCAACCCCACTTACCCTGGGAAGTCCAGGCAGTTCATTGTCGACCATAGTGGCTACGTGGAACTGCAGGAGTTTAACATCCTCAGCGATGACATGAGCTGCTGCCCCGTTCTGCTCGTTCCTCCGCAGCTGGTTGTTGATTTTGACAATGTCGGCCAGTTTGTGGGTCAAGTCATCCTGAAAACAGGGGAACACTGTTTCATCTTAAGTCACACCAAGCGAGCGAGTCCCTTTCACACCAGGCAACTGGAAACAATGCACTGGGTTTACTGCCTCCCCGCTTACAGCTCATGTTCCCTTCCTCTCCATCCCCTCTTCGCTAACTTCTCTCTCTCGTCTCCACACACACACACCCCCCCCCCCACCCCCCCCCCAAACACCACCACCACCACCGACACCCCACCTAAGTAGCCGGTCTTCACATGTGTGTGATATGTGGCTATCCAACCAGGGAAGGAATTACAGCAGAACTGGATCCCAATCAGGAGTAGGGATGCTGGAGCATTCCTTCTCTCGAACCTGGTCACTGTGGGAAACTGAATACCTCGACGACTCCCCCTGTTGCTGGGGAGAGAAGCAGAGCGAACTAAATCGATGACCTTTCATCAGGCTGATGTACAGAAGCTGCTGTTAAAGCCAGCAGGGTACAGGGTTGCACTAATAGACCCCATTCAGTAGTAAACAAGGTCACTATTCTATTGCAAAGGTTGCTGGTTAGAGTATGGGTCCAGCTCTGGTGCCTCAACATGGTGAGTGAGTAACCTTGCAAAAAGTCCATGGGAGAGCCAAAAATAATTTCTTGCCTCATAAGAACTGCAGCTACTCAGTCAAACTCAGGAATTGAGTTGCTGGGAAAATGTCCTTCCCCAGCTGTGGAGTCTAGAACAAGGATTCTCAGTCTCAGGATAAGGATTCAGCCATTTAGGACAGATGGAGAAATTTCTTTACTCAAAGGGTTGTGAATCTTTGGAATTCTCTACCCCAGAGATCTGCAGATACTCAGTTGCTGAATATATTTAAGACTGAGATCAATAGATTTTTGGACATTAAGGCAATCGAGTGACATGGGAATAGTGCAAGAAGGGAAGTTGACAGAAATGTTCAGCCATGAAGTTGCTGAATAGCGGAGTAGGCTACTGTTTCTTGGTCTATAATTTAGAGCAGCATAGACTTAGAGGTGACCCAATGGAGGTCCAGAAGATAATGAGGGCTCGATAGCATCCCTTTAGTTAGGAATGAAAAAGCGCTGGGAAAACTCAGGTCTACCAGCATCTGTGAAGAAAGAGTTAACGTCCGAGTGGAATATGACTCTTCGGATCCAGGTTTTGAAGAAGCTGTATTCCATTCCAAGCGTTAACTCTGTTTCTCTCTCTCTCTCCACAGATGCTGCCAGATCTGTTGAGTTTTTCCAGTGCCCCGCTTTTATTTCAAATTTCCAGCGCTGCAGTATTTTGTTTTAACCCCTACAATTAGGAATTTGGCAGAGTGTTTTCCCACCTTATGGAGTCTTGGGGTTTTCCCTCTGTCCCAGGAGATGACATGGCTTTCGAGGATGGAAGTGTTTTATTCATAATACTCCAGTCGTCATGGAGCAGAGAGACACGATGGACCAGCTGGTCCGTTCCCTCCCATAAACTTCCTACGTTGCTCCCAGACCCAGAATATTTTTTTCCCTGTATTCCCCGCTTTCCCATTTCCTGTAATTCTATTTGCGTTACACAGTAAAATCTGCACCTGGTTCCGTGCAGAGCCCTGCATGACGACAGCTGGACGCACTGAGAGTGGCGGCACAGGAAGGACAGTTAGAATCATCCACTCTGGCTTTGCATACTTGGGGTCCATGCCCAGGATCACACACTCCTCGTCCGTGATGCGCTTGAAGATCTCGTACACCCGCTCTGGGTTCAGCAGGATCTTCTTCTCCTGCGAGTCTTCGTTCACGTGTTTCCACTCAGCGTACAGCTCCAGCCCCACCCTCCGAATGCGAGGCTGGTATCGGCCACAGCCTCCGTGACCCTAGGGTGGGAAAAACCAAAGAGAGGGGGTGATGACAATCACCTCATTAACCAGACTTGGGGCATTAAAACTTTAGAGGTTCGACTGAGTCGACGCAGAGATGATGTTTCCACTTAGGGGAGACAACATTCCAGGAATACAAGGTAGTCACGAATAAACCCAACACAGCGCTCAGGAGAAGCTTCTTCACCCAGAGAGAGTGGTGAGAACGTGGTGGCGAGAATGTGGTGGCCAGGAGTGGTTGGGAATTGCAGACTCACCAAGTAGTTTGACAAATTCATACTGTCGGATATAGGAACACATCTGCAGTGCTATGGGGGAAAAAAAGAGCGTGAGAGGGGCAGGGGTGTAGAGGAAGTGGGACTAATTGGATTGCTCTGAGAACTGGCTTTGGCCTGGCATGTGTTGCGCGCTTCTGGTTACGCTACCAGTCAAATGGAGGCGGCAGGGGAGACAACTAAAATCCCATAGTGTGGTTACCTTCTCCTTGGTGAGGTCTTCCTCGCCCTCTTGCTGCTCCACTCCAAACTTGTTGTCCATCTCCTCTCCGCCCTCACAGATGTTCTTCCCTTTGCACAGGTCGTACACGTGAGTCAAGCGTTTCCGTGGCTGCCCTTTTGACTTGATCAAGATGTCTTTGATTTTGGGATTATTCTACAGACAAAAGGGGTGAGGGAGAAAAAGAGAGATTCCCTGATAAATATTACACAGACACATGGGTCAAATACAAGTTTGATCACATTGTCTTTCCAGTTCAGGCACGGTGGTGCGAACGGCCTCATGTTTGGTTTCACTCTATGAAAAGACAGTGGTCTCTCTTGCAACTCCTCATCTACGGGTGGTAACATCAGGCAGGTACAACCAAACCAAATGGTACATTTACTCATGTTATGGGCCCTATTCTGTTCCATCGCAGCCAGACACTCTGGCTAGGTCTTGCTGATCAGTGCTGTTTGGGCTTTGTCGAGGTGGATTGGCGAACACAGGGAGACGCCTTGCTCCCCGTCAACATCTGCTGGCTCTGGGCTGCATTGTGTGCGTCAAAAGAGCACCGCTATCAGACCCAGATGGCACTCAATGCCCAGCACCCCCCAAACCAGCACCCAGGTCCTCCCCAACCCCTCGGGGAATTTATTCACTCACAGGGTGTGGGCATCACTGACTAGGCCAGTGTATATTGCTCATCCCTTTTTACCGTGGAGGTGGTGGTGAGTTGCCTTCTTGAGCCGCTGCAGTCCCTGTGGTGTAGGTACACCCACAGCGCTGTTAGGGAGGGAGTTCCAGGATTTCGACCCAGCGACAGTGAAGGAACGGCCGATATATTTCCAAGTCAGGATGGTGAGTGACTTGGAGGGGAACTTCCAGGTGGTGGTGTCACCGTGTGTCTGCTGCCCTTGTCCTTCTAGGTAGGAGTCGCAAGTTTTGAAGGTGCTGTCAAAGGAGCCTTGGCGAGTTGCTGCAACGCATCCTGTAGATGGTACACACTGCTGCCACTCTGCGTCATTGGTGGAGGGAGTGCCAATCAAGCAGGCTGCTTTGTACCAAGCTTGAATGTTTTTGGAGCTGCATTCATCCAGACAAACGAGTGTATTCATCACACTCCGAACATGTGCCTTGTAGATGTTGCACAGGCCTTTTGGTGGTGAGGGGGGTCAGAAGGTGTGTTACTCACCACAGAATTCCCAGCCTCTGACCCTGCTCTTGTAGCCAGTGTTTACATGGCTGGTCCAATTCAGTTGCAGGTCAATGGTAACCCCCCCACCAAGGTTGTTGATAATGGTGGTGGCGCGGGGGGCCCAACGTTACTGGACAATGTCACAACAGGAGGGATAAGGAGACTAAATCAGAGGAGTAGGTGGAAGAGCGAGCACGATGGCAATAAAGAAAAAAAAAACCCACGAACCAGAGTTTTTCCATTTATTGCGTCCAATATTTATTTTCAATGATTTGGGTTGAGGGATAACATATACATTCAAAGGGAAGTTGGATAAACTTAAGAGAAAGGAGCAGAAGGACATGCTGATGGGGTGAGATGAAGAGAGGATGGGAGGAGACTCAGGTGGAGCAGCAATATCAGCAAGCAGCCTGTTTCTGAGCTGTAAATACTGTGTAATATGATGTAAAAGTGCTACTTACAGAATCCACCAGAAGCTTGGAACAGAAGAAACAGACGCACCGGAGAACTTTCATTGTCTTTGTAAGAAAGCCAACATGAAATACTGGCTTTGCCAACTCGATGTGTCCAAAGTGACCTGGGCATTCGGTCATGTTACCTACAAGTGGAGATAACAGATCAGGAGATATTCCGGAGGTCACATGGGGGTGGTGGGGGAAGAATGGTGGATCCCTGCTGGTCTCAGGGTCCACGTGAAAGTGAGGAAAAGAACCTCAATCAGCAAGAATTCCTAATCCTTGGCCTTAGAGATTCTACTACCTGAAAACCTGTGCACAGGTAACAGGCGGAACAAGAACCACATGAACATGAGGAGCCATTCAACCCTCAAGTCTACCTTACTATTCAATGAATCATGGGCTGCTCTATATCTGAAAACCAACTACCCACCTTGGTTTTGTAACCCCCATTACCCTTACCAACCAAAATCCATTAAACAGCTGTGACATTTTCAACTGACCTCCAGCCTCAGCAGCTTCTTGGATTGGACAGATTTCCACTACCCTTCTGCGTGGAGAAGTGCTTCTTGACATCACCCCTACACAGCCAAGCTTTAAAGGTTATCCTTCCTCATGCCGCCCCATACGCGCACACACCGGGCTACCCGACCACAGCTCTCCACCCCCCCCACCACACCGGGCTATCCAACCACAGCACTCCACCACCCCCCCCTCCCCGCCCCCCCAAGGCTACCCAACCACAGTTCTCCGCAGCCATCTTTTATATATCTGCTTAGTGCCCCTTTTAAACAAAAGGAAGCAGGGAACTTCCGACATCAGATGAAAATAAATTCAGAATCTGGGAACCAATCATCTGTTGGAAGCTTTTCCACTCCTTTACCATTCACCCAACACTCCCCCACTCACCCCCAACCAATTGGTCCCCAGTGGAAACCATAATCATTGAGTGACAAATACATTATAGACAGAATGATTCAGTCAGTCCAACTCTGAACAAGGTCAGGTTGAAAAGAGGTGCTTTCCACTGGAGATGTGACAAGTTCCAAGTGATACACAAAGCAGGTAATACCAATGCCAGTGGGCCACTTCAAACTTGTTGAGTGCCAGCCATGAACAAAACTCCCTATGTTGTCCTTAAGGTTCAAGCTGTCAGAATTTCCCCCAAAATGGTTGATGCAAAGCAGACTGAATAGTTGGTTTTTCAAGTGGGGTTTTAGAGATATGGAGGGGAGTGGGTCAGAGACTGGAGAATGCCCAACAATATAGCCCAGAGAAATTTCATTTTAACACCACTGGAAGTAGTTCTGTGTTTAATCACCTACCTCAGGAAAACACAAATTAAAAGGCCAGAAGCACGTGCTGGCCTCAGAGCTGAACCATCCCAGTGTTCACTGGCTTACACTGGCTCCGCACCCAGCAATACCTTGATTTAGAGTCAAAGAGGTCTACAGCACAGAAAAAGGCTCCTCAGCCCATCGAGGTTAAAAATTCTCATCCTTGCTTTCAGCTCCTTCCACAGCTTCACAAACCCCCTCTAATGTCCCCCAGCTCCAAAACCCTGAGAGCTCCTCCAATTCTGGCCTCTGAGCAGCCGCCCCCCCCCCCACCCCCCACTGATTTTCATCACTTCACCATTGGTGGACATGCCTTCAGTTGCCTTGACCCAAAATCTGGAAAACCCTCCATCAGCCTCTCTTCTTTAAGATGCTCCTTAAAACTGACCAATGAGTGAGCTTTGGGTCACCTACCCTAATATCTATCCCCTTTGTTTGGATCAGGGTCAAATTTTGTTTGATAATTCTCGTACAGCGCCGTGGCACATTTTACAACGTTAAAGGCGCTGTATAAATGCGAGATGTTACACGTAGCTAAAACTCCACCTTAGCAACAAGGCACAGCATTGAAGGAGCGAGTGATCCTTTCCCCCCACCCACCTCTCCCAGCCCCTTCATTTTCAATCAGTTAATCAGTACCCAAGATGCAATTTCACACATGGTTTTTAGGAAGCCAAGAGTAGTTTAGCATTCAGGATCCCATTGCCCTACCAGACTGAAACGGTTTTAGCACAGAAACTCAGGCCACATTTACAATACAGGAGTGCAGCCTGAACCTGGAGTCAGGGCTCAGCTGGCCTTGCCTCAGCAGGAGGACTGGCACCGACTGAAACAGGAAATGCGCTCCCACCAATGTTAAACTTGTAATGTAAACACAGCCTAACTGGACCCTGACACTTAAACAAAATAACACCAACTAGACCCAATGTTTTCCACTAGTCCTACCTCCCAGGAGCAGAGCTTCATTCAGGTCTAAGCATTCATGATTCAGAATTTTATGGGCACTATAATTCCACATTTATTGAATTATATTTAAACTCCCCCGACTGCCACGGTGGGATTTGAACTCATGTCTCCGGGTCACTAATCCAGCTACCTTCCCACGCTGCTACTGTATTCTGTAACGTGCAAGAGTTTCTGATAGTGGAATCAAGAGAAAGAACGGAGATAAAGGGGCCATTCTGCAGTCTTGCTTTGAGGAGATGTTACCATAACAGCTTCAAGAGAAGGTCCAAGAAGAAACTGGAGTTTAAGAGATTTCTTTTTTTTTTTGTTTTAAGCCTGGGTCAGGGGAGGGTGTAAGTGACACGGAGCTGAGCATTATTCTGGGTAATCACTCACCTGCACAGGTCTGGCATCTTCCAGTTCTTTCGATAACACCTTGGCGAGGGTCCATCAGTCCACCCAGCTTGGGCCGGCCTCCCTCGGTGGTCTCGGAGTACTTGATTCCTCCTTCAGTCACAGACATCCGTTTCTGGGTAAGACAACAAAACAGAACTATGAAAAGGAACCTCAAACTATAGCTCCCAGCAGACCCACATTACACAGAATTACCGCACAGAAACAAGCCATTTGGTCTCGTGCTGGTGTTTCTGTAGCGCACAATCCACCCCCCAGCCCTCTTCGCCTCATCTTATCGGCATAGCTTTCTATTCCTTTCCCTCTTTTTTAGCCAGCTTCTCCTTGAACGCATCAGTGGTATCTGTCTCAACTACATCCTACAGTAATGAAGCCCAGATTAACGCCAGCACCACCAACTTGCATTTATACAAGTGTCATCAAAGGCTAAACTGGTCAATTTTTTCATTTGCTGTCTGCAGGATCTTGCTGTGTAGTCAATTGTTTACCTGCTTGGCAACAGCACCTACACTCCAAAAAGCAGGCTATTGGTGCACTTGGGGCTTCAAGAACAAATGATCAGATGCTTATTAAAGCAGGAATGCGTACAGTCATTAAACAGCAATGTAAGCCATGTTGGAACGCAGCGACACACTGAACACGAGGGCCCCGTAACATCATTGAGCTGAACACAAGCTGTTTTTTGGTGTGGAGGGTGGGAGGATTGGAGGGGGTGGGGTGGGGGAAGAGAAGAGAGATGATCAGAGTGAAGGGAGACTCAAGATCCAAACTCTCACTTACAGCACTGCACTAACAGTGACAATGTCGACCAACACTGAATACAGCAATTCGTCTTTCTCTCTCACGCACCTTACATTCCTCAACAGGTTGTAACCACTCTCGGTTTCTGCTGTGCTTTCGGGCCAATCTGTTGTTTTTCACTTGTCCGGTTACCGCTCCTTTTTCTGTTTTGCCATCATACCCCCCGGCAGCCTCCTTTCTGCCTGGCTCTGCACTTTTAACTTCTTACCATCCTGAAGATCACAGACACTGAAACATTACCTATTCCTCTCTCTCCACAAGCAGTGCCTGACCTGTCGAACATTTCTCACATTGTTTTATATCATTAGAAGCCATCAGGACACTCAAAATGCCAACCACAAAACATCCTGGCAAACCAAAGAGATATCCCAACATGGCAGTGTCTCGATTAATAGAACAGTAACAGGATGAGATTGCAAATCACATGATTCTTGCCCTCTTTGGGTCTCCACATAACTGCCCATCCAACCTCTACCTGGACCAATACTTCAGAGCTTAACATAGGCCACAAACTGCAAAGCTCTCCTAGGTACTCCAGACAGTGCCAATCAAAAGTTAGAGTGACTCTTGGGCACAAAGATTGATCAGGGATGCAGGCAGTAACCTCTACCCCTCCTGCCACCATCACAGGGCATTACACACTTATGCAATTTCAAAAGCACCTTTTACCAAGTATGCAGGGCAGGTGGTCCAACAGGTGGAGAGTCAAATTCAAACAAGGACCAAAAACTGCAAGGGTGCTGATGACACACCCTCCATCGCTTGTTTCACATGCATTGACGGTCTGGTCAACACATACAAAAGGCAGCGTACAAATTCCACGTCTCTGGTGCACAGGAGCAAGGATCAGCCCTCTGGACACACCATGTATACGCTCAGAGGATCACAGATTTGGAGACCAATCTCCTATACACCACTCAGGGTCAGAATTAGGGCCTGCTTCCCCAGCGGAGACCCGGACAAAGCAATCAAAACAGGATCATCCAGCCCTACTCACCTCACAGAAACTGACTTCCATCAGATGCAACACCCTCCAACTCATTTGTGGGTCCATAAGCCTGTTGGCTCAGCTTTTCTGTACTAATTGTCCATAGTGCAATCAGATATTGCCACTTTTAGAATCTCAGAATAGGAGACCATTCAGCCCCACCAGGGTTGTGCTGGCTCTTTGGAAGAGCTACCCAATTAGTCCCACTCCTGCTCTTCTACCCAAGCCCCTACTTGTTTTCTCCTTTAAGTATTATCCAATTCCTCTTGACAGTTACTATCGAAATCAGCTTCCACCACCCTTTCAAGCAGCATGCTCCAGATCATAACTCGCTTTGTAAGAGAAATTCTCACCTCCCCTCTGGTCCGTTTGCCGATTCTATTCAACCTGTGCCCCCCCTCTGGTTACCGACCCTCCTGCCGCTGGAAACAGTTTCTTTCCTGACTCTATCAAAACCTCTCATGATTTTGAGCAGTGATTAAATCTGCCCATGGCCTTCTTCGCTGCTGCAAGAGAAATCTACACCTCTCCAGCCTAAATGAAGCTCCTCATCACTGGGATTATTCTGGTAAATCTCCTCTATTCACCCCCCTCCAAGGCATTAGAGCCAATTAAGTGCACTAAGCAACAATTTATTTGAGGCGGGCGGGAGGGGCAAAAGTCAAAGAATGTGCAGTGAAATTAATTTTTATTAAGCGGGAGGTAAGTTACCCCCTACACCACCACCCCCCCCGCCCCCACAAAAAACTGCTACCCTTAAATCTTCCCTAAATGCAACATTTACATCAGTGGATTTATTTGCAAATGGAAGTATTGAGGTAAGTTTACAGGCATACCTTTAAAACAATACTTCAGGGTAGAAAGGGCAGTGGAGGCAGATTCAAAATAACTTTCAAAAAGGAGAACGGGATATTTACTTTATGGGTATAATGTGCAGGGCTACGAGGGGCAGGTGGAGTGGGATTTGTTGGCTAGCTGAGCCAGCACAGAATAGAATGAATGGCCTTTGTGCTGCAAAATACTATAATACACATCTATACCGGCAACATCCGAGTGTATTCCTCACACATAAACATGAGAAGAGGCTGCTGCTAAACCACAGGTAGCCAATGAACCCATCTCACAGGCTTTGTTTCCCCAGCAAATCAAATTTCTGCTGCCTGTCTCTGAGCTGATGAACAATCCCACCCACCCAAAAATCACACTCATGTGCCCACACTGGCTCCATCCCAAACTTTAATCAGTTTTCACATCCTCCCATGGCCTTCCCCATTTCTGTCATTTCCACCAGCCCTTCAACTCATACCTACACTCCACCAACTCTGGCTTCGTGTACATTCCGGCTGTTCCATCGCTCCACCATTGGCAGCCGTGCCTTCAGCTGCCTGGGCCCAAAGCTCTGCAACTCCCTCAAACACTTGGTCACCTGAATTTTTGTTTGACGCTCCCTCTTAAGCGTTTTGGACTATAACTATTATAAAAGGGACTATAGAAATGCAAATTGTTGTGTATGGGTAATCACCAACGTCCCTCAGCCAAGGCTGGATTATGAAACGATACACAAGTTGGCCTGGGTGGATATCTTTCCCCACCATGAAAGGATAAAATCGGAATGGAGACTACTCTGCATCCTAATGGATTCTGCCCAATAATGGCTATATGGGATTTGGGGGGGGGGGGGGGTGTATTGTTTTGAAAATGGCAGCAGGGGGGCAAAGGAGCAGGATAGGGACAGGACATGAAAAAAATTGCAGCATAAAGGTTTTATTAGTAATTTCTGCTTTATTTTTTTTATATAAAAGTACTTCACAAACTCAAGGATACAATCATATGAAATACACCCAGCATCAAGCCGGTTTGGGATCGCCACACATCTATATCACCTCACGTAGGCAGCCATAACACTAAGAAACAGGTATTCCCAGACTATCTGTAACAGAAATTGTGTCATTCTACTGCTATAGCCTGGATTTCAGTGAGCTACAATGGTGGCTGTATAAACTAGACCCAGTAGAACTGAACAATGCAATTCAAGATGTTGTCTTTCTAGACTCTGTATCTGGAGTGTACTGGGAACTGTATCATACTCAGAAGTACAGATGGGAATAGGTCTGAGACACCAGGAACAATGATCAGATGAATCAGGAGCATTGCTCTCAAGGGGAATTTTAATGTGTTAAACTGTGCAGGTGAAGCAACCTCTCATGATATATCTACATCAGACAACTGTGAAACATTCCAAAACGCCCCTCCTAAGGAGCAGCACTCTACACTTCCAGTCTTCTGCTTGCTGTCGAACCACGATCATTTCAGACAGTTGAGGGGTGTCAGCTGATGGAAGGTCCGAGATGAAGGATTACATCACCCTGCAGGACAGTGAAACAAGCTGGAGCCACTCACCTAGCACGACTGCCCAGTTAGTGGGAATTAAAGGGGGATGCAAGGTTAGGAGCGAGAAACAGAAGTTTACTTCAAGATATTTTCTAAATCCCAAACTCCTCCAGAAAAAAGTTAAGTAGCTATCTGGCCTGTGGAAGTCCTTTCTACAGGAAAGGAGACCATTCAGCCCCTCAAGCTTGTTCTGCCACTCAATCAGATTATGGATGTTTGTTCCCTAACCCCCATCCATCAGTCATGCTTTTATAACCCTTGAAGTCACCGATAACACAAAGTAACGGACGGCTGCAATTCTGCAAGCCAGTCAAAATCCACCTTAACACCCCCCCCACCACCAAGCTGAATAAGGTTATATGTTCTTTGTCCAGTTGTTTGCATTGCGAGATCCCAACAAGCCTTTGGGCTGGTTTGCTGTTTAATCCAAGGTGATCACAGAAAAGGGTGGGAAGGTTTACAACTGTTACACAGCTAGGGTCACCTTGGTTCGGTTCAAATGGAAAAATCCAAATTGGTCACATCAAAATGGGGGGCAACGTGGCAGGTTGACATTAGGAAAAAAAGCATCCTGGTTCAATCTTGGGAAGCTGCATTGGGAGTGCTCTGTGTGGAATCAGTTCTGGGGAAGTTACTTCATTCTAATGTTTTAAAGGGATTGTTTACTGAATAGCTCAGGAACAAATAATAAAAAAAATGCTGGAAATACTCAGGCCAGGCAGGATCTGTGGAGAGAAAGAATTGATATTTCAGCTCAATGACTTTTCTTCAGATTCCTTTTGCTAGTGCTCAAATGATTAAGAGTTCCCATGTACTTATCATGCCTAAACTCTTAAAAGTTTTTTTGGGGGAAAAATTAAACCAAAAAAGATGCAGGTCCAGAAACAAGACCTTTTAAATTTTCAGTAAAAACAAAAAGGACTTCTGCCACGCATTAATAGAATTCAACAGATCAGGGCAGTAATTCTCTGACTCAGTGAAAAGGAACACTGCCCATCCAAGATAATGCCCCTTTAAAACTGTCATGAAAGGAGGATTATGCAGCTAGATGGGTAAAATGTACAAGGCTCCACTTTCTCTAGATAAATCAACACTTGGCTGGCAACAGTCCAAAAACTTGCCACCTGCAAATTTTGGGCTTAGTAAACACTGGTTCTAGAAGAGAAGGAGAGAGGGAGGAAAAAACATTCGGGGTGGGGGGGGAAAGAGAGAGAAATAAGGCATTTCAAATTGGAGTCATCCCATTGCATAATTTTAACTGAAATACACAAACCTGCAAACAGGAACGCAATCATACATCAAAAAGTTCTTACACATTCCAAACAGGTCGGTCACAAAATTCTTAACCTTTAACTATTCCAAGTCAAGGGGGGGGGGAAAAAAAAATAAATAAAAAGAGAGAGTGAGAGAAATCAGAGGTTAAAAGAGTCAAAAAACTTCCAGTCAAGTTCAGCTAAAGTGCTACAAGTAAAAGGAAGAGTGCAATGACAAAATTAATTGGCCTAAATGGTAACTTACCCCTGTTATCTTTTAATGAAAAGTGCTTAAATTCTCTCCCCCAACCATGCCAAGAAAAAAAAAAGAGTAAGAGAAGCCCAACACATACCATCTCATCTGGACTTAGGATGCCAAACTGAACCCTTTTGATAGTGCGCAGTGGGCATGCGCTGTCCCCGGAAGGAGGTCCTTGCATGGTTCAAACTCCCAGCAGTCAAGCGGCGTCTCGTCAAGGGAAAAAAAACAAACCCTCTCTTTTTTAAAAACTACTATTAAAATCCTACTTTTACAACCAAGACAGACGCACTCGTGTCGACTGAAAGGCGTTGTAGCCCCTCTGCGAGCCTTCAACTAACTACCCCCACCTACACCACCCTTCAGCTCTTCCCCCTTTTTCCCTCCTGCACCGGGTGCGCTCAAAGCGCATCTGAAGGCTCTCCGGCTTGTGCGCCGCGTTATATAGATTTCAGGCGGCCGCGGGGTCTCCGGTCCGCCGGCGCAGGGGCTCGAACGCCACCGTATGGAAATGAGCGGGCCGGAACGTGGCCGATTGGTCGGCGCGGCGGCCGGGGGGCGGGGCCCGGCCCGGCTCGCGCCGCTCGGCTCCTTGCATACATTAGGCGTCGGGGTGCCGCCCCCCCCTCCTCTCCGGTCGCGCGGAAACGCCCGAGCGTTGCCGAAGCAAAGAGGGAGCGATTTTTTTTTTTTTGGCGGACCCAGAGGGTGAGGAGAAAGCCAGTGTCGGCAGCTCGAGCTGCTTGGATGCGTTGTCGTGCCTGCGGCCTAGGCCGCGCTCACCGGAAGCTCCCTTCAGCGGCCGTCTCTTTTCTACCCGACGCCGGCTGACAGCCCCGGAGGCGGGGCGTTCGGGCCTCCAAATCGATCCATTCCCCGAGACGACGGACACCCCTCCCTCCCTCCCTCACACACACCGGGCGCCGCTTTCCCTCAGCCGCTGCCGTCGGGGGGGGGAAAAAAAAATGACCGGCACCTCGGCGAAGCCTCGGACTCTCGTAAGGGGGGGCCGCCCGGCGGAGAGCGACACCTGGCCGGGATGGGCCCGGCAGGAAAGCCCGCCGAAAGCCTGCCGGCGAGGCCGTCGTCGCGGGACGGCAGCTCCGCCACCTTGTAAGTCGCCGAAAGGCCCGGGTTTGTTTTCTCTGGAGTTAGTGCCGAGCTTTGAAAAGGCGATTTGTTGGACATTTATTTATTTATTTATTTTTTGCCTGACCGAGGCCGCCTCCTCCCTCCCTCCGGCTCTGATGGAGGGGGGGGGGGGGGGGGAGAAAATGGTGGCCGGTGATTTCCGAGGCAGCTCTCGAGCCGCAAGGAGCCGGTTTATGAAATTCCTCTTTTTCGTTCTAATTTTCCAAGCGTAAAATACTTGTTGGAAATGTCATCTGATCATTTATTTCTTAAAAATATTTCCCCCCCCCAAAAAAATATATATATGTATATAACTTCCCCCCCTCCCCCTCCCCCCTCTCCCCCCAAACCCCCAAACATTAAAAATCGACCAAATATCTATCCCCAGGCAAAATGTGTGGTAACATTTTATTCCCCCTTTTTTGGGGGGGGGGGGGTTTGGGGGCTGAAACTCATTTCCTGGCTGATTTATATTTATTTATTTATTTATTTTCGAAAAAACAAAGCTTTTTTTCTTCTTAAATCCCTTTTTTAAAAATATATAAATGATCATTAACTGTCTTTTTGGGGGTGGGGGGAGTTGGGGGGGTGGTGGGGGTGGTGGGAGTTGGGGGGGTGGGGGGGGTTGGGAGTTGGGGCGGATGGTGGGGGTGAGGGGGGGGTGGGGGTGAGGGGGGGGGTGGGGGTGGTGGTGGGGGTGGTGGGGGTGAGGGGGGTGGTGGGGGTGGTGGTGGGAGTTGTGGGGGGTGGTGGGAGTGGGGGGGGGGGTGGGAGTTGGGGGGGAGGGTGGGGGGGGGTGGGGGGGTGGTGGGAGTTGGGGGGGGAGGGTGGGGGGGTGGTGGGGGTGGTGGGGGTGAGGGGGGGGGGTGGTGGGGGGTGAGGGGGGGGGGTGGTGGGGGTGAGGGGGAGTGGGGGGGGGTGAGGGGGGGGGGGTGGTGGGGGTGAGGGGGGGGATAGGAAATACAAGATCCTCCTGAGGAGGTTGCAGTTTTCTTCTCAATGGGTTTGAGAGTAACCTCGGTGGGTTTGCTTGAAAATAAAAGCTAATTTGTTGTTCTAGAAAATCACCCCCCCCCCCCACCCACCCCCCCCCCCGGCCTCCACCACCCCCACCCCCCACCACCGGCTTCTCCTCCAACCTGTGCCCACGCTTGGTACCACGGTACAATTTGTCCTAAACGTCGCTCGGTGTGTTTTTAACAAGAGGAGCAGAGAACATGTTTTTAAATTGTTCACAGGGTCGAATAGTTTAAAGGCTCTTGGGTTCCCACTACAGCAATCTTGCCTGTGCTACTAACGTACTGTGTTTTTCTTTTCCGCCTTGCTGAACAGGGTACGGCCAGCGGGTGGATTTTGTCACAGTGATGGGTCAAGGCACAGCCACTGTTTGCGGGAGACTGATTTAGATCCGTTCTATTTGTCAGAATCTTGTTTCTGGGATCCTTGCAGGACTTTGAGAATCCATTGGTTTGCGCCATCAGGTTTAGCTCAGTTGACAGGCACTGCCTTTGCTTCAGGACCAAGGGAGCGCTGCAGTGCCGGAGGTGCCGCTTTCAGATGAGATGTTAAAACGGGTCCCTGTCTGCCCCCTCGTAAATATCCCCGGCGCCACAATTCGAAGCACAGCAGGGGAGCTTTCCCCGGTGACCTGAGCCAATATTTATTCCTCAACCAACAGATGATCTGGTCATTATAACATTGCTGTTTGTGGGAGCTTGCTGTGCGTGAATTGGATGCCGTGTTTCCTACACTACAACAACGACTCCACTTTCAAAGCACTTCATTGGCTCTATGTTGCTTTGGAATGTCCTGAGCTTGAGGGATGCAAGCCTGTCTGCTTTTGTTGGGACTTTTATACAGACTTGCAGTGGTCAAACAGCAAGAAGTGTTGAAATTCTTGGAATGTTGTATTACCGAAATCACTTGGCCTAGTCATGCTTTTAAACCTATGGTTTTGTGTGCAAAATAGGAATGGGAGGTGACCATTTAACCCCTCCAGCCTCCATTGCCATTCAGCTAGATTGTGGCCTGTCGGTGTCTTACCACCGTCTAGCCATCTTAGCTCCGGAACCATCCTATTTTTAAGAGAAAGATATTTTCTCACTTGCCAAGTGTTTGGTCCATGCTGTGTAGAGTTTCGGTGCTTCCCCAGAGGTAGTGGAGATCCAGGTGACCCCATCTTCCAAACCTGTGCTTGCATAGTGTACAGCGTTAAGATTATTTGGAGTGGGTCACCTGATTGCATTTCGGGCTAGTGTGGCTCAGAGTCATGTGTGGAGGGCGTTACAAGCCATCTTCCCTGAGATGTGCGCTCAGCAAACTGTTCTCACACGCTTGTGCACCGTATGCACATATGTGACAAGAGTTGGCAACGTGACTATGTTCTACTCAACGTCCTAATACACTGCTTGATCCGAACACAGCAAAAGGTCTCTGGATGGTGAGACATACTGGGCATAAGTAAAGTAACCCTTCCATAACCCATTCTTAAATGCTGTGCATCTGTACTAGCCTTGCACTCAATGCCGTAAATAGCAAAACAAAGCATTAATATCTCGATCGTTCAGCTTTGTGGGATTTTTAAAGGAATTGATAGATAGATAGATAGAAAATGTTATCACTGGCGGACATAACCTCAATCAGAGCCTGGCTGTCAAAGAGCGAAGTTAGGAAACACTTCCTTCACACATGTGTGGAGCACTCCCACAAAAAGCTTTGGAGCTAAACGAGCTAAAATCGAACGGGGATTTTGCAGAAACTGGTGTTGGGATAGTAGCACCTTCCTTTCCTGCCCTGTTCATTTTTGTGTCTTGTCTGCCTGAAGAAGGCTCCTTGCTCAGCACTTTGGCCACTGGTGAAGCAGCGGGTGTCTCCTGAACCAGATCAGTCACACCCCTAACCCCACGGATCGATGAAGATGGTTTGGGCACCAAAGGCAAGAGGCGCTGGGCCTCGGTCACCTTACCGGGTTCACTGGGCAGATGTAGATGGCCGTGGTGGGTTTGCTGCAATCACCTCCCTTGGGCAGGTTGCGAGTTCCGCCGAAGATCGTCTGTTGAACTGCCATGGTGGGTAAATGGAGTTTGGGTACAGAATCAGCTGTGATCTCACTGAATGACGTTTCAGGCTCGAGGGGCTAAATGGCTGCCTGCTGTTCCTGAAAAGTCAGGGGTCAATCCTTGTTTTTAGAAACCGTGTTGGAATTACAGGTACCGGAAATTTGAAAAGGAAATGCTGGAAATTGCACAAGTCATCCAACAGAATATAAGAGAGCCTGGATATGTCTGTGTTTCAGGTGTGGACCTGTTGGCAGAACTCCATTTTTCCCACCTATGGGGTGGAAGCTGTCGATCCTTTCACGCACCGATTGGTTAATTGGGCATTTTCAATGTCTGTGATTTCTGCTTTAAATGTCAATGATGGTCTGGGCTGTGCACCGAGGAAGGAGGCTCTGAAATATAGGCAGTGAACGTTTCGAACATGCACACTACATGCATAGGGAAAACGGCTATTGCATTTATTCTGCGCTCAAAACGTGCATGGAATAACATCAAGCTGACTCTCGGGACCGAGATTCTGGCGTCTCTGCACGTTGTATAGTTGGAACATGAACAACTTGGAGCTCTCAAGAAAGGAAGCTTAACAAGCTTTGTCTTTGCTGTGTGCGGCAGGCTCTGGGCATCTTGTGGAAAAGACAAAAAAAAACCCTGAATGTGCTCATCTTCTCAGAGGCAAATCTCCAGAGTACGTTGGCACTCATCAAGCGGAGGTGTCGTTTTTGGCTCGGGCACATTCGCAGGAAGCAAGACGGGTGGAAGTGCAGGGTCTTTCTGTATGGTGAGGTTAGCCAGTAAGATGCTCGAAGCTCTGCTTCAGGGACGCTTACAAGCGTGCCATGAAGGCACTAAACGTTGACTTTCACACCTGGGAGACACTAGCTGATGACAGAAGGAAATGGCGAGAGCACCTGTGTGCTGGAGTGCGCCACCGTGACGGTCAGTGGCTACAGCAGCTTGGCAACGCGCGCCAACACCGAAAACGACAACCCACAAGGACACCCGATAACCACTTCATATGTGGCACTTGTGGCAGAACCCGCCTGTTACAGATTGGTCTCTGCGTCCATCAGCAGAAGTGCACCGTATGAAGCTAGCCCATCTCCAAAGGATTTGAGTCACTGCATGTCCATCATTTGCATGGATGGAAGGATAATGGCAACATGTTTAAAACAAACATTCCAGCAGGATGCAAGCTGAGTTTATAAAATCTTCTGATCCCGGCTTTACTCGATTTATTTAAAAGATAGCTTTTATCCTCAGCTGATGAGGAGGTGAATGATTTGGGGTGCTTACCTTTGTGACTTGTTCTACTCTTGCTGTTGGAATTTAGGTTTGTAGGAATGTTGCGACTCATACATTCTTTTGGAAGAGCTTAATTCCTAAAATAGATTCAGTTGAGGAAATTGAACTCTCTTTTTTGCCTCTGATACTCCCATTGCCACGTCCCACTGCTTCTTAAACCATAGGCGAGAGACCTTGTTTTCCCTCTTCGTTACCTACTCTACAAGGTCCTCTTCCAAACCCGTTGAGGTTGAAAAGCCCATCTTTCTCCTGCTTTGCTCAGGTTTCAGTTCTGTGCTTTCAGGGCTCGAATCTCTTCCCGAGTCTGTTACGAGAACTTGCCTCTGTACCGAAGGTGTGGTTTGGCCAGAGCATTGTGCAGTGATCAGTGCAAGGAATCAAAGATTTTCCCACTCTCGTCCCGGTTGTCACAAGACGTTTTTACACAAGTTATATTGTCAACTAAAACTGGTTTTAAAGTCCTTAATTACTGGCTTCTTTCCTGCTGTGATGATGTGGAAAACTGGGTGTTTATTCTTCTTCTTCAAATGATGCAGTGCTCGTACAACTGTTATCTTAGCATATTAGTACCAACTTCACTCTCCTATCTTATCCCCATAATCTCTTGATTCCCTTAGTATTCCAAATTCTAACGATTGTAGTCTTGAATGCACTCAACTGAGCATCAACAGCCCTCTGGGCTAGAGAATTCCAAAGATGTATAGCATTTTTAACCAGCTCCAATGTCTCCAAAGTGTTTGCAGTCAATTAAGTACTTTTTTGAAGCGTAGTTACAGTGTAATGTAGGAATTGGGGCAGCCAGTTTGCACACAGCAAGCTCCCACAAACAGCAGTGATGTTTGATGTTTGATAGTGGAGTCACAGTCCAGGGGAGAAGAGGTGTTGGAGAGTTAGGTAGAGGTCAGCACACCAGACAATAACAGTGCCACTCTTGTCAGCAGGGTTGATGACATTAGGATTGGATCTGAGAGAACAGAGTGCAACATGTTCAGAGGTAGACAGGACAGAGTGAGTGAGAGGAGCAGGGAAACTGAGATGACCGACGTCACGTCGGCAGTGATACAGCTGCTTTTTAGTGATGTTGGTTGAGGGCTAAGCCTTGGCCAGAACCCTGGGGAGACGTCCCCTCCTTTACTTTGAATACAGTCGTGGGTTCTTTTACATGCACCTGAGAGGACTGATGGAGTCTTTGTTTCATGTCTCATTTGAAAGATGGCACCTTCGACAGTGCGGCATTCCTTCACTGGAGTGTCAGCTTAGATTATAGGCTCAGGTCTCTGGAGTGGACTTGACAACTGCCGACGTGACGTCGGTCATCTCAGTTTCCCTGCTCCTCTCACTCACTCTGTCCTGTCTACCTCTGAACCTGTTGCACTCTGTTCTCTCAGATCCAATCCTAATGTCATCAAACCTGCTGACAAGAGTGGCACTGTTGTTGTCTGGTGTGCTGACCTCTACCTAACTCTCCAACACCTCCGCTCCCCTGGACTGTGACTCCACTATCAAACATCAAACCATTGTGTCCAGGACTGTCACTAACCTTATATCCTCTGGAGATCTCCCCTCCACAGCCTCCAAGCTCCTCCAACTCCAAACTGCTCACTTCTGCCTCCTTCCTAAAACCCATAAACAGGGCTTCCCTGGTCGACACATTGTTTCTGTCCCAATAAACTTCATTCTTCCTATGTTCATTTGCTTCTCCCCGTGTACAGTCCACTCCTACCTCTGTTCCTGGTTCTCCTGATTCCATATGTTAACAGTTTCCTAACCCTAATCATTTCTTCACAATGGGGGCATCCAAACTCTCTAAACTTCCGTTCCCCATCAGGACAGTGAGCGTTTCCAATTTTCACCCTTCTCTTATCTTCACCTGACTCTTAACTTACCCCCATCGAGAAAGGAAGGAGATCATCTAATATTCACTACAGCCTACGGACTTGCACTGCTGCCTCAACGACACTTCCTTACACCCTGGTTCCTGTAAGGACTCCGTTCCGTTCTTCCAGTTTCTCCAGCTCCGTCACATTTGTTCTGAAGATGCAACCTTCCAAACCACCGTTTCAGATATGGCTTGTCTTTTTCCTCGACTGACGATTCTCACCTGGAGTGGTTGACAGAGTTCTCTATTGTGTCTGATCCATTTCACATATTTATGCTCTCGCCCTTCCCCTCCCTCCCAGAACCATGATAGAGTTGCCTTGTCTTCCAAGAACCATGTAGGGTAATCTTGTCCTCACTTTTCACCCCACCAGCTTCCATATTTAATGGATCATCCTCTGCCATTTTTGTCAGCTCCAGCATGAAGCCATCACCAAACATTTTCCTCTGCCTTCCCCATTCAATATTCAGTGACACCCTCGTCTACCCGTCAGTCATCCCTAACATCCCTCCCCTATGGCACCTCTTCCCTTCTCACTATCCCCAAGGCCCCAAGCATCCTAAGTGAAACAGTGATTTACATGTACCTCTTTCAATTTAGTATACGCCATTCATGATGTGGTCCCCTCTACATTGGAGAGGCAAAATGTAGACTGGGTGACCGCTCTGCAGAGCACCTTTGTTCAGCCTGCAAGCATGACCCTGGCTTTCTGTACTTGTCATTTTAATTCTCCACCTTGTTCCCACTCTGACCCCTCTGTCCTTGACTTGCTGCAATGTTCCATTGAAGCTCAAATCAAGCTCGAGGAACGGCACCTTGTCTTTCGATTTGGGACTCTACAGCCTTCTGGACTTGTAATTGAGTTCAACAACATTCGATCAGAATCTCTGCCTGTTCTGTGTTTTTTTTGCTGGCTTGTTTCTCTGTCCCTTCATTTACCATTCAAATGGCTGCGATAGAGCCATTCATACCTCGCCTTTTTTTTTAACTATGCCTATTACCACTCTCTCTGGCTGTTGCAGCATTAGCTCTTTTGTTAGTTAATCTCTCCTGCCCTCCACTCTATCACAAAGCTTCCTTTTTGTTCTTTCTCCCACATTTCCACCGGTTTAAAAACCCTTGCGTTCTTATCTTCAGTTCTGATGAAAGGTCACGGATCTGCAACGTTAACTCTGTCTCTCTCTCTTCACAGATGCTGCTGGACCTGCTGAGTATTTACAGCATTTATTTTGCTTCAATTTGAATCTGTGACTTTCCTGTTGAGGGGAGAGAATGTTCCCCACCGAGCTGAGGCTTTAGGGAATATTTCACTGAATCCATTGCACTTTATTCTTCCTCACTGCTAACATTTCACCTCCAAAGTGAATATAAACTAAATGGTAGAATTTTAAAAGGGATGCAGAAACAGAGAGACCTGGGAGGTTATGTCCACAATTCTTTTGAAGGTGGTAGGACAAGTTGATAAAACTGTCAAAGCCCGTGGCTTTACAAATGAAAGCAGTGTACGAAAGCAAGGAAGTTAGTCTAAGCCCTTTACATATCACTGATTAGGCCTCAGCTGGAGCATTGCGTCCAGTTCTGGACTGCATTGTCAGTAAGGGTGCTGAGGCCTTGGAGAGGGTGCGGAGGAGATTTACTAGAATGGTCCCAGGAATTAGGGAGATCAGTTAATGTGGAGAGACTGGAGAAGCCGGGATTGTTCTCCTTAGAGCAGACAAGGTTAAGGGGGAGATTTAATGCAGGTGTTCAAAAGCATGAGGGATTTTGATGGATTAAATAAGGTGAAACTGTTTCCAGTTTGGCTGGGGGGAGTGGGTGGTAACCAGATGACACGGATTTAAGGAATTTGGCTAAAGAATCGGAGGGGAAAGATGAGAATTTTTAAACAGGCAAGTTGCTGTGATCTGGTTAAAGCAAGATACTGTGGACGCTGGAAATCTGAAATAAAAATAGAAAATGCAGGTAAAACAGCTGGTCTGACAGCAACTGTGGAGAGAGAAATAGAGTTAACATTTTGACTCTGTATGACTCCTTCAGAGCTCTGAAGAAGGGTCTTACAGACTGGAAATGTTAACTCTGTTTCTCTTGTCACGACTCACTGGGGATAGTGCACTGTGATATCACTGGGGATAGTGCACTGTGATATCACTGGGGATAGTGCACTGTGATATCACTGGGGATAGTGCACTGTGATATCACTGGGGATAGTGCACTGTGATATCACTGGGGATAGTGCACTGTGATATCACTGGGGATAGTGCACTGTAATATCAGCCCCACTGCTCCCTGAGCCACGACAAATGTGAAAAGTTTGACCAAACCACCAGATTGCCCCAATTCTACCTAACCGTTTAATTTAGATTAACAGAATACGAGTACCAGGTTTGTAAACTTAATAAGTAAATAACCGCTTGTTGAACAAACTCGTTAACCAGTGGCAAACAAAAGAAATATGAACTGCTAAGTTCTAACTCGATAACCTAAACTCTACCCCTTCTTAAATCCCGATACACACGCACATACAAGACACAAAAAACATGGATTTTAAGGGTGGGATAAAACAATTCAATAGCACCAATTCCAGAGTACAGGATGCGATGGGTTGATTTTCATCGATATCTTCCAAATTCCTTTCAGTTCTTGTGGATGACACGAGGTGGTCTTCCAGCACTTTAAGCATTTAGTTCACTGGCTGAGTCCTTGCCTTTCAATGTCACTAACAGTGATTTTCCCCTTTGCCTCTTGACAGGGATTCTCAGAGAGAGCAGGTTATTGTGATATGAGGAGAAAAGGCCAGCTAGCTATTATTGTGAAATTACTGGAATCTTCCACACACAAGAGAAAGAGGTTTAAGATCTTGTTCCTTTCAGGCTAGGAACTATTCCACTGCACTGCTTCTCACAAACAACCTGGCCACCTGGTCAGGAGCCAATTAAAACGTTGTTGCCAGGTGGCTCCCTTGGTCCAGGACTCCTTTCTGGCACCAGCTGCCTTTCATGGCGCACACTGTTCCAGGACTGCAACGTTGTATATATCTCTCATCCTGTTCCAGTGGACACGTCTTTCAAACTGCAGCCATTGTAATTTTAATCCGCAATCCAACAGAAAATAAAAAGATATGTTTCTTACACTCTCTCCACAGATGCTGTCAGACCTGATGAAATTTTTCCAGCATTTTCTGTTATTATTGCTGTGACCTGGAACGCACTGCCTGAAAAGGGGGTTGTGGGGAGGGGGAAGTGGAAGCGGGCAATGGGACTGACTGGATGGGCGCAGTGAACCAAATGGCCGCCTGCTGTGCTGTGTAATTCTATGAGAAGTATTACTGGTGCCAGTGACAGTTCTGTAGCCACCGGGACTCCACCGTAATGCTTCTTGCAGGTAGGTCCCAGAAGGGCAGGTCTAGAATGGGGTTGCTGGCTGTTCTGATTATTTTGCATACCACTGTTACCTTGTACTGGCATCTGCTGTAAACATCAGTGTTCAGGGTTAAGTTAATTTTACATGTAGGATGTGGCTTTCAGTTTTGTTTCCTGAGAGTGTCTGTTTCCTACACTGCCAGGATAAATCATTTGCAGGGTGGTTCCCTCTGTCTGTCCTTGCCCTGGTGCTGCAGCTATGTCCTCCTACCTGGTGTTTTATCACCTTATTCACTTGTTCTCGGTGGCGGATGGTCCTGGTAAATCATGGCTTATTATCCGCCGTTAGTTGTCTGGATGGCTGAGTGCCTTGCTAGGCCACCTCTGAGGACATACCAAAGTCAACCACGTCATGTAGGACTGGAGTTACATGTGTATAAGATTCTAAGGGGCCTTGACAGAGTAGATGCTGAGATGATGCTTTCTCTCGTAGGGGAATCTGTTGCTAGGAGGGACAGTTTAAAGTTGAGGAGTGTCCCATTTTAGACAGAGATGAGGAGGAATGACTTAGGGAGTCTTTAGTCTGTTGATTTCTCCGCTTCAGCAAGCAGTTGAGGCTGGGTCACTGAATATATTCAAGGCTGAGTTAGATTTTTGATTGACAAGGGAATTAAGGATTATGGGGGACAGGCAGGAAAATGGTGGTAAGGCTGTAATCAGAACACCCATGATCTTATTGGTGGACCAGGTTTGATGGGCTGAATAGCCTATTTCTTATTTTATGTGGGTGAAGGATATCTGTGAACTAGCCAGGCTTTTACAAAATTCCAGTCGCTTTTCTTACCGTTGTTCTCTGGCTCCAGCCCCACAAATGATCAGTTTCGATGAATCCGGCTCCTCAAATCCTCCCCAGGTGCTATGGACGCGTGAGCTGCTCGTCCAGCACCGTAACTGTACTGCACCCTGAGAGCAAAATGCTTTCTGTGGACTCACCGTATAATAGTATTGCTGAGCGTTCACAGTTCAAACAGCCTGTGTGTGAGAAATCATTCCACCCACGACGTTACACTGTGTGAAATTCCCAGTAACAACAGCGCTTTGCCTGTGTACCCGCGGGCAATTTTCCTCGTTCAAACCATTCACAGCTTTGTGCAAATGGAAGCAAGTGTTTTCTTGCACATTGGAGATCAGAGAGGATAAATGGATTACAAAATCATCGAAAGGCATCGCACTGAAGCGGACCTTTTGACCCATCGTGTTAGTGCTGGCTCTTTGGAGCAATTGTAATTATTTCCAAGCCAACTCCCCCCTGCATGCCCGGTTCTTTGCGCATAGTCCCGTAACTTTTCTTTGCTTCAAAAATGCATCCAATTCCCTTTTGAAAGGTGCGATTGAATCTGCCCCCACCAGCCTTCCAGGGTCTTATGAGGGAGTAGGAATTTAGGGCCCAGACAGCTGAAGGCTCGGCTGCCGATGGTGGAGTGATTGAAACTTGGGAATTTACAGGACGTTAGTCAGGCAGGAGCACAGAGATCTCCCCAGGCTTTTACCGTTGGAGAAAGTGTGCAGATCCAGGGAGAGGGCGAGGCCATGGTGGATTTTGAAAAGAATGATGAGATTTTTAAATTGAGGCATTGCTGGACCAGGAGCCAGTGTAGGTCGGTGAGCATAAGGGTGATGGATGAATGGGACTTTGGTGCGAGTTACGATTTGTGCAACAGAGTTTTGGATGATCTCAAGTTGACGCCGGCCAGGAGAACATTGGAATGGTCTAGGGGTAACAGAGGCACGAATGAGGATTTCAGCAGCAATTGAGCTAAAGTTGGGGCAGAGGTGGACACTGGCAAGCAGAGTTCTGGCTTCTGCACTTGTATATTTTGAGCTGTCGGGCTTTGGAGTAAAGATGCTCACAGCATATTAGTCGAAGTTTGGTTTCTCCCATAGTGTTGTGGAACCAGTGCACTAACAGTGTGTACCTTCTGACAGCACTCCACATCCAGATATGTACCTGTTACATAGGAATATAGGAAATTCAGTCCCTTGAGCCTGTTTTGATCTTCAGCCATTTTCCCACACTATCCTCATGTCCCTTGGTATCTTTAATATCTAGAAATCTTTCTATCTCTGCCTTGATCATGCTCAATGACTGAGCCTCCACAGCCCTCTAGGGTAGAGAATTCCAAAGATTCTCCACTGTGTGAGTGAAGAAATTCCTCCTCACCTCAGTCCTAAATGGTCTGACACTGTATCCCCTGGTTCTAGACTCCCCCCAGCCAGGCGAACCATCCTCCCCACATCCGCCCATTTGAGCCCTGAATGAATTTTGTCTGCTTCAATGGGATCACCTCTCATTCATCTAAACTCTATAGAGAATCTATGCCAGTGTCCTCAATCTCTTCCCTCAATCCCAGGGATCAGTCTGGTGAACCACAATTACTCTGTCCCTATGTCAAGTATATTCTTCCTTACGTAAGGAAACCAAAACCGTATGCAATACACTCCAGGTGTGGCCTCACCAAGCCTTCATACAATTGCAGCAAAGCTCCTTTACCCTGTACTCCAATCCTCTTGAAACAAAGGCCAACATACTATTTGCCTTAATTGTTTCCTGCACCTGCATGTTAGCTTTCAGTGACTTATGACCAAGGACACGCAGGTTGATATATCATTCTCTATTGCAGCCTACCACATTGTTTGCAGAGGGGTTTTGCTTTCCCGGTATCCCCCCACTTAAGCTGCTCGCAGTTGCAATCGGATTATTTGTCCCTGCATATTTGAGAATATCTAATTAACTCTCAGCACCACCATTACAGATTGATCAGTTGTATTGTCACCAGAGATGACTGCAAAAGAGCAGAAGATACTGTCTGCGTTTTGGGAGTGGGGTGGGTCGTATTTCTCCATCACTTCACTGGACCCATTCTACAGTCAGTGGGAATGGAACTTTCAAACCCACGACCACTGCCATCTAGAAGGACAAGGGCAGCAGACACATGGGGAACACCACCACCTGGAAGTTTCCCTCCAAATCACTCACCATCCTGACTTGGAAACATATCGCCATTCCTTCACTGTCGCTGGGTCAAAATCTTGGGACTCCCTCCCTAACAGCACCGTGGGTGTACCTATCACCTGCAGTGATTCAAGAAGGCAGCTCACCCCCACCTTCTCAAGGGACAACTAGGGGTAGGCAATAAATGCTGGCCCAGCCAGCGAAGCCCACATCCCATGAATGAATTTTAAAAAAAAGTTTTGTTAGTTGAGGTGAAGTGAAATGGATGCTGCCCATCGAAAATATAGTGGAAAATACTGGAAACCCACATCATACCCCACCACTCAGCCAGTAGGCACCAGACGGTATAGAATTGGCTAGTAGACAGAAACAATATCATGATTTAGAATTGTATGTTACTTACAGTTTAACTAACTTGGACGTTTCATTTATTACCTTTGTGGTGCCCCCTCACATGAGGACACTAATCGACCTGTTTTTCAGCTAGTGACGCATGTGGCAACCCAGTGCCACCTTTACAGGTTTGTTTCCAAATAAAGAACACAGGAATAGGAGGAGACCATTTAGCTCCTCAAACCTGTTACACTATTCAATCAGATCGTGACTTATTCCCATGACCCACTTTTGCCCTATAATCGCTCACCATAACGCCTTTGGTTAATGAAAATCTATCAGTCTCATTATAAAATTTCCAATTGATCCAGTATCAATTGCTGTTTGCAGAAGAGAGTTCCAAATTTCTACCACCCTTTGTGTGTAGAAGTGTTTTATAACCTCACTCCTGAAAGGTCTGGTTTAAATTTCTAGACTCTGCCCCCTAGTCCCAGACTGTGGAAATAGGGTAGATAGTTTCTGTCCATCTCTTCCCTTTTAACATCTTGAAAACTTTGATCAAATCATTCCTTAACCGTCTAAATTTCAGGGAACCCAACCTTAATTTGTGTAATCTTTTCGCCATCCTGGTACACTCGAGCTGCGCTCATTAATAGCAGACTAGAATACTGCGTTATCCGAACATCGCGGCTGTGTGGATTCAACGGCATTGTCCAGCCCGGACTCTTGGACCACGGCAGTTTCTGGCTGTGGAAAGGGTGGCGACCTTGTCAAATTGGAGGGTTCTAAATCGGGTTGGTAATCTGCTTCTTTCCTAGCCATTTACCTGCTCGCCGATTGTCTACAACTCTGATGGTTCAGCGAACGGTCTAACTTCAGATGTGAGAGAAAGTTGGGTAATTAATTCAGAAGAAAGGACGCAGTGTGATAATGTTTTGTTCAATGCATTTCCCCCACAGATTTAATCAAAGTTGTACAGTATTATTACTGTTTGTAACACAGAAACAGCCATTCAGCCCATCTGCAGATAAATTATGATGAATAGCCTGCCTTGTCAATATACCTTTATACGGAATTCACCATTGACTATCCAAAGCCCATGTTGAAGCCCCAATTGCTGGCTCAATACTTCTAGCTGCAGTATTACTTAAGTTAGGGGGCTATGGAATAATACGAATTATTGTAATGCTAAATCCGCTAACCAACGAAATAGCCTATCCATTCTTAATCTTAGCTATTTGAGGAATTATCATAACCAGCTCTATTTGCCTTTGACAAACAGACCTAAAATCCCTAATTGCTTACTCATCAGTAAGTCATATAGGCCTAGTTGCTGGGGCAATCCTTATCCAAACACCATATAGTTTTGCAGGAGCAATTACACTAATAGTTGCCCATGGCTTAATTTTGTCAGCCCTGCTCCACACAAGCCTCCTCCCACCCCTTCTCCATTGCACCTTATTAGCATATCCTTCTATTCCTTTCTCCCTTCAAATGTCTCTATACTATTCATTTCAACCACTCCCTGTGGGTGCGAGTTCCACATTCTCCCCACTCTGGGTGAAGAAGTTTCTCCTGAATTCCCCATTGAATTTGTTAGTAATTACCTGATGTTCATGGCCCCCAATTCCGGCCTCACCGACAAGTGGCAATATCTGCATTCGGATGCTGTACCAGTAAATTAAATGTAATGCTTGGCCATTTTCAATAAACTTGAAGTCTGAAACATCTTTGTGACTTGTGTTATTCCAACAACATGACAACCTTGATGCAGAATCGAATGATGACATCAGAGATCAGTGCTCCCATTTTACCCTTGGGTGTATAGCTACAGTGGCCTGTTTATATATCTGCGCTGCCTTTTCCAGCATGCTCGGGCTCAGCTTGGAGCTCCATCCTGCAGAGTAGGGCTCTGAGCAGGAGGGGCCCAGCTCAGAGCTAAGGAACGTTAACACTTTTCAGTTGTTTGTGAATAGCGATTTGACTTTTCACAGCAAAACAATCTTAACAGTTCCCTCGGTTAACCCAGTAGATAAGCACTCTTTCACATTAGGCATTGGACCCTGGAGATACAGATGCCAGTATGCATTCCCACTCTGCCTAAGTGAGCTGATCTCCACTGAAATCAAAGTATGGGCTGCACTTTTGGCAAGGGTCCTCCTTAGATTAATTATCCCCTCCCATCCCCATTAGAGAGTGATTCCAATCTTGATTGCCATGCCTCCCTCCTTTCACAACCTTGGGTACAAGGACAGGACGTGGTCTGTATCTGAATATTGTACCAACACTGCACTTTTGGCTCCGGTGAAGAGTAATCACTTGGAATACAGCTCCAGGAATTCCTCCAACAATAGGAAGGGAGAAAGTTGGGGAAGGATTTTTATATATATATATATATATATATATGTATAAATTGCAATTTAAAATTCAGCCAGGTCCTTGTTTTGAATGCAGTTATGATTCTGTTAGCTGGGCAGCCTGCTACAGGCATTGATTCTATAAGAGTACAGGGCCATAATGGTCACATGTCCTACCAAAAGAACATTGTAGCCTAATGGCTCTGACCTAGAAATTCTAATGCCTACGGCGCTTCTTAGTTTTACAGCTGTCTTTATACTAGCAGGGAATTTGCAGGATACCTTTTTGATGTGTTCAGTGAATTTCTGAACCCGAAACCTGTTGATCTTGAACAGGGGGGGGGGGGGGCTGTTTTTTTTTTAAATAAAAAATATATTGAAACTGATGCAGAAAAATAAAGGGGCTCTCTTGCAGCTCCTTTCACAATCTCTAGACGTCCCAAGGTGCTTCACAGCCGATGACATACATGCAGAGTGAAGTCACAGCTGTAACGTAGAAAGTATGGCAGCCAGTTTGTGCATAGCAAGATCCGACAAACGTAATGACCAGATCCTATTTTTAGGTGCTGGTCGATGGCTAAATAGCGTCCAGGGAACAATTGTAATGATTGTCGTCATCAACAACGAATCCATGTCTGCATGAATAAGTTATGGTCTGGAATGCACTGCCTGAGAGCATGGTGGAGGCAGGTTCAATTGAAGCAATCAGAAAGGAATTAGACTGTTATCCCCAAAGGAAGAAAGTGCAGAGAGAAGGCAGGAGAATGGCTCATTCGGACAGCCGGTGCAGGTAATGGTGGTAAGAACGTTAAGAATTCTGTGAATACTCAACATGAAACTGATCTGTGAGGTGTGGTAGCTCACATCCGACACAGCAATACCTCAGTAAGGATGGATTCAACCTTTTTGTTGCTTCCTCAAATATCCTTTGAAGGTATCCCTGAACAGAAAGGATCAAAAAGCAGGTTTTCACAGAGATAGTCAGGATTGGAAATGGCGTTGACCTGCACACATGCAAGTGCACACTAAACTGCCCTGTAAACGAATGAAAAGACTTGAATCCTTCCTGAGACCCATGAATCTGTTTGTTCGCCATGTGATTGCAGAAAGTGCACCCTTGTCCCAGTCTGACACATTGAATCGCGCCATTTGGCCCATGATGCCAGTGCTGGCTCTTTGTAAGAGCTATCAATTGGTCTCCATTTACCCTGTCTTTCCCAAAACCCTGCAATTTTTTTTCCCCTTTTCAAGTATTTATCCCTTTTTCTCTTTTGGAAAGTTCATATTGAATCTGCTTCCATCACCCCTTCAGGAAGTGCCTTCTATATCATGACAATGTGCTGAATGAACATATGTCTTCTCACCTCTCCCTGGGTCTGTTGGAACTATACCTTAGAGCAGAAGGAGACCCTTCAGCCCATCACATGTGCTGGCTCTCAATGAAATATCTGCTTTTTCAAGATAACTTTGGATTCTGCTTCCATCATTGTTTTTGGTAAGTCATCCCATGTTTTAACTATAATCTTGAATTTAAAAAAACCCCCTCTAAACTCTCCCTTCATTCCTTTTGGTGTGATCGTAAGCTCATCCTGTACCTCACTGAGCAGCAGAAATAGGCTTCGGTGATTATCAAAGTGTTCCATAATTGTATCTACCTCAATAACCTCTCATCTAAATCTTATGAAAAGAGCACAGTCTACATAGAATTACACAGAGTTTGCAGCACCGAAACCAGCTGTTGGGCACAGCTGATCTGTGCCAGTGTTTATGGTCCTCATGGGTCTCTTCATCTCGCCCCATCAGTATATCCTTATATTTCTTTCTCCCTTATGTGTTTATATCTATGTTGCTTACCTCAGCTCCATTCCCTGTGGTAGCAAGTTCCAATTCTCCCCACTCTCTGGGTAAAGAAGATTCTCCTGAATTCCTATTGGATTTACTAGTGACTGTCTTGCATTTATGCCCCCCTAGTTTTTGCCTCCCTTGCAAGTGGAAACATTTTCTCAATGGCTACCTTATCACACCCCTTCATAACTTGAACAACTTCTATTATCATCTTTCTCTTGCGGAAGGGGGCCCCAACCTGTTCAGCATTCTCCGATAGTTTCTGGATTCTCCTGCTTGCTAAAGCTCATCCATGACATCAGCTTGGTGAAAGAGTTAATGTACTCACGGTCAAGGTAATCGCCTGGACTGGTTTAGACGCCTGAAGGGATTGGGAGGGGAATTTTACACACACTTTATTGGTCCTGTATTTTTTTTCCTTATTTTTGCCTCACCCAGGAGATTAGAGGCTGCTATTTCTCCTCCATTCTGCCCCTTGGTGATGTCAACTGAAATTCGCCACTAGCAGGATGCTGCTGTCAAGCCAAAATGACGTTCTGCCTATCACACAAATGAGTAATGCGGTATGTGAATTTCAGAGTGTGATGCTAGGTATGTGGGCTGGACGTCCCAAAGACTAACGGATCATATCAAATGGCATATCCCAGCCACTATTTGCAACAGGCAAGGTACAGACCATACGCAACCAGCCCGTGCTTGCAAACCTCCAGACACAGTGTCCAACGTTAGGTGTGCTTCCATGATTGGACAACATTTGCTAAATGATCCTCAGTGTGCTGAGAATTACGCTGACAACCAACTTAACGTCAGTTGGGCTCGCAGTGTGGCACATTTGAATATACTAGAAGCTATATGTATTAATACACAGGACCCTGTCCTTTGCACAAGGAAGAAACATGTACACTGTTGTGATTCCCCAGCTGAGGTTACTACCTGGACAAGCCTCACCCCAGGGTGGAACCCAGTTTGATAGATCCTAACTTTTGTTTGTTTGTTTAGATACATGGAGAAGGGTTACTGAACAGAGTCACCAGAATCAGCTAATGAACTGTTAACAAAAGCACAAAACATTTATTAAACAAGAAAAGATGAACTATATTACAATACTCCTTCACCCACAACTTTGCCTTTACAGATTTGGAAGGATAACACAAGTTATCAAAAGTTACCTTATACTCTAAGGTTCACAGTAAGTACAGTCTATGTAAACCAATAGGCAACCTGTGGTCAGGCACAGCACCAAGTGACAGATGCCACCCCAGACAGATGCTATGGATCTCTCCTCAACTTCCCCCAGACGCTTGTCACACCGTGAGCCAACCAGTCTCATACGAGGGTTTCCAATCTCCACCCTCTAAGACCTTGCTTTGGAATCTTCTCCCAAACCAATGCTTTCTCTCAGACACCTTCCGAAAGGGTTCACCTCCAGGGTTTCAAACTCTCCGTCTGATGTTCGTCTTCCCTGGGTCACCACATGCATTCAAGCATCTTCTACACACTCTTTCTCACTGACTTGGCCATCAACAGTACCACTGCTTCACATGCCCTTGGCAAAGAGTTACGGACCTTCCAGCCTCTTGCAACCTGCTCTCGCTTTAAATCTGTTTCTGCAGATTTCATCTCTTTAAATCTGAAACTTGGAGACTTTCTCTCTGCCCCTCACTCTTAACTTCACTTAACAGGACTTTTTCCAGGTTCCTCCCTTTCTTTGACCAGAAGTTCCTCCTGTTCCACTCCCCTGGATTTTGGGGTCTCTTATTTAGCTTGGGACTGTCCCCTTTTCCAGTCTCTCCTGGAAGCTACTTTCAAAACCAACTGAACTGAAACAGCTTCCAAATCAAACTGCTGTTTCTAGTTTGTCCTGTGTGTGTCTGTGGGAGGGACCTGCCTCTCCGGATGCCTGTGGCTAGGCAACAACCCAGTTTCTCTACTCTCGTTTGTTTAACTTAGCTGTAACAGTCCTAAAACATTCACTAGAAATGCAGGCACCTTTTAAAGTGAAACTAAAACTGAATCTGACCTTTTCTTAATACAGATACAAAGCAAACATTAAAGTTTAAAACTCATTCCTAACACCTACAAATACAAATATAATTTACTTAAATTATCTCTATTTCCTAACAACACACATTACACCTGCTTAAGGTAAACAAAGTAAGTGACAGCCATTTGCTGACTCATTCCTCAGTGCCTTGAACAATGAGGGTCAAGCAGCATGGTTTAAATCTCTGACAATGCTTGGCAGTGAACTGTCAGTCACCATCATTGGTGCACTCTCCATGGCAACACCTGTACCAAACAGAGCCCACTTACCAACCAATCAGCACTCTCTTATCCAGCATAAGCTGTTGTTTTTTCCTTTTACTGATTCTCTTGCAAAGTGTTCTGATGAGTGCAAGATGAAAAACTTCGACATGTCTCTTTTTTCAGCAATACTCCTGTCCAAAGTCTCAAATGGAAAATAATTGCATCTTTTAAAATAAAGGTGACACCCTTCCCCCTTGGCCAAACATTGGCTAGAATGAAAAAAAAAGGCCTGAAATGACCATTATAATAACTGAAAGTGACCAACACTCAAGGAGGTCACGTTGAACCCCAACCTCCCCCTCCCTCCAACTCCAGAGGGTGGGGTGTGGTGGGGGGGGGGCGTGTACGGCATGGCCACCCCCCTCCCCCTCCCCTTAGCAACAGTGACCAGGGACGCCGGCTACCATTGGCCGTTTTGGAGAGAGGGTTTTTTTTCCCCGCGGGAGAATCCAGCGTGGGTTCCTCGGTTCCAGTGTCTGCGGCGGTTGAACTATCAGACCCGCAAGGGGGCAATTGCGGACAGAAGCATCGTTCGAGCCCATCGGGAAACACAGATCCGGCTAACGGAGCAAAGGTGAGAGAGGAGAGGAAGTGGAAGGCAGCAGATGGGGCGAAAGATTCAGAAAGACAGCTTGAGGTTTTACCCCAAATTCTGTTCAGGGGAAAATTAACATCAGAAGATGCCTGGAGCTCTCTCCGTGTCATTAATCAGTAGCTTTCACAAATGCTGCAAGGAGGACATGGATTGGAAAGCGCGTTAAAGACCCCAGAACAAATTAATAAGATAAAAACAAAAAAAAAACTAGCCTTGATTAAATTCCAAATACCCTGTGTAGTCAAAATATAACAGAGAGAGAGAGAGAGAGGCAGCGCATAGATTCAGTGTGATCCCACGGGGAAAGATCCAGCCTCAACCAGGAGTGAAACTTAAAACAGAAATTGTATTAACACTGTTTCCCGTGACATAGAATTCCCCTGTGACACAGGAATGGGACCAGTGGGCATCGAGACTGCTTTGAACTCGTAATTAGCAGGCGATATGTTATGATTTAAAAGTTTGAAAAGTTGGTGAAAAGTTTTGGCCACCCGCTCGTGCGCTAACTGTCTCAAGCAGTGAATTCTAAAACGCAACCTCCCCTCCCCTCCCCACACCCACACACACCCATACACACACCCACACCCACACACACACACACCCATACACACACACACACCCACACACCCACAAACACTATCTCGGGAACACTTTCCAAGGGACGGAAAACAGGAAAGATCAAGTTACCTCACCTACGCGTTAAAATGTTACCTGTTACAGTGTAAAGTTGTCATCTGGAAATCATTACAGTTGGATTAGTTTAACTAATGACCCCGAACTCAATGTAGTCCCGTGTTTGGCAATTCGATACTGTATTCTCAATGAACATATCAGCCCAAAGATCACTGTTTGCAATGTGAGCGCCCAAGCCCATGTGACCATGCAGCATCACTTTGCCCTTTCAAGGGGTGTGATAACATGTTTTCAACTATTTAGAAATCACGGAATGATCACAGCGCAGAAAGGGGCTGCTTGGCCCATCCTGCCTTTATCTGAAAGAGCTATCAATTTAGCCCCAATCTTTCCATTGATCTCTTGAATATTTTCATCTCCAGGGTTAGCGTTGGTAAAAGTGCTTCCTGACCTTCCTGACCTTGGCCCTGACTTCATCTTATCCCACCTAATGTGGCCTCATCTTATCCTACCTAACGTGGCCCCTTATGCTGCAGTTAGTGCTTATCATGAAATAGTTCCCAGGATTAACTCTTTCTATCCCAGTCATCATCTTGTATACCTCCATAAGCCACCCCCCCCCCCTTCTCTTTCACCTCCTTTCAAGGACGTAGGGCTTAATCTGTCCTTGGTTTGAGCCAGTTTCCTTACCCATTCAGCACCTCCTACAGGCAGCTTCTATCCAGCTTCACCGGTTCCACCCTCCTTAATCAGGATATATTTCACCACGTTTCTACTTCCCTTTAGCTCTGAAGAAGACTCATATGGACTCGAAATGTTCAATCTGTCTTTCTCTTCACCGAAGCTGTCAGACCTGCTGAGTTTTTCCAGCATTTTTTTTACTTTTGAGGCACATTAATTGATCATTTACCACTTTTGGGATCTTACTAAACAGAAAATGGACTCCAGGTGCCTAACAAAAACATGACAGAGTACCAAAAAACAACTTACTGATTGGTAGGCCCTTTGGAACGGCCGAGCGATGTGAGAGTCATGCAACAACGGAGAAGGTCATTTGGCTCATCGTGCCGTTTCAAGGGATGTGTTTCCTGTCTCAATCTTATTGAATGGGGGGAAGCAGGCTCGTGGAGCTGAGTGGTCTACTCCTGCTCCTAATTCGTATGTATATGCCTGTACTGGCTCTTTGAAAGAGCTATCCCTTTAGTCCCACTCCCCCTTCCCCTTCTCCAAAGCCGTGCAGAATTGTCCATTTTGAGACTTATTCAATTAACGTTTGAAAGTTACTATTGAATCTGCTTCCACACCCTTCCCTCCTTTGAAGTATCCTTCCAAATGCACAAACTCTACCGCCTAAAAGGACAAGGGCATGGGAGCTCCACTACCTGCAAGTTCCCCTCTGAGACACTTCACATTCCTAATTTGGAAATATATCGCCATTCCTTCACTGTCGCTGAATAAAAATCCTGGAACTCCCTCCCTGTTAGCATTTTGGGTGTACCTGCGCCATATGGACTACAGCAACTCAAGAAGGCTCCTCACCAGCACCTCTTCAAAGGCAATGAGAAATGGACATTAAGTGATGGTCTTCACATAAGCAAATAAGAGAAAGTGCAATCCAGATCATAACTTGCTGCATAAATAACATTCTCCTCGATTCCTCACTGCTTCTTTTGCCAATTATCTTAAATCTGTGTCCTCTGGTTACCCCAACCCTTCTCCTTGTTTGTACTATTAAACCCTGTATAATTTCAAACGCCTCTGTTAGATCTCCCCGTAACCTTCCCCAAGACCGGATCCCAGCTGCTCCAGTCCTTGCACATTAACTGGAGTCCTTCATCCCTGGTCCCATTAACTCTCCTTCTCATCCTCTGTAAGACATCAAAAACCATTTGAAAGACTGGTGCTTGGAGTTGGAGCCAATGCTCGAGGATACACCAGCTGATGCCTAACCAGTGTTTTCAAATGGTTTAATTTAACTTCTTTGCTTTTGTACACAATGCATCCATTTATCAAGCCCATATGCGTTTTTAACAGCTTTATCAACCCGTTGTACCACTTGAAAGATTTGTTTACAAACCTCCTCTCGTAGTACCTTTAACATTATTCCAGTGAGCTTATATTGCCTCGCCTCGTGTTTCCAAACAAAATGGATCACTTCACATTTCCCTGTGTTAAACTGCGTTTGCCATGTGTCTGCCCGTTTCACTATGTTCATTATGGCTGTGGTTCGGCGGTGAACTGATACTGACTGCTCATGCTCAGGCGGTGGTTGGCCAGCTGGTAGAGATACTGGACTGTCTGTGGCTTCCCTGAATGATGCCCCTGGACAGGGGTCAGAACCTTTAGGAATCTTGAATTGTCAAAAGGAAACTGTTTCCAATAGGGATTCTACATCTATAGCATGCTGAGCATCCACTAAATATGATGGAAGCGGGAACACCAAGAGAATGATCACCCCGTGCAGAGTCTGTGTCAAGGCTGGGGTGAGACCTGGGCCACTAGTCGCAGTACATCAGCAGCTAATTAAAGGGGGGAGCAGCACCTTTACCTAAAACAATGTTTAAAAAAAAGATTTGTGTTTCTATAGCACCCTTTCACAGCCGCTACAAGTTCCAGGTAGTGGGATATAGCGAGGGGGCAGACTGGGGAACTGTGGGATAGGGAGAGGGGACACACTGGGTAACAAAGGGCTATAAAGAGGAGACACACGGGGGAATAGTGGGATATAGAGAGGGGACACACTGGGGAACAGTGGGATACAGGGAAGGGACACACTGGGTAACAAAGGGCTATAAAGAGGGGACACACGGGGGAATAGTGGGATATAGAGAGGGGACACACGGGGGAATAGTGGGATATAGAGAGGGGACACACTGGGGAACAGTGGGATACAGGGAGGGGACACACTGGGGAACAGTGGGATATAGAGAGGGAACAGACCAGGGAACAGAAGGATATAGGGAGGAGACACATGGGGAACAGTGGGATATAGGAAGGGGAACGGTGGGATGTAGAGAAGGGACAGCCTGGGGAACAATGGGATTTAGAGAGGACACACACACTCGGGAACAGTGGGATATAGGAAGGGGAACAATGGGATGTAGAGAAGGGACAGTCTGGGGAACAATGGGATATAGAGAGGGGACACACACTCGGGAACAGTGGGATATAGAGAGGGGACACACACTCGGGAACAGTGGGATATAGAGAGGGGACACACTGGGGAACATGGGGATATAGAGAGGGGACACACTGAGAACAGTTTTGGTCCCCTTATCTAAGGAAAGATTTACTGGCATTGGAGGCAGTCCAGAGATGGTTCACTAGGTTGATCCTGGGTATGGAGGGATTTTCTTATGAGGAGAGGTTGAGTAGGTTGGGCCTGTATTCATTGGCGTTTAGAAGAATGAGAGGCGACCTTATTGAAACATATAAGATTCTTAGGGGCCTTGACAGGGTAGATGCTGAGAGGTTGTTTCCCCTTGTGGGAAAGTCTAGGACCAGAGGGCATAATCTCAGAGTAAGGGGGTGCCCATTTAAGACAGAGATGAGGAGGAATTTCTTCTCTCAGAGGTTAGTGAATCTGTGGAATTCTTTACCACAGAGGGCTGTAGAGGCTGGGCTGTTAAGTATATTCAAGGCTGAGATAGATAGATTTTTAATCAGTAAGGGAATTAAGGTTATGGGGGAAAAGCAGGAAAGTAGATTTGAGGATTAGCAGATCAGCCATGATCTCATTGAATGGTGGACCAGACTTGATGGGCCAAATGGCCTACTTCTGCTCCTATGTCTTATGGTCTTACACTGGGTAACAGTGGGATACAGAGAGGGGACCCATTGGGGAACTGTGGGATCTGGAGAGGGGACACACTGGGGAACAGAAGCATATAGAGAAGGGACCCATTGGGGAACTGTGGGATACAGAGAGGGCTGTGGTATATAGAGAGGGGGACACACTGGGGAACAGAGGGATATAGAGAGGGGACCCATTGGGGAACTGTGGGATACAGAGAGGGGACACACTGGGGAACAGTGGGATGTAGAGAGGGGACCCATTGGGGTACTGTGGGATATAGAGAGGGGGACACACTGGGGAACAGTGGGATATAGAGAAGGGGACCCATTGGGGAACAGTGGGATGTAGAGAGGGGACCCATTGGGGAACTGTGGGATATAGGGAGGGGGACACACTAGAAGCTTGATTGTTGCTTCTGAGTTTTGCAACCATCCCTACTTTGCTATGTAACCCTAATGAATGATTTACCCACAGGATAACTCTACAAATTTTAACACTGAATGTTTAAAGGACTTACCTATTCCTCCTCCCTGAAGTGTTTTGGTCATTCACTATGTCAGGCACAGGACATGAACCTGTGGGATACCAGCTTGGACGTGTGATGAAGACCCGGCCGGCCATTTTGCGGAGCTCAGTGAAGGCTGCAGTTGCTGATGTTAAGCAGGTACGTCGTGGGTTTATTAATGTAAGTGAATGCTGCTTTGATTTTCCTTTATTAAAGAGACAGAAGCAGTGGCGTTTCAATTCATAAGTTTCAATTCCATTGCAAGGTCATCCTATTCTTCATCATAAAACTTACAACAAGAGCCTGTGCTGGCTCTTTGAAAATACTATCCAATTAGTCCCTTGCTCTTCCCCACAGCCCTGAAAATGTTTTCTCTTCAGGTATTTATCCAATTCCCTTTTGAAAGTTCCTATTGAATCTGCTTCCCCCACCCTTTCAGGCAGCGCCTTCCAGATCACAACAACTCGCTGTGTAAAGAAAAAACCTTCTCCTCATCTCCCCCTCTGGTCCTTTTCCCGATTCTCTTCAATCTGTGTCCCTCTGGTTACTGACCCTCTCGCTACTGGAAACAGTTTCTCCTGATTTACTCTGTCCAAACCCCGTAATCCATTTGCCACAGTTTTGGCCGCTCATTTAATCTATCAATGTTTCTTTGTAGTTTTAAGATAATGTCCATGCTGTGTACTATACCACCTGTCTTAATGTCATCGGCAAACTTGGAAAAAGTAGCTCTCTATTGTGTTATTAAAGGTCAGGAATAAACATAGTGAGTGAATTGAATAGTCGGTCAGCACTTCATCGTCTTTAAGTCCAGCTGCCCTGCAGTTATAATACGCGGAGGTACCGTCTTGGGGGAAGCAAGCACCTCTGATGGGCACAGGGGATCCCCTAAAGAAGATGCCATCACCATACCCCCCCTGCCCTTGTCCGCCTTCACCCGGCACAGTGAAACCTGGCCGCCTTCCCCTACCACACACATTATAATCTTTAGAATGATCGACCTGAACGGAGTTGGTGTATTTGGTGACTTTGGAGAGGGCGTGTTTGGCCAGTTCCCCGGGGCAGCGGGAGGCGCTCTGGCCGGGATGGTGCGGCGCCTTTGGTGGTGAACGAGGTGAGAGGCCTCGGAGGCCACGCGCTCGAAAGCGTCGACAGCGAAGGAATGCGTCACCCTCACGGCCTTGGACGTGATCCTGGTGGAAGGGTGGACCTGGGTCAGCCCCTTGTACACGTAAATGGAATAGCTCTGCTGGCCAGATCTCCTCCGCTTCTTGGGCTGCTTCTCGGTGACTTTAGCCAGCGATTGTTGCTACGCCTTGCGGGACACACCGCCCTTCACCACAGCCGCCACCTCAGGCATTCCACTCGACTTGGACGAGCTCAGATTATAGAGGCAGAGGTGGAACGAGGTATTCAGGTGGCCATTAATTGGCTACTTAAAGGGCCTTAATCGGCTTAAAGCGGGGTGGCGGGGGGGGGGCGCAAGCTGCCTGATGCCTTACCTGCAGTCCTGTAATATGGGGGACGATGCAGGTGTTGGTGGGAGGGCAATACGCTGGCCAACTGCTTTATTTCATGCGCCTACCGCCTTCAAATATGCCAGTGGTGGCTGGTGGGGGTGGGGGTTAAATTCATCCCAGTGAATAGCTAAGGCTGCAGCATAGATCCTTGTGGAACACCACAGCCAATTCCTACCCGTTCATACTACATGCAGAGATGATTAGAGGAGTTCCTGGAGAGAGAGATAGAGAGCAGGTAAGTGAGAGAGAGGGAGAGAGAGAGAGAGAGAGAGAACTGAAGGATGTGGGCAGAAGGGAGAGTTAGGCTGGAGGTCTGTTGGAGATGGCTGAGTTCGGTCACTAAGGATTCTTCTTCTCACAATAACCTGTGTTTTTTTTTTAAACCATACTGTACAGCTTGAAAATGGCGGTGTGCTGAAGAGGCCCATTCTCCACCTGCAAGGCCTAGCATTGAAGAGAACAACCTGTGCAGATATTACCAATGTAAGCTAAGCCTTATCCAAATTATTTCTCTCTCAGAGTTTCTACCACTGCTTTCTTCCCTGCTCCCCATCTCTCGCAACACTTAAGTAGTATTTAGATGAGCATTTGAAATGCCATATTATACAGGGCTATGGGCCAAGTGCCGGAAAATGGGATTAGAATAGATAGGGGCTTGATGGCCGGCACGGACACGATGGGCCGAAGGGCCTGTTTCTGTGCTGTATAACTCTGTGATTCCCCTCTCCCTGCTCCCTTCTCACCTTCTCCTATCTTCTCTCCCTCCCTACACCTCCATTCCTTATGCCACCCCATTAACACCCTCATATCCCTTCCCTTCCCTGCTCCACATCTTTTCCTTCTCCCCCCAACCTACCCTTCCTCTCCCCACCCCTCTTCCCCATCCCCAAACCTCCCTGTTCTCCTCCCCTCCCTTCCTCTGATCCTCCTCTTGCCATCCATCCCCTCCCTGCCCCGCTCCCCTCCCCATCCCACCCCTATTCTCCCTAGCCATCCCCGCCCTACCACACCTTTCCCAATCCTCCCCACTCCCCACCCACTCTGCTCCTTTTCTCCGCAACCCTTCCCAGCTTTCCCCCCCTCCCCTCACTCCACCTCCTCCCACCCCCCCCACCCGACTCAGACACCCCATCCCCAATTTTGCAACCCATAACCCACTCTAACTGAACTTTCTCTTTGTTCAAACTCATGATTCTTTGGAATCTCCCGATCTCCTTCAATCTCCTTCTTTGCCTCCTACACAGTTCAAGTTTATAAACAGCCCATGGTTGGCTTTGCTCAGTGCTCACTACCTGACCTACCTCATCTTCTCTCCTGCTTTCTCCAACATTGAAACGGCCCCGCACTATCGTCTTTGGGGTTTTTTATTTCACTGAAGAAGCATCGAGACTGCAGTGCGAGACAAACATGGTCTCCAACTCTTGTCTTGCCAACGGAATCCCCAGTATCCGGGGAGTTGGGACCCTTAACAATATCAGGGGGTCCAGCAAGGGAGGTTGGGTGGTCAGCAGTGTGGCAGCAGCAGGGCTAATGGAGCATGGGGTGGGTCATCAAGACGAGGAGAGACTCTAGGGGAGGGTGTGAGGCCTGGATGAAGGCAGCATTAAGTTTCGAGGACACAAAGTCAAGTGTCACTTCACAGGAAGCTGGTGCCAATGGGCAGAAGGTGAACCTTGTGCCGAGCACAAATAGAAATGATCAGGATTGAGTCTGAATCTGTGAACTCGGATTGTCATTGCTCTGCGATGTGCGGAGCGGTCTCATTATTCGTTAAAGCCCCTGTCAGTTGTCTGGTGATCACCATCCTATCACATCGCTCCCCTGGGAAATATGTCAAAGAGTGCAAGAACCTTCGGTCAGACAGAGGTGATGCCTGGAGAAGACGTGCGTCAAGTTGTTATGATCATGTGTCATGTGTCATGGCTACTGCTGGTTGTTTAACAGGTGTGTATCTGTGTGAATCAATCTTCAATGTGTTTAAAGGAGGAGAACCAGAACACTACAAAAGCACCACGGAAACAACGGATGAGGTCCATGCGGGAGGCTGATGTGGCAGAGAACGTGAGTGGGGACTCACTGAAGTAAGTCACTTTCACCAGACTTCTTTCCTTCACAGTTCACCCCTTGCTTTAACTGATCGATGTGAGGAATGTCAAGTTTCCAATTGGATTGTTTCTGCTCATTGACACTGTCAAGTGCTTCCCGCACAGATTAGATATGGAGTGAATCTCCCTCTACACTGTCCCCATCAAACACTCCCAGGACAGGTACAGCACGGGGTTAGATACAGAGTAAAGCTCCCTCTACACCGTCCCCATCAAACGCTCCCAGGACAGGTAGAGCACGGGGTTAGATACAGAGTAAAGCTCCCTCTACACTGTCCCCATTAAACACTCCCAGGACAGGTACAGCACGGGGTTAGATACAGAGTAAAGCTCCCTCTACACCGTCCCCATCAAACACTCCCAGGACAGGTACAGCACTGGGTTAGATACAGAGTAAAGCTCCCTCTACACTGTCCCCATTAAACACTCCCAGGACAGGTACAGCACGGGGTTAGATACAGAGTAAAGCTCCCTCTACACCGTCCCCATCAAACACTCCCAGGACAGGTACAGCACGGGGTTAGATACAGAGGAAAGCTCCCTCTACACTGTCCTCATCAAACACTCCCAGGACAGGCACAGCACGGGGTTAGATACAGAGTAAAGCTCCCTCTACACTGTCCACATCAAACACTCCCAGGACAGGTAGAGCACGGGGTTAGATACAGAGTAAAGCTCCCTCTACACTGTCCCCATCAAACACTCCCGGGACAGGAACAGCATGGGGTTAGAAACAGAGTAAAACTCCCTCTACACTGTCCCCATCAAACACTCCCAGGACAGGTACAGCACAGGGTTAGATACAGAGTAAAGCTCCCTCTACACTGTCCCCATCAAACACTCCCAGGACAGGTACAGCACGGGGTTAGGTACAGAGTAAATCTCCCTCTACACTGTCCCCATCAAACACTCCCAGGACAGGTACAGCACGGGGTTAGATACAGAGTAAAGCTCCCTCTACACTGTCCCCATCAAACACTCCCAGGACAGGTACAGCACGGGGTTAGATACAGAGTAAAGCTCCCTCTACACTGTCCCCATCAAACACTCCCAGCACAGGTACAGCACGGGGTTAGGTACAGAGTAAATCTCCCTCTACACTGTCCCCATCAAACACTCCCAGGACAGGTACAGCACGGGGTTAGATACAGAGTAAAGCTCCCTCTACACTGTCCCCATCAAACACTCCCAGGACAGGTACAGCACGGGGTTAGATACAGAGTAAAGCTCCCTCTACACTGTCCCTGTCAAACACTCCCAGGAGAGGTACAGCAAGGGGTTAGATACAGAGTAAAGCTCCCTCTACACTGTCCCCATCAAACCCTCCCAGGACAGGTACAGCACAGGGTTAGATACAGAGTAAAGCTCCCTCTACACTGTCCCCATCAAACACTCCCAGGACAGGTACAGCAAGGGGTTAGATACAGAGTAAAGCTCCCTCTACACTGTCCCCATCAAACACTCCCAGCACAGGTACAGCACGGGGTTAGGTACAGAGTAAATCTCCCTCTACACTGTCCCCATCAAACACTCCCAGGACAGGTACAGCACGGGGTTAGATACAGAGTAAAGCTCCCTCTACACTGTCCCCATCAAACACTCCCAGGACAGGTACAGCACGGGGTTAGATACAGAGTAAAGCTCCCTCTACACTGTCCCTGTCAAACACTCCCAGGAGAGGTACAGCAAGGGGTTAGATACAGAGTAAAGCTCCCTCTACACTGTCCCCATCAAACCCTCCCAGGACAGGTACAGCACAGGGTTAGATACAGAGTAAAGCTCCCTCTACACTGTCCCCATCAAACACTCCCAGGACAGGTACAGCAAGGGGTTAGATACAGAGTAAAGCTCCCTCTACACTGTCCCCATCAAACACTCCCAGGACAGGTACAGCACGGGGTTAGATACAGAGTAAAGCTCCCTCTACACTGTCCCCATCAAACACTCCCGGGACAGGAACAGCATGGGGTTAGAAACAGAGTAAAGCTCCCTCTACACTGTCCCCATCAAACACTCCCAGGACAGGTACAGCACGGGGTTAGATACAGAGTAAAGTTCCCTCTACACTGTCCCCATCAAACACTCCCGGGACAGGAACAGCATGGGGTTAGAAACAGAGTAAAGCTCCCTCTACACTGTCCCCATCAAACACTCCCAGGACAGGTACAGCACGGGGTTAGATACAGAGTAAAGCTCCCTCTACACTGTCCCCATCAAACACTCCCAGGACAGGTGCAGCACGGGGTTAGATACAGAGTAAAGCTCCCTCTACACTGTCCCCATCAAACACTCCCAGGACAGGTACAGCACGGGGTTAGATACAGAGTAAAGCTCCCTCTACACTGTCCCCATCAAACACTCCCAGGACAGGTACAGCACGGGGTTAGATACAGAGTAAAGCTCCCTCTACACTGTCCCCATCAAACACTCCCAGGACAGGTACAGCACGGGGTTAGATACAGAGTAAAGCTCCCTCTACAGGTAGGTACCGAGTAAAGTTACCTCTACACTGTCACATCAGTGTTCTCTAATGTGACACTTTCTACTTTCATACAGCTGTTTGTAGCCTGTCGGAAGCTGATCAGCAGTGAGTGCTGAATACGGGATATTTTGTGCAGGATTGGAATTATCCAATGTCCGGTCTCCCGCTGGGATTCCCATGTCTTGCCCTGAGCACAATCCCCCGTTAACACACGCTTCTAAACCCTAAATACTCTCGCAAAACCTCTCGTAGGTTTGAACACACCTATTAAAGCTGGTGCCCTTGCTCTCAGCTGAATCAGACATGGAAGGGTTTGGCATTCCAAAGATGCAGAAATTGATGGGAGAGGACCCCAAAGGGTTAAATCACGAGAACAGATTGCACAGTCTAGGCTTGTATTCCCTCCCTGTATTCCCTGAAGGGGGTGACCTGATCGAGGGGGTTGAAGATGATTAAAGGATTCGATGGGGTCGATAGAAACTATTTCCTCTGGCTGGGGTGAGGTGGCGGTGGTGGGGGTGGTGGGGGGTCGGGGGGTGGTGGCGGGGGGCGGGGGAGTCCAGAACACGAGGGCAGAACATTCAGATTCGATCCAGACCGTTCAGGGGTGATGTCAGGAAGCACTTCCTCACACACAGAGGGTTGTGGGAATCTGCAACTCTTTCCCTTAAAAAACTGCCAAGGCTTGGGGGGGTGGGGGGGTCAATTTGAATTTTTGAGATAAGATTGACAGATTTTTTTTGTTGGGTAAGGTGATTAAGGATTTGCAAAATCAAAGTGGGACACATGGAGTTGAAACACAGATCAGCCATGATGTAATTGAATGGTGGAACAGGCCGGATGGGCTGAATGGGCTTCTCCCGTTCCTATGTACGTCACCCTATGTCCACCTACATCCGCACCCACAAACCTCCAGCAATTTCTTTTCCCTCGCCCCTTTTCCAGTTGGTTCCTCCAGGAAGATGGGCTGAGTGCGAGAATGGAACCGGTGGCAGAGTCACAATCACCGCAGAGCAAGGAGATGGCGCAGGACCAGAGTCTGTTGGAAGAATTTGTGGTAAATAGTGGAGAGAGTACACGGTCCATACCATACAGTGACGGGAGAAGGAACGGTAACCTCTATTGCGGCATGTCCAATTGTTAGAGTTTCTCATTATAGATATTAGGTGAATGTTTACATTTATCAGCAAATGGGAGCCCAAGTGACCCTGTATCTAACCCCATGCTGTACCTGTCCTGGGAGTGTTTGATGGGGACAGTGTAGACGGAGCTTTACTCTGTATCTAACCCCTGCTGTACCTGTCCTGGGAGTGTTTGATGGGGACGGAGCAGAGGGAGCATTGCTCTGTATCTAAACCCATGCTGTACCTGTCCTGGGAGTGTTTGATGGGGACAGTGTAGACGGAGCTTTACTCTGTATCTAACCCCATGCTGTACCTGTCCTGGGAGTGTTTGATGGGGACGGAGCAGAGGGAGCATTGCTCTGTATCTAAACCCATGCTGTACCTGTCCTGGGAGTGTTTGATGAGGACAGCGTAGAGGGAGCTTTACTCTGTATCTAACCCCAAGCTGTACCTGTCCTGGGAGTGTTTGATGGGGACAGTGTAGAGGGAGCTTTCCTCTGTATCTAACCCCGTGCTGTACCTGTCCTGGGAGTGTTTGATGGGGACAGTGTAGAGGGAGCTTTACTCTGTATCTAACCACGTGCTGTACCTGTCTTGGAAGTGTTTGATGGGGACAGTGTAGAGGGAGCTTTACTCTGTATCTAACCCCATGCTGTACATGTCCTGGGAGTGTTTGATGCGGACAGTGTAGAGGGAGCTTTACTCTGTATCTAACCCCATGCTGCACATGTCCTGGGAGTGTTTGATGGGGACAGTGTAGAGGGAGATTTACTCTGTATGTAACCCCGTGCTGTACCTGTCCCGGGAGTGTTTGATGGGGATAGTGTAGAGGGAGCTTTACTCTGTATCTAACCCCGTGCTGTACCTCTCCTGGGAGTGTTTGATGGGGACAATGTAGAGGGAGCTTTACTCTGTATCTAATCCCGTGCTGTACCTGTCCTGGGAGTGTTTGATGGGGACAGTGTAGAGGGAACTTTACTCTGTATCTAACCCCGTGCTGTACCTGTCCTGGGAGTGTTTGATGGGGCCAATGTAGAGGGAGCTTTACTCTGTATCTAACCCCGTGCTGTACCTGTCCTGGGAGTGTTTGATGCTCTCGCTGGGTGATCAAAGTTACAGCTCTTTGAAATCTCTGAATGTTTTGAAGAATTCAAAATATTATAAACTGCGTTAGTTTCTTTAGTGAGAATGTGCAACAGAAAATAGGATTGGAACAGAGTTCAGGAATTGAACAGAATTCAGCAGAAACAAACAGACACAGTTGCGCTCGATAACATTAGATTAGCCAAGAGAAATATTGAAAATGGAGATGGTGCACATCTGTCATATCAAAACTATTTTATTGGTTGGGTTCAGGATTGAGAAGACTATTAGAACTCACATAGGGCAACTAAAGGTTATTGTTGGGTGGGTTCACACTGATTCCCAGGGCATGGTAGCACTGACAGACAGTTATTGTATGAAGATGATGCTCAGATTACAGCTGGGCGATTTGGTGTTGGCAGTAACGTCATAAACGTTAAAGCAGGTGGCGAATCCCTTGGATAGAATAGGGGTTCTTGTAATTGATGGTCTGGATAATATTCTCCAAGCGCCACTAAAGAGGTGGCTCAGGTTCCATGTGAGTTCTTGGCCTTATCTCCTCTAGTTGGACCGAGTCAGGGGTAGTCCCCCTAGCCTGGAGGCTAGCTTATCTGTCGCCATTTCTCAAGAACACGGGTAAGACACAGTCAGAGAAGCAGAGGCCCTACCAGCCTGACTTTCGAGACTGGGAAGATGCCTGAGGGGATTTCCTTTATGATCACTGGGAAAACTAAGGGCCGCTGGAGGCGCTCACCATGGCTCACAAATGTAACAGAGGTTCTTGAGTTGGGCATTTTCTCCCTTAAATTTCGGGGATCCTTCAATACAGGTTCCTTCTCAAGGATGAATTTTGTGGTTTCCATGGAAATTTGGAGCTGGCTTCAGTCCCACTGTGGTAGTTATCAGACGTCGTTCAGCTTGTGGGCTGGCCTTGTCTGTCAGGGTAGCTCCCAGGCTCACCTCTCTTCGGGGTCGTTATTACTGAGCTGGTCTGCGATGTTGGGAGCACGGTCAGTAGGTTTGCAAATGACATCAAAATCTGTGCGAGGGCTAAGACTGTAGAGGAGTGGGATCTCCTGATTTAGAAACATAAACATAGAAACATAGAAAATAGGAGCAGGAGAAGGCCATTCAGCCCTTCAAGCCTGCTCCGCCATTCATTATGAACATGGCTGATCGTCCAACTCAATAACCTGCTCCTGCTTTCTCCCCATATCCTTTGATCCCTTTCGCCCCAAGAGTTATATCTAACTCATTGAAAACATGCAATGTTTTGGTCTCAACTACTTTCTATGGTAACGAATTCCACAGGCTCATCGCTCTCTGGGTGAAGAAATTTCTCCTCATCTCAGCCCTAAATGGTCTACCCCGTATCCTCAGACTGTGACCCCTGGTTCTGGACTCCCCCACCATCGGGAACATCCTTCCTGTATCTACCCTGTCTAGAATTTTATAGGTTTCTATAAGATCCCCCCTCATTCTTCTGAACTCCAGCGAATATAATCCTAATCGACTCAATCTCTCCTCATATGTCAGTCCAACCATCCCAGGAATCAGTCAGGTAAACCTTCGCTGCACTCCCTCTATAGCAAGAACATCCTTCCTCAGATAAGGAGACCAAAACCGCACACAATATTCCAGATGTGGTCTCACCAAGGCCCTGTACAATTGCAGCAAGACATCCCTGTTCCTGTACTCGAATCCTCTGGCTATGAAGGCCAACATACCATTTGCCTTCTTTACCGCCTGCTGCACCTGCATGTTTACCTTCAGCGACTGGTGTACAAGGACACCCAGGTCTCATTGCTCATTCCCCTCTCAGTTTATAGCCATTCAGATAATAATCTGCCTTCCTGTTTTTGTTACCAAAGTGGATAACCTCACATTTATACATATTATACTGCTTCTCCCATGCATTTGCCCACTCACTCAGCTTGTCCAAATCACCCTGAAGCATCTCTGCATCCTCCTCCCAGCTCACCCTCCCACCCAGCTTTGTGTCATCTTAGATGGGATGTGAAAATGGCAAATTATATTTAACCTGGATAAATGGTGCCTTGGATGTTGATCGGACCAACACAGAGTGCCCTTATCATTGATAAGAGGCTGAGAGAGTAAGAGATCTAGATTCTACTGAGAACAGATCACTCAAGATTCACAACCAGTGCAGAGGAACTGTCAATAAGCCAAACAGGACATCAGATTATGTTACACACACACCTTAAACCAGCTTATATTTCAACTCTTTCTTGGACTCGAAATCAAGTTCTGTCGAAGGGTCATGAGGACTCGAAACGTCAACTCTTTTCTTCTCCGCCGATGCTGCCAGACCTGCTGAGTTTTTCCAGGTAATTCTGTTTTTGTATCAGATTATGTTAACAGTTCCATTCAGTGCAAATCAAATGACTGTTCCGTCATTATGCAGGCTGCTGGCTAATGTTAGACCACATCGAGAATATTGCGCCCATTTTTGCTACCTTCACTTGGTGGGTGATATATATTGGCTTTGGATAAGGTTCAGAGGAGAACTACAGGAATGAAGGACCGAAGTTATCAGATAGGCTCTCTTTACAGCAGTGTAGACTCAGGGGCAACCTATAGAGGTGTATAAAATAATGAAAAGGCTGGATAGTGCGCCTAGCAATAGATGATTCCTGTTTACCAGTTTGGGGAGCAGCAGGAGGACTAGACTGATTATTGAGGGGATCCTCTTTCCCCAGAGAGCAGTGAGTCTCTGGAATACGTTGCTTGCTGGTGTGGTGGGTGCTGTCTCTCTGCCTTCAGGTGGGATTAGGACCTGTTCTTGACTGGGGTAGAGATGGGACAGAAGTGAAGCGAGTGGTCCATGTGATCCCCTGGATTGGTTTGCATTGTCTGAGGGTTTTGTTTTCGTTATAGGCCCAGGGCTTATTCTCTGGGATTTTTATTTGTCTGTCCAGGGAGATTTGCTGTGAGAGGGTCTAATTGTGATGTTCTCGTCACCATCGGGTATGGAGTGGGGTTGATACACTCAACAATCACACTGCGTTCTCCATACATCTTTCCCCCTGTCACAGTTGATCTGAAAGATTGGATGTGCATTCAACAACAGTCCAGGTTTGCTTAGCTCATGGCCAACGCACACCTACAACAGTCAGACATTAATCCTTTGGCCCTGCCTCTGTTGTGACAGAGCAAAACACACACACACACACACAGATTCACTCTCATATACACACACACACACACACACACACACACACACAGATTCACATTCTCACATACACACACACACAGACAGATTCATACTCTCACATACACACACAAACTCGCATACAAACTCACACAGACACAGGCACACACACACACACACGCAGACACACACAAACAGACACACACAAAAACAGAAACAGACACTCTCACAAAGACACATACATGCACACACAAGACACTCAACACACGGACACACACATACACACAGATACAAACACAAACACATAAATGCAGACAGAGACCATACACACTCTTTCTCTCACACACACACTCTCACACAAATACACACACACTTACACACACACACAGAAACACACTCTTGCAAAGACACACACAAGCAAACACATACAGAAACAGACACTCTCA
>JANJGN010000033.1:2022643-2044878 GCA_026770705.1 Isurus oxyrinchus
AGTAATTGGTTTGAACTAACCAATGTCCTCTTTCCCCGAAATACTCACTCGGGGTCCGAATCCGCAGCCTCGTCCACTTCATCTGAGCATCACCTACAGCCTGGAGGAACCAGTGGTGCCAGCCATTTACGCCGAGGACATATTTAACTACATGACACAGCGAGAGGTCAGTTCCACAAGAGTCTCCTGCCATAGCAAGGGGAGCGTGGCGGAGGAAGAGAGGGGGAGGTGGGATAAACGGGGGGGGGGAGGTGGGGGTGGAGGGGCTGGTTCCTGAAACTAGGTGTTGGAAATCACTCAAGCAATTGATCCGTTTCATCCGGATAATGTCACGTGGGAGAAGAGGAGATTCGCGGAACTGTTTGGAAAAATTGAACAGGCTGGGGATGTTTCTGTGGATGAGTGAAGGCGGAGGTGTAGCCCTTCAGAGATCTTTATTATGAAAGGATTTGATAGGGTAGACATGTGGAAGATGTTTTCACTTGTGGGGGAGACCAGACCCAGGGGCTATCAATGTGAGAGAGTCACTAATAAATCCAAGGGTGAATTCAGGGGAAATGTCTTTACCCCGAGAGTGGGGAGAATGTGGAGCCTGCCCCCATGGGGATTGGTTAAGGTGAATAGTGTGGATACATTTAAGGGGAAGCTGGATAAATGCATGAGGGGGGAAAGGAACAGAAGCACCTGCCAATAGGGTGAGATGAAGAGGGGGTGGGAGGAAGCTCATGTGCAGCATCGACGCCAGCACGGAGCAGAACCAGAGTGAGCTTCAGAGCTGTGTCCAATCCTGCAAGGCTGAGGTTGCTCTCTTTCCAGTGATCAGGAACACGATATTCCAGGCTAACATACACCCCTTCCCTTCACCGCCACCCCCCCCTTCTGGCTCCGCTGGTTGGCGGACGAAAGCAGCTCTATCTCAGACCGGAGTGATGGGGTTTAATCTGTAATGTGTTGAGTAATGCCAGTCTCCTTGCCTTGTCCCAACGTCGTCTGCCAATTCTGAAGGAACAGCAACAAGGCAGTGCCAGTAGACAACACTCTCTGAGTCTGAAGCCTGTGGGTTAGAGACCCACTCCAGAGACTTCAGCTGGGAATCTCACCTTACTATCTCATCCAATTGGTGATACCTCCAACAGTGCGGCACTCCCTCAGTACTGACCCTCCAACAGTGCGGCACTCCCTCAGTACTGACCCTCCGACAGTGCGGCACTCCCTCAGTACTGACCCTCCAACAGTGCGGCACTCCCTCAGTACTGACCCTCTGACAGTGCGGCACTCCCTCAGTACTGACCCTCCGACAGTGCGGCACTCCCTCAGTACTGACCCTCCGACAGTGCGGCACTCCCTCAGTACTGACCCTCCGACAGTGCGGCACTCCCTCAGTACTGACCCTCCGACAGTGCGGCACTCCCTCAGTACTGACCCTCTGACAGTGCTGCACTCCCACAGTACTGACCCTCTGACAGTGCGGCACTCCCTCAGTACTGACCCTCCGACAGTGCTGCACTCCCACAGTACTGACCCTCCGACAGTGAGGCACTCCCTCAGTACTGACCCTCCGACAGTGCGGCACTCCCTCAGTACAGACCCTCTGACAGTGCGGCACTCCCTCAGTACTGACCCTCTGACAGTGCTGCACTCCCACAGTACTGACCCTCTGACAGTACGGCGCTCCCTCAGTATTGACCCTCTGACAGTGCGGCACTCCCTCAGTATTGACCCTCTGACAGTGCGGCACTCCCTCAGTATTGACCCTCCGACAGTGCAGCAACCTTCAGTACTGACCCTCTGACAACGCGGCACTCCCTCAGTACTGACCCTCTGAGGTACAGTGCTCCCTCAGTACTGATCCTCCGACAGTGCGGCACTCCCTCAGTACTGATCCTCCGACAGTGCGGCACTCCCTCAGTATTGACCCTCTGACAGTGCAGCACTCCCTCAGTACTGACCCTCTGACAGTACGGCACTCCCTCAGTACAGACCCTCTGAGGTGCAGCACTCCCTTAATACTGACCCTCTGACAGTGCGGCACTCCCTCAGTACTGACCCTCTGACAGTGCGGCACTCCCTCAGTGCTGACTCTCTGACAGTGCGGCACTCCCTCAGTGCTGACTCTCACACTCAATACTGGCACTGCAGAATGTTGGCCCGGATTATGGTGCTCATGCCTCTGGAGTGGGGCCTCGGACCGAGGGCTGCGGGAGGTGAGTGCGATGCGCTGAGCTGTGAAGTGAAGCTGGTGGACTGGCACATTAGACCCCGGGAGTGGGTTTAACTGCCTGCTCTTTGTCAGCTAGGCATGTAAGTTGAGCTCCTGAAGCAGGACAGGGCAGCCTTGTCATTGTAAAGACAGCGGAGCGATGGAGGGGCGGTCGTGGAAGGTGGGGGGGGTGGGGGTGGGGGGTGGGGTGGGGGGGCGCGGTGGGGAAAGCCATTTCTCTTGCGGGGCTGTGGGAAGCCGCGGTGTGAGCATTCGCTCTCTCTGGAACATCATACAAACGGGCTGTGTCTGTGTGACCCCCCCCCCCCCCCCACCCACCCCTCCACAGAAGCAGTTTGCCCTATCGAGCTATATAAACCGACAGCCAGAGATCAGCGTACACATGAGAGCCATTCTGATTGACTGGATGGTGGAAGTCCAGGTAGGTTTGGTGGTGGTGGGGTGGGGGTCCCACTGATGCTCCGGGCCCTCAGGTCCAGCCTGGGCACTGGGGTAGGGGGTGGGGGCGGGGGGGGTGGGGGTGACCATGGTCTTAATCTGCTCTGATTTAGGACCTCCCCACTCCTCATCACCGTCCCTGCCGTCTAAGTCCTCCAGCCAGTGGGTTAATTCTGCTTCCGCAGTTTTCCACCTCCTCAGGCCCTGGTTCGTTCTGGGTTTTCTCCCCCCCCTACCCCCGCAGACGTGCTACTGACCGGCTGCTCTTCCCATGTGCGTTTAGCCAGTGCTTACACGGCGCTGCTGAGAGCACCAAAACCAAGCAAGGCTGTTTCTTCACTCGGCGTTTACCCTGCGCGCTCTGTCTCTCACAGCTTCATCTAGTTTCACTTCACCCTCTCCCTCTCCCTCTCTGTCAGTCCGCCTCCCCTGTCCTCTCGGAGGTTGTGGGTTCAAGTCCCACTCCAGGGACCCCAGCACATGCTGCTGGCTGACACTCCTGCGCCAGTACCGAGGGAGTGCTGCACTGTCAGATGCGGTGTCTTTATTCCTTAACCGGTGTCGCTGAAGCAGATGATTTGGGTCATTACCATATTTGCTGTGTGCAAATTGGCTGCTGTGTTCCCTACATTGCGACAGTGACTACACTTCCAAAGTACTTCATTGGCTGCAGAGCACTCTGGGTCATCCTGAGGTGGGGAAAAGCGCTATAGAAATGCAAGTTTTTTCCTTTCCTCTGCTGATCCATGTCACATTCTCTTAACCTCCCTCTCTCTGTCTCTGTCTTTCTCTGTCCGCCTATTACTCTTTCTCACTCTCTCTCTTTCTCTCACTGTTTATCCTTTTCCCTCTTTAACAGGAATCTGTTTTCTTGCTGCCCACAGGAGTGTTATGACCTGACCCTGGAAACTCTGTACCTGGCAGTGAAGATGGTTGACTGCTTCTTGTCCAAGCAACTGTGTCAACGTGAAGCGCTGCAATTGCTCGGGGCTACCTCGTTGCTCATTGCCGCCAAGTTCGAGGTGAACCCTTCAGTCCCCACCGTCGTACGCATTGCCCCACCCCATCCCTTTCCTCTACCCCCATCCCACTCCCTTGCTCCCCCATCCGGTTCCGCTGCCCCCCCCACCCCCCCAATCTGTTTCCCACTCTCCCCATTCATCCCTTGTACCCTTCCCCTCTCCCCCAACAATATGCTTCCCTCAGTCCCACATCCTGTTCACTTGTTTATCCCCCCCACCCCATCCGGTACCCCCACCCCTTCAGTGCCTTTCCCCTGCCCCCCTCCAGTTCCCTGCCCCACACCAAGCCTTCCCCCTCCTCATCAGGTGCCCTAGCCCCCGATCCGGTTCCCCCATCCAGCTCGCTCCCCCTCCTATTGCTCCAGTGCTGACTCAGCTACCACGCACCCTCTCCCCATCTCTCTCTCTCTCTCTCTCCGTCACACTCACTCTCTCTTTTCCATTACTCTGTCACTCACGTCCCCTCTTCTTCTCTCCCCACCACTCTCAGTGTCTCTCCTTGTCTCTGTCACTCTCCCATTCTCTGTCCCTCCATGTCCATCACTCCCCATCTTTCTCTGCCTCTCTCCAACACCCTCTGTGTCCCTGCGTCTTGCGTCTGGCCCATTGCTCTCTACTCCTCTCTCTCCCTTTCTCCCCATCACTCTCCATCTCTCTTGAGCACTGTCCTTTTTCTGTTCCCCTCTCCACCTCTCCCCGTCACACTCTCACTCTCCGTTGCAGGAGTTTTGCCCGCTCTACGTTGACGACTTCCTCTATATCTGTGACGACAGCTACAAACGGGACGAGATGCTGCGGATGGAGAGGACAATTCTTCAAGTGCTTGACTTTGATATCAACATCCCAACGGTGTACAGCTTCCTCCACCACTACTCAAAGGTAATCCCAAGACCAACCGCCATCGGTTATTCCTGCAGTTTGGGTCTTTTCAAGTTTCTTTCTCCTATTCTGACATTGCTGAGTCCTCCTGGGCTCCAGCTCATGTTTGCCAATCGCAGAGATTCCTTGTGTGTGAGGATCGGCGAGACTCCACTGGCGTCTTGCACATCCCCCCCCCCCCGGTTTCCCTCGCTCCACCATCGGTGGCCGGGCTCTCAGCTGCCTGGGGACCCTAAGGCCCTGGAATTCCCTCCCTAACCCTCTCCGCCTCCCTCCCTCTCTCTCTCTCTTCCCGTTTAAAATGCCCCTTCAATCCCATTGGTCACTTGTCCTAATGTCTCTTTCTCTGCTGTCCGGTTCAATGCTTCTATATAAATGGAGCAAGATGAACAGTGGAGTACAGAATGTCTAGTCAACAGTTGGAGGGTCTGTGATGGGTTTCCCTTGGGGGGTTAGGCTACTGTTGATGCCTGAGCTCCCAGCTACTGAGTGTGGTGCAGTATTGCAGGGGTGCTGCACTCTTGGAGCTAATTGATGGGAGATTGACTGCTACAGTGAGTCAATGACTGTGGTATTGTTGGCTGTTGAATCTCCAGGGATGTTGGCACAGGGGAAACATCAAAATAGGACATAGCCTAAAAAATGAGAGCCAGACCTTTCGAGGGTGGAATTGAGAAACACTTTCTACACACAGAGGGTGGTGGAAGTGTGGGACTCTCATCCACAAATCGCCATTAATGTTAGATCGTGTAAGTTTTAAACCTAAGGCTGATAGATTTTTTTTGTTGAACGAGGGTGTTAAGAGATCTGGGGCACAGGCTGGAGTTAGGTCCTCGATCAGCAGACTTGATCTGAATGAATGGTGCAGAACAGGCTTGAGGGGCTGATGGCCTCTTCCTGTTCCTATGTTCTGAACTGAGCATTTTGTTTTCCAAGTGTAGAGCACCGAGGTTGGGATGAAGACCCTGGCATTGGCTCATTACCTTTGCGAGCTGACGCTGCAGGACTACAGTTACATGGAGGAGCGGGCATTCTGTGTGGCATCAGCCTGCCTATGCCTGGCTATGAAGATGGTTGGTCCAGATGGAAAGGTCTGTGCCAATTGGCTTTGTCACATGATGAGAGGGCAGGGGTGGGGGTGGGGGTGGGGTTGGGTGGCAGGACATCACAGCGCTGGCATCGCGTTTAGAGAGGCTCCAACCCACCACCCGAGATCTCAGCCACAGGTTTGCTCATTTCACCTCGGTGACATCACCCATTTCCACCCCCACCCACGCCTCAGTTCACCTGCTACCAAAACCCTCATCCGTGTCTCTGTCGCCTCGAGACCCACCTATTCCAACGCTCCCCTGGCCAGCCTCCCATCTTCCACCCTCCCTAGACTGGAGCCTATCCAAAACTCTGCTGTCCCATACCCTGACTCGTAACAAAGGTCCCGTTCACCTGTCAGCCCCCTCTGCTCGCTGACCGGCATTGGTGCCTCATCCAACAAGGGCCTCGATTTTAAAATTCCCATCCCTGTCTTCAAAATCCTCCATGGGCTCAACCCCCTCCCTTTCCCTGTAACTGCTTCCTACAACCACCCCCCCCTTCCCGGAGATCTCTGCGCTCCTCCAATTCCGGCCTCTTGAGCGTTCCCGATTCCCATCGCTTCCACCATTGGCGGCCGGGCCTTCGGCTGCCTGGGGCCACGATCTCTGGAATTCCCTCCCTTAACCTCTCCGCCTCTCTCTCTCTCTCTCCTGCTTTAAGATGCTGCTTAAAACCCACCTCTCTCACCAAGCTTTTTGTCACCTGTCCTAATGTCGCCTTACCTGGCTCAGGATCGAATTTTGTCTGGTGATCGTTCCTGTGAAGCACCCTGGGACATTTCGCTAAAGGCGCTAAATAAATACAGTTTATTTCTGTCAGATGAGAGGTTGCAGCCAGGCTCAGCAGTGATGGCAAAGGACAGTCCCAACACTCACACCAACAGCTGAGATCTCAGGTGTGTTCTGGTGCCTTCAGGAGAGATGGGGGGAGGAAGCTTGCCTGTGCAAGGCCAGCTCCACAGGGACCTATTCCTCGGACTTATTTTAACCATTCCTTCTGCGGGTAGGTCCTCGAAGCGAGGAGGATGCTTGCCTCAGCTCACGCCAGGAACCTGCACGTGGAGCCTTTGAAGATGGGGCTGCCACATGGTTCTGGCTGACCAGGAGACTCTCCCCCTCTTACCACCTGCCATAGGTGTATTGGAAGGATTTGATAATCAACCTGTTTGACTGCATCATGAACACACCTTCCTTAGGCCATCAAGTCTTGGAGTGGAACTTGAACCCAGACCTTCTGGCTGAGAGGCAGGGACATGACCCACCCCACCACAAGACCTCCCTCCCCATGCCTTCATCACCACTGAGTCAAAATCCTGGAACTCCCTCCCTAACAGCGCTGTGGGTGTACCTACACCACATGGACTGCAGCGGTTCAAGAAGACAGCTCACCACCACCTTCTCAAGGGGCAATTAGGGATGGGCAATAAACGCTGGCCCAGCCAGCGACACCCCACATTCCCATGAATTAATAGAAAAGTTCACCAATCCTTCTTTTTCACTTTTTTTCTTTCTATTTTGCTTTTCCTCTCTTTCTCTCGCATTCTCTTTGTCTCTCTCTCTCCTCTCTGTTTCCCTCCCTCTGTCTCTTTCTGTCACCCCACTTTTTCTCTCCACATCGCCCCCTCACTGTCTCCTCCTATCTCTCTATCCTCTCTCTCTCTGTGTCTCTGTCTCTGTCTGTTTGTCTCTCTTTGTCCCCTTCCCTCCCTCTCTCACTTTGTCTCTTTCTCTGTCTCTTTGTGTCTCCCCATCTGTCTCTGCCTGTCTGTCTCTCTCTTTGTCTCCCTCTCTCTGTCTTCTTCTATCTCTCTGTCTGTCTCTCTTTGTCCCCTTCTATCTCTCTGTCTGTCTCTTTGTCCCCCTGCCTCCCTCTGTCTCTTTCTCTGCCTCTCTGTGTCTCCCCCTTTTTATCTCCCTTTCTCTCTCTTTCTCTTGACTCCTTCTGTCAGTCACTCTCCCTCTCTGTCTGTCTCTCAGTCTCTCCCTCTCTCTCTATATCCCCCGAGTCTCTCTCTCTCCTTCTGTGTCCTGTCTCCCTCTGTCTCTGTCTGTCTGTCTGTCTGTCTGTCTCTCTCTGTGCAGCCATGTATTGTGAAGAGGCCAGAGTGCCACACCAAGCGGAGAGCTTGCAGCCTCCTCGGCAGGCTGAACGAGATGGTCAGAGGACAGCCACACAGGAAACTGCGGGTCATTTACTCCAAGTACTCTCACCGGTAAGTCATCACGTCAATGTCGCTGCAGTATATACCGGGGCAGAATGGAGTCTGGGGAAATGGGGACAAAATGGAGAGTCTCGTCAACAAGACATCGGCTCAAACGCCTCCAGATGGTTCGGAACAATTTTCTTTTTAACCTGTTGCTGTTTCTGAGGGTAGGGTTTGGAGGAAGAGGCGAGGTCACCAGGAGTTACTGCAGCACTCCCGAACTAGGAACGTTACACCAAGCCCACTGATCAGACCCTGGCTGGAGTATTGTGCCCAATTTTGGGCACCGCCTTTTAGGAAAGATGTCGAGGCCTTGGAGAGGGTTCCCAGGAGATTTATTAGATTGGGGCCAGGGATGAGGAGCTTCAGTTAATGCGGAGTGAGTGGAGAAGCTGGGATTGTCCTCCTCAGAGCAGAGCAGGTTAATCACAGAATTATTACAGTGCAGAAGGAGGCCATTCAGCCCATCTTGTCTGCACTGGCTCTCCGAGGGAGCGGCTCACCCAGTGCCATTCCCCCGCCCTCTCCCCGTAACCCTGCCCATTCCTCCTTTACAGGAAACAGTCCAAATGCCTTTTGAATGCCTCGATTGGACCTGCCTCCACCACACCCACAGACCTTAACCACTCGCTGTGTGAACAAGTTTTCCCTCATGTCGCTTTTGCTTCTTTTACCAATTACTTTAGATCTGCGCCCTTTCGTTTTTGGTTCCTGCAGGAGTGGGAACAGTTTCTCCCTATTTACTCTGTCCAGACCCCTCATGATTTCGGATAACTGTATCAAGTCTCCTCTCAGTCTTCTTCTCTCCAAGGAAAACAGTCCCAACTTCTCCAATCTACCTTCATAACCAAAGTTCCTCATCCCTGGAACCCTTCTTGTAAACCTTTAAGTTCAACTTAACCTCCTTGCTCTTGTACTCTATGCCTATATTAGTAAAGCCTTGGGTACTGTATGCTTTATTAACCGTGCTCTCAACCTGTCCCACCACCTTCAATGACTTGTGCACATATACACCCAGGTCCCTCTGCTCCTGCTCCCCCTTTAGAGTTGTACCCCCTATTTTATATTGCCTCTCCATGTTCTCCCTACCAAAATGTACCACTTCACATTTCCCTGCATGAACTTCATCTGTCACTTGTCCGCCCATTCCACCAATTTGACTATGTCCTTTTGAAGTTCTGCACTAATCTCCTCACAGTTCACAACGCTTGCAAGTTGCGTATCGTCCACAAATTTTCAAATGGCGCCCTGTACACCAAGACCTACGTCATTAATATGCAAAAGCAAGTGTCCCCACCCTGACCCCTGGGGAACTCCACTATAAACCTATCTCCAGTCTGAAAAACAACCATTAACCACTGGTCTGCTTCCCGTCACTCCAGCCAGTTCCGTCTCCATGTTGCTGCTGGTGCCTTTTATTCCCTGAGCTATAACTTTGCTCACATGTCTGTTGTGCAGTATTTTATCAAATGCTTTTTGCAAGTCCATGTACACCACATCAAGAGCATTGCCCTCATCAACCCTCTCTGGTACCTGTTCAAAAAATTCTAGCAAGTTAGTTAAACACGGTTTTCCCTTAACAAATCCATGCTGGTTTCCTTAACTAATTGTATTTGTCCATGTGACCATTAATTTTATCCCAAATTATTGTCCCTAGAAGTTTCCCCACCACCAAAGTTAAATTGACTGGCCTGTAGTTGCTGGGCTTATCTTTACACCCTTTTTTTGAACAAGGTTGTAACATTTGCAATTCTCCTGTCCTCTGGCATCACTCCTGAGTCTAAGGAAGACTGGAAAATTATGGGCCATGCCTGTAATTTCCACTATCACTTCCCTCAGTACCTTTGGATGGATCTCATCCGGTCCTGTGCTTTATCAACTTTAAGTATAGACAGCTTTTCTAATATCTCCTCCTTATCAATTTTAAATCCTTATGGCGTATTAGTTACCTCCTCTTTCATTGTGGCCTTGGTAGATTCTTCCTTGGTGAAGACAGAGGCAAAGTATTAATTTAGTACCTGAATTATTCCCCCTGTCTCCATGTGTAAATCCCCTCTTTGGTCCCCAATCGGTAGTCCTCCTTTTACCACTCTTTTACTATTTATGCCTTTGGAAGACTTTGGGATCCCCTTTTATGTTCGCTGCCAGTCTCTTTTCATACTCCCTCTTCACTTCTATTTGCTTTTTCACTTCCTCTCTGAACCTTCTCTGTTCAGCCTGGTTCTCCATTGTATTGAGAACCAGTCATCTGTCATCAGCACACTCTCTCTTCTTTATCTTAATCTCTACCTTTTTTTGTCATCCAGGGAGCTCTGGATTTCTTTGCCCTACCTTTCGAGGGAAGATACCTTGACTGTGCCCAAATTCTCTCTTCTGTGAAGATAGCCCATTGTTCAGCTACTGTTGCTCCTGCCAACTTTTCATTCCAATTTATTCGGCCCAGATTCATTCTTAGCCCAGTTATTAATCTTGTTATAGATCGTTCTTTGACCTTCTCCGTTGCCAATCTAAACCTACAATGATCACTGTCCCCTTCCCCTACTGATATTTGATCCACTTGACCCACCTCATTCTCAAGAACCAGTCCCAGTAGTGCCTCCCCTCTCATTGGACTGGAAGCAGACTGCTGTAAAAAAAAAAAAAAATTCCTGAAGACATTCTTGGAACTCCTGCGCCTCTCTGCCCTTTACACTAATACTATCCCAGTCTATATTCGGATAAATAAAGTCCCCCCTTGTAACGACTCTAAACTTTACACCTCTCTGTAATTTCCTTGCACATTTGTTCCTCCACATTTCTCCCCACTAGTTGGTGGCCTATAGACTATACCGGGCAATGTAATCACACCTTTTTTGTTCCTTAGTTCCAGCCGAATAGATCCCGTCCTTGACACCTCTGGGACATGCTCTTTATCCAGCACTGCCATGCTCTCCTGAATCAATGTCTCCATCCCTCCCCCCCTTTTTTTTTCTTCCCTGAACGCCTTGTGTCCAGGATTATTTAAATGCCATTCTTGCCCTTCTTTTAGCCAGGTCTCTGTTATCACCACAACATTGTATTTCCACATGGCAGTCTGCACCTGTAACTCTTATTTAGCACATTCTGTGCATTCACAATAATGCACTACAGCGCTGATTTGGACCATAAGACCATAAGACATAGGAGCAGAAATTAGGCCATTCAGCCCATCGAATCTGCTCCGCCATTCAATCATGGCTGATAAGTTTCTCAACCCCATTCTCCCGCCTTCTCCCCGTAACCTTTGATCCCCTTACCAATCAAGAACCTATCTATCTCGGTCTTAAATACACTCAATGACCTGGCCTCCACAGCCTTCTGTGGCAATGAATTCCATAGATTCACCACTCTCTGGCTAAAGAAGTTTCTCCTCATCTCTGTTCTAAAAGGTCTTCCCTTTACTCTGAGGCTGTGCCCTCGGGTCCTAGTCTCTCCTACTAATGGAAACATCTTCCCCACGTCCACTCTATCCAGGCCTTTCAGTATTCTGTAAGTTTCAATCAGATCCCCCCTCATCCTTCTAAACTCCATCGAGTATAGACCCAGAGTCCTCAAACGTTCCTCATATGTTAAACCTTTCATTCCTGGGGGTCATTCTCGTGAACCTCCTCTGGACCCTCTCCAGGGCCAGCACATCCTTCCTGAGATACGAGACCTTATCACTTTCTCTGACCCTACCTAATAATTTACTGTCCCCTACTGTAGTGCTATCTGCCTCTCCCCCCCTTGGAATTCTGGGTATCTCTGGTTCCCACACTCCCACCAAGTTAGTTTAAAACCCTGCCCATATTAATTGAGTTTAAATTCCACCAGCTGCCATGGTGGGATTTGAACCTGCGTCCCTACAGCATTAGCCTGGGCCTCTTGATAACTACACCACTGACATTACCACAACACCACCCTTGCCTTGCACCAAGAGGAGATTTAATGGAGTTCTTCAATATCATAGAGGGGTTTGGATAGAGTCAAACGAGGAGAAACTGTTTCCAGTAGCGGAGGGTCGGTAACCAGAGGGACACAGATTGAAGAGAATCTGGAAAAGGACCAGAGGGGGGAGATGAGGAGAAGGTTTTTTTTACACAGCGAGTTGCTGTGATCTGGAAGGCGCTGCCTGAAAGGGCGGCGGAAGCAGATTCAATAGAAACTTTCAGTACTGCACTTGAAAAGGAGAAATTTCCAGGATAAAGAGCAGTGGAGTTGGAGGGAGTGAGGGGAGGGAGGTTGGGTGGTGGGTGGAGTGGGACTAATTGGATAACTCTTTCAAAGAGCTGGCACGGGGACGATGGGATGAATGGCCTCCTTGTGCTCTTATCATTCTCTCAAGAAAGCCTTGTCTTTTAGATTGTTTAATAATTTAAGCAGAGAAAGATTGTAATCTGTCCTAAATGTACTTTCTCTTGGCATAACCTTCTCCAGAGTATCCTTCGAAGTAGCTAAAATTCCTGCTCTGGGAGCCAAGGAGTTGGAGGAATTGGTGTCCGGGGAGTAAGATTCCTACAAACCCAACGGCGGACGTTTGGAACGGTGACTGCATCACTCCGCACCGGTACCTCTCTACCCTCCTTTCCTCGTGCCTAACTTTTCCAAGGCAGCGGCTTTCGAGTGTCCAGTCCAGCTTCCTGTCGCTGGTCACTGGTCACACCGACCCTGCACTTCACTGCATGTCGAGGAGCATCTGTGCCCCCCTCCACCCCCCCCCCCCCCTCCCCCCCACCCCCCCCACCCTACCTGACACCAAGACCCCCTCTCATCAGAGCGAGATCACGCTCATTCTCCAGAACCAACCCCCCCCCCACTCCCTCGAGTCTGGCACAACACCGGCGTTGCAGTGTTTCTGCGGGTACACCAGTGAGGTTCCACTCCACCCGCCAACTCTGCTGGACTGTGAGATCATGCTGGGTCTGGCGATCATGCTGTTCTAGGTGATGAAGGGCATTTTTGGGATTGGCAATAAATGCAGGCCTTACCAGTGACACTCACATCCTATTATTGAATTAAATAAAACATCCTGTTGATCCGGGGAATCAAGTTTGGTCAAGCGATCTCAAAGGTCCAGGGCTTCTCATTGGATTGGCAGATCTTATTGGCCCAGAGGAACTCCCTGGGTCCTACTGGAGATCCTATTGGATCGGGAGATCTCGCTGGGTCAGGACATTCCTCCCAGAAGCTGGTTGTGAAAAAACTGAGTCTCCCCACCAGCAACCACCTGTGAGGTTCAGTAGGTGTAGCACAAGATAGTTTCATGTGAATGAATGCAAAATGTTAGAGTTACTGATACACTAATGGACAGTACAGATATCCACGCACATGTGCACACACAGTTATTCACACATCTGTGCACACACCCCTTTTACACAGTCACGCACGGCACTGGTGCAAACATTCATGTACACATGTATGGACACAATTGTTTCACAAACCCATGTCCAGACACACATGTTCACACAGCTGTGTACCAACACATGTTCACACACCCGTGCACAGGCACATGCTCACACACCTGTGTACAGGCACATGTGTTCACACACCCACGTACAGATGCACGAGCTTGCACACCTGTGTACAGACGCTTACATTCACACACCGGTGTACAGACACACCTGTTCACACACCGGTGTACAGACACACCTGTTCACACACCTGTGTAGAGTCAATCACATTCACACACCGGTGTACAGACACACCTGTTCACACACCGGTGTACGGACACACCTGTTCACACACCGGTGTACGGACACACCTGTTCACACACCGGTGTACGGACACACCTGTTCACACACCGGTGTAGAGACAATCACATTCACACACCGGTGTACAGACAAACATGTTCACACACCTGTGTACGGACACACGCATTCACATACCCACATATGGACAGACATGTTCACACACATGTGTACAGACACACATTCACACACCCATGTACAGACATATTCAGTCACATATTCAGATACAAATACACACATCTACACACTTGTGCAGTACAGGGAAACTCATTCGGTCCAGTGTACAATATTTTCAAAGGCACACCCAGCTGGCTGAGCTGAGCTAAAACAGCCCTGCCTGAGGGGTATATGTGTGGCGGTGCATCTACGTCTCTGTCTCTGTCAGTGAGTGCGCGTGTGTGTTTACAAGTGTATGAAATCTCTGTGCGTTTACAAGTGTGTGCCTGTGTTTTTGTGTGCCTCTGTGTCTGAGTGTGTGTGTGAAAGTCTCTGTGTTTGCAAGGGGGTGTGTGTGAGTGACAAGCCTCTGCCCTTTTGTGCCAGAAAGCTCAACAACATTGATTACTGAACCTCACATGTGGAGAGCTTTCAACTGGACAAAATGTAGCGGGGAGGGGGTCTGTGCCTCGACACAGAGACAGACCCTGCAGCACCGGGTGGGAGGGGGGGGGGGGGGTCTGTACCTCAGCACAGAGACAAGACCCTGCAGCACCGGGTGGGAGGGGGGTCTGTACCTCGACACAGAGACAGACCCTGCAGCACCGGTGGGAGGGGGGTCTGTACCTCGACACAGAGACAGACCCTGCAGCACCGGGGTGGGGAGGGGGTCTGTATCTCGACACAGAGACAGGGACCCTGCAGCACCGGGTGGGAGGGGGTCTGTATCTCGACACAGAGACAGACCCTGCAGCACCAGGTGGGAGGGGGTCTGTATCTCGACACAGAGACAGACCCTGCAGCACCGGGTGGGAGGGGGGGTCTGTATCTCGACACAGAGACAGACCCTGCAGCACCGGGTGGGAGGGGGTCTGTACCTCAGCACAGAGACAGACCCTGCAGCATCGGGTGGGAGGGGGGTCTGTACCTCGACACAGAGACAGACCCTGCAGCACCAGGTGGGGAGGGGGGGGGGGTCTGTACCTCAGCACAGAGACAGACCCTGCAGCACCGGGTGGGAGGGGAGGGGGGGCCTGTACCTCGACACAGAGACAGACCCTGCAGCACCAGGTGGGAGGGTGTCTGTACCTCAGCACAGAGACAGACCCTGCAGCACCGGGTGGGAGGGTGTCTGTACCTCAGCACAGAGACAGACCCTGCAGCACCGGGTGGGGGAGGGGGTCTGTACCTCAGCACAGAGACAGACCCTGCAGCACTGGGTGGCAGGGGGGTCTGTACCTCGACACAGAGACAGACCCTGCAGCACCGGGTGGGAGGGGGAGGGGGTCTGTACCTCAGCACAGAGACAGACCCTGCAGCACTGGGTGGGAGGGGGTCTGTACCTCGACACAGAGACAGACCCTGCAGCACCGGGTGGGAGGGGGTCTGTACCTCGACACAGAGACAGACCCTGCAGCACCGGGTGGGAGGGGAGGGGGGTCTGTACCTCGACACAGAGACAGACCCTGCAGCACTGGATAAGGATGAAGGCAAAGTGAAGACAGCCTCCTTGTGGTTTCCATCGCCCGGTTGCATTTCCCAGCGGAGGGTCTGGGAACAGCTTCTGATGACCTGTGGGCCTTGGTGACTGACCCGAACGTCCAAGATCCAGCTCCACTCAGGCGAACTGCAGCTGAGGCCACTTGGAGAATCGACCCGCCCTCCCCCATGTCGTCCATGTTCAACCCCGCCACCCTGAGAGAGCCAGCAACCTGCAACCCCGCACCCCCCCCCCCTTACAGTGAGGTCAGGGGGTCTGGGCAGCCAATAGATTTCCTCTCTGACCAGGGTAGCACTGCCAATCCCCCACACATGGCCGAGGGAAACAGGGACAGGAGGAGGCCATTCCTCCCCTTCCAGCCCGTTCCAGCATTCGATTCGATCCTGCTGACCTGGCTCTAACCCTCCGCCGGCCCGGCCTTTTGTTCCGAAGCCGTGAATCCCCTTACCCAACAAAAAAACCTATCAATCTCAGTTCTGAAATTTCCAATTTCCCCGCCCAGGACTCAACAGCTTCTCTGTGGGCAGAGAGTTGCAGATTTCCACCAGCCCCCCCACCCTTGGTGTGAAGAAACGCTCCCTGACATCACACCCGGACCACCAGGCTCCAACTGTAAGGTCCTGCCCTCCTGTTCTGGCTGATTCTCTCAATCCTTTCCCTCATCCTAAACGCCTCAGTCAGATCGCCCATTAATCTTAGAAACACAAAGGGGTGGCAAGCAGAGGGTCCTGGTAACTTCACCCTTTCAGGGACCGGTATCCTTCTGGTGAATCGACAGTGCACACCATCCCCCCCCAACACCCCCACCCACCCCCCCCCCACCAATCCCCACCCCCTCCCCCCAACCCCCACCCACCCCCACCACCAACCGTCCCCCCCCACCCCCCCAATCCCCACCCCCCCAACACCCCCCCCCCCAACACCCCCCCTCCCCCCAACACCCCCTCCCCCCCCCAACACCCCCACTCACCCCCAACACCCCCACCCACCCCCAACACCCCCACCCACCCCCCAACACCCACCCCCACCCCCAACACCCCCACTCACCCCCAACACCCCCTCCCCCCCCCCAACACCCCCACCCACCCCCCAACACCCACCCCCACCCCCAACACCCCCCACTCACCCCCAACACCCCCTCCCCAATCCCCACCCCCTCCCACAACCCCCACCCACCCCCACCACCAACCGCCCCCCCCAACACCCCCTCCCCCCCCCAACACCCCCACTCACCCCCACCACCAACCGTCCCCCCCCAACACCCCCTCCACCCCCCAACACCCCCAACACCCCCCCTCCCCCCAACACCCCCTCCCCCTCCCAACCCCCACCACCAACCGCCCCCAACCCCCACCCACCCCCAACACCCCCTCCCCCCCCCCAACACCCCCACTCACCCCCACCACCAACCGTCCCCCCCCAACACCCCCACCCACCCCCAAACACCCCCTCCCCCCCCCAACACCCCCACCACCAACCGCCCCCCCCAACACCCCCACCACCAACACCCCCCCCAACCCCCACCCCCCCCACCCCCCCCCAATCCCCACCCCCCCAACACCCCCACCCACCCCCTCCCCCCCCCAACACCCCCCACCACCAACACCCCCCCCAACCCCCACCCCCCCCCACCCCCCCCAATCCCCACCCCCCCAACACCCCCCACCCACCCCCTCCCCCCCAACACCCCCATTCACCCCCACCACCAACCGCCCCCCCCAACACCCCCACGCACCCCCACCAACCTCCCCCCCCAACCCCCACCCACCCCCACCACCAACCGCCCCCCGCCCCCCCAACCCCACCCCCACCACCAACCCCCCTCCCCCACCCACCCCTACCCCCCCAACACCCTCACCCCACCCCACCCCCACCACCAACCCCCCCCCCACCCCTACCACCCCCCCAACACCCCCACCCCACCCCCACCACCCCCCCACCCCCTCGCTGCAGCCCTGCCCTCCCCACACGGTCAGCACCCACTGTGACTGTCGGCAATGGGAGGCCTCAGCTAGAAAGGGGGGAACATTTCTATTGCAGCTCCCTCCTCCTCCCTCCCACCCCCTCCCCTCCCCTCCTCCTCCTCCTTCCCCCTTCTCCCCCCTCCTCCATCTTCCCCTCTCCTCCCCCCTCCCACCCCCTCCTCCTCCTCCCACCCCCTCCTCCTTCCCCCTTCTCCCCCTCCTCCATCTTCCCCTCCCATCCCCCCTCCCACCCCCTCCTCCTCCCCCTCTTCCTCCGCTCCTCCACCCTCCCTCCCCTTCTCCCTCCTTCTTCTCCCCCTCCTCCCCTTCTCCTCCCTCCCTCCTTCTCCCTCTTCCCTCCCCCTTCCCCCTCCACCTCCCTCCCTCCTCCTTCCCCCTCCCCCCTTCTCCCACCCCTCCTCCCCCTCTTCCTCCCCCTCCTCCCTGCAGTGAAAAGTTTGTGGAAGGACAGAGCCGCGTGTTGGGGGTGTGGATGTGTTGCGATGCCCCACGTGGCCGAACATCCAGGGCCGACCGCCCTACCGCGTGGACGTCTCGCAAAGCCTCCCCGCAACCCCCCTCCCCCCCCCCACCACCCCCTCACCACACCCACAACCCCTCTCCCCCCCTCCCAGCGAAGGTGAGTTCAGGAGGAGCCAGTCGTGCCGGGGCGCGACCCGCCCGCTTTAACCCCCTGTGCGTCCCCCTCGGTATGTGCGGCCGCTTTGCAGTCCCAGCCAGCGCCCTGTGGGCGGCGGTGTCGAGCCACACCAAGTGTCGGGCCCTTCGGCGCCGCCCGGAGGCAGAGAGCGGAACTGCCCACTCACCTCCCCACCCCCAGCGCCAACCTTGGCTCAGGGACCTGCCAGGATTAACCCAAACAGCATTGAAAAGGTTCACAGCTGGAGAGCAGACCCCCCTCCACCCCCTGGGGAGAGCAGACCCCCCTCCACCCCCTGGGGAGAGCAGACCCCCACCGCCCCCCCCCCCACCCTGGATTATAAACACATAGAAACCAGCAATGACACTGACTTTGTGACCCAAATTTCAAAGTCCTTTTATAGCAACACCTTCATTCTCTGGCTGGGCTGGTCCCAGCATTTATTACCTATACCTAATTGCCCCTTGAGAAGGTGGTGGGTGAGCTGCCTTCTTGAGCCGCTGCAGTCCGTGTGGTGTAGGTACACCCACAGTGCTGTTAGGGAGGGAGTTCCAGGATTTTGACCCAGCGACAGTGAAGGAACGGCCGATATATTTCCAAGTCAGGATGGTGAGTGACTTGGAGGGGAACTTCCAGGTGGTGGTGTTCCCCATGTGTCTGCTGCCCTTGTCTTTCTAGATGGTAGTGGTCGTGGGTTTGGAAGGTGCACCTTGTCTATGGTGCTCACTGCTGCTACTGCGCACTGATGGTGGAGGGAGTGAATGTTTAAAGTTGTGGACGGGGTGCCAATCAAGCGGGGCTGCTTTGTCCTGGATGGTGTCGAGCTTCTTGAGTGTTGTGGGAGCTGCACTCATCCAGGCAAGTGGAGAGTATTCCATCACACTCCTGACTTGTGCCTTGTAGATGGTGGACAGGCTTTGGGGAGTCAGGAGGTGAGTTACTCCCCGCAGGATTCCCAGCCTCTGACCTGCTCTGACAGCCACAGTATTTACCTGGCTGCTCTAGTTTAGGTTCTGGTCAATGGTAACCCTCCAGGATTTTGACGGAGGGGGATTCAGCGACGGTAATGCTGTTGCACCTCAGGGGGGAGATGTTTGGATTCTCTCTCTTGTTGGTGATAAACTTAAGAACATCGGAAATCGGAGCAGGAAAAGACTGTGCACTTGTCGAACCTGCTCTGTCATATTTCATTACGATGATGGGGGTTGGCAATCCACTTTCCCAGCCGCATATCACTTGAGAAACCAAATTGCCTGGCTTTGGGATGTCTCACGACTTGGTAACCCTGAGGACATAGTTTAAAGATGATTGGCAAAAGAACGATAGAGGATGATGAGAATTTTTTTTTAAACAAAGCCAGTTGTTGGGACCTCGCCTGTTGGGGCGTTGGAAGCAGAATTTAATCTCAACTTTCAAATGGGAATCGGATAAATACCTGAAGGGGGAAAAAGATTGCCGGGCGGTGGGGAAAAGAACAGGGGGAGTGGGACTAATTGGATAGCTCCTTCAAAGGGCTGGCACAGGTACGATGGACTGAATGGCCTCCTTCTGGGTTGCATCATTCTAACAATGCCGCTTTAACGCAGGCCGCTGTGGGTGGACCGACATTCGTGGAGCCATGTTAAAGGAACGATCTCAGAACCGTCACCTGCACACCTGAGTTTACTTCCATGCCGCCGGGAGCTGACACATTCCACATCGCGTTCCGGCTTCTCCCTCTGTCCTGATCCCAGGACCAGGATTGCCAATCCTTCAGCAATGCCATGGAGTCTCCAGGAATAAAGACCCTGCTGCCAGTGATGTGAGTCAAAACATCCCGGCAACATGAAAAACAATTTTTAGCCTTCCCTTTGAAGGGTTTTCTTCATCAGTTCTAAGAATGTGGGAGAAACGGTTGACTGACCAGGTTGGGAGGGGGTGGTGTTGGTGGTAAGGATGCATGTGATAAAACCTCCAGGAGTATATCCCATCCAGAATTGGCAACCCTCAACTCCTACCCACCTTCAGTCCCCGCTGCATCTGGTGAGCACTCTCCTTTTTGTAATTAAATGGCTCGCTAAACCCGTTGGACTCCTTCCTGACTAAGGTTTTGAATTTGTATCCAACTCCCTCCATGGTTACAACTCCCTCCAATACACCCCACCCCCCCCACCCCCCACCGCCTGTGACTCCACCCCACACCTCAGTAACTCCCTTCAACCGGACACCTCTGCCCTCCTCCAGTTCCGGCCTCTCGAGCATCCCCCGATTCCCATCGTGCCACCATTGGCGGCCGGGCCTTCGGCTGCCTGGGAGGTCTAAGTTAATCTGGAATTCCCTCCCTAAACCTCTCCGCCCCTCTGTACTCGTTTAAGATGCTCCTTAAAGTCTACCTCTTTGTTTAAGCTTTTGGTGACTGGCTCCCTAATATGTCCAGATGTGTCTCAGTGTCAAATTAATGTCTGATTTTTAGAAAATTCATTCATGAGATATGGGAGCCATTGGCCAGGCCAGTATTCATTGCCCATCGCTAATTCAGGCTCCTTAGACAACAACTTCCAAACACATGACCACCACCATCTAGAAGGACAAGGGCAGCAGACACATGGGGAACACCATCACCTGGAAGTTCCCCTCCAAGTCACTCACCATCCTGACTTGGAAATATATCGGCCCGTTCCTTCACTGTCGCTGGGTCAAAATCCTGGAACTCCCTCCCTAACAGCGCTGTGGGTGTACCTACACCACATGGACTGCAGCGGTTCAAGAAGGCAGCTCACCACCACCTTCTCAAGGGGCAATTAGGGATGGGCAATAAATGCTGGGCCCAGCCAGCGAATGAATGAAAAAAAAAAATACCCTTGACATCCATGTCTTGCTGCATTTGGACATGGACTGCTTCAGTATCTGAGGAGCCGTGAATGGTGCTGAACATTGTGCAATCATCAGCGAACATCCCCACTTCTGACCTTATGATGGAAGGAAGGTCATTGATGAAGCAGCTGAAGATGGTTGGGCCGAGGACACTACCCTGAGGAACTCCTGCAGTGATGTCCTGGAGCTGAGATGACTGACCTCCAAAAGCCATAACCATCTTCTTTTGTGCTGGGTAAGACTCCAACCAGCGGAGAGTTTTCCCCGATTCCCATTGACTCCAGTTTTGCTAGGGCTCCTTGATGCCACACTCGATCCAATGCTGCCTTGATGTCAAGGGCAGTCACTCTCACCTCACCTCGGGAGTTCAGCTCTTTTGTCCATGTTTGAACCAAGGCTGTAATGAGGTCAGGAGCTGAGAGGCCCTGGCGGAACCCAAACTGGGCGTCAGTGAGCAGGTTATTGCTAAGCAAGTGCTGCTTAACAGCACTGTCGATGACACCTTCCATCACTTTACTGATGATGGAGAGTAGACTGATGGGGCGGTAATTGTCCGGGTTGGATTTGTCCTGCATTTTGTGTACAGGACATACCTGGGCAATTTTCCACACAGCTGGGTAGATGCCAGTGTTGTAGCTGTACTACACTCCAGCGGGAAAGTCTACAACTAGGGGGACGTAGTAACATGACAAGCGGATGGGCCATTCAGGGACTGAGATTAGGAGAAATTTCTTCACTCAGAGGGTTGTGAATCTCTGGAAGTCTCTCCCCCAGTGAGAGCTGCGGACGCTCAGTTGTTGAATATATTCAAGGTTGAAATTGACCGATTTCTGGACACCAAGGGCAAAATTTGAACCTTGGCGGGTGGGTGTGCGCCTGACCCCCCTCCAGCGTAAAATGCCCCGTGTTGAGGTCAGGCGAACTTGGGGGGGTGGTGGGGGGCAGGCAAAAAAAGGCCAAATGTCCTTGACACCTTTCAGGGGAAACCTCGTCCAGGGGCGTGATGAGGTTTCCCAAAGCTAATGAAAACATTAAAATATAGTTAATAACATGTCACACGAGGGGGAGGTGGGGGGGTGTGGCGGGGGGCGGGGGGGTGGGACATGTTTTAATACATTTTCCATCTCTTTATTGTATGTGATGAAAATTCTTCACCTGCCTGAAGCAGCTCTGAGACTCAGGGGGGATTCTCAAGGGCGCACTGACGGGCAAAGATCTCCCCCCCCCACCCCACCCCCCCTCACCCCCCCCCTCACCCCCCCCACCGCCTGCCCAGGCAGCGCTGATCGCTGACGCTGGTGTTTCACCTCGGTCGGCCCCACCCAGCGTGAAATCGCGGCCCTGCCCCCAATCGCGGGCAACTTCCCGACCCCCCCCCCCCCCACCCTTCCCCCTCCCACCCACCCCGGCCCGACAAGGGCTCAACCCTGGCCAAAGGGAATTGAGGGACAGGGCGGGGGAGGGGGGTGGGGGGGGTTTGACCTTTGTTGACTGGCAGAGC
>JANJGN010000033.1:2044978-2052478 GCA_026770705.1 Isurus oxyrinchus
CCCGGTGTAGAATGGGAGACCTCTCAGCCTTGACCCTCCCTCTCTGGGGTTGACTCTCTAGATGTTGTTCGGGGTTGGGAGTGTTTGTCAGCCGTGAGTTTGCCTCCTGCTCAGCGGTCAACCCCTTGGTTTGGAGACTGTTCTCCCCGAGGCTGTTAGAAAGTGCGGACTGGGGCTGTATGAGCCGGAATATAAAGCTGAAGGGGCGATTTGGTCAAAGTTTTCCCGATATTACGGGGGACAGACGGGGTCGACACACACAGAGAGAGAGAGAGAGAGACTGTTTCCGCTGGATGGAGAGTCTGGGACTTGGCGGCAGGGGGGGGGGGTGGGTGTGGGGGGAGGTGGGGGAGAGGTGGGTGGGTGGGGGGCAGAGTCTTAAAAATCAGAGGCTGATCTTTGAGGGGCAAGAGGAGGAAACACTTCCACACACACAAAGGGTGGCAGCAGCTGGGAGATTCCACCCCCCCCCCCCCCCCCACCATCTCCCCTCCCCCATCCACCCACCGTCTCCCCTCCCCCATCCACCCACCCTCTCCCCTCCCCCCATCCACCCTCTCCCCTCCCCCATCCCCCCTCCCTCCTCCCGCATCCCCCCACGACCACCCCCACCCTCTCCCCTCCCCCATCCCCCCATCCCCCCACCCTCTCCCCTACCCCTCCCCCCTCTCCCCTCCCCCATCCACCCTCTCCCCTCCCCCATCCACCCTCCCCCCTCCCCCATCCCCCCACCCTCTCCCCTCCCCCATCCACCCTCTCCCCTCCCCCATCCACCCTCCCCCCTCCCCCATCCCCCCACCCTCTCCCCTCCCCCATCCACCCTCTCCCCTCCCCCATCCCCCCCACCCTCTCCCCTCGCCCATCCACCCTCTCCCCTCCCCCATCCACCCTCCCCCCTCCCCCATCCCCCCACCCTCTCCCCTCCCCGATCCCCCCTCTCCCCTCTCCCATCCCCCACCACCCCACCCTCTCCCCTCCCCCGTCCCCCCTTCCCCCTCCCGCATCCCCCCACCACCCCCACCCTCTCCCCTCCCCCATTCCCCCCCCTCCCCAACCCTCCTCTCAGACACCCCCCCCCTCCTTGGACCCCGGCAGCGCTGAGCCTCTCACGCTGGCCGGTGTGAGATCGCGGCCTGGAGTTAAGTCACGGTGCGACCCTGTTGAATGGGCCCCCAAGAGGGGGCTGAATGGCCTCTGCCGCCCGCCCCCCCCCACCTCCCCCAGTTCCGGAAGTTCCTGTGTCACAGGCACCCGGCCGAGCGGAAATAGAAAATGTCCCGTCACTGGCTTCAGAGCCGTCCAAAGTTAAAACTTTTTAATATTATTTCTCTCCGCCCGCCTCCTGGCGCCTGCAGGCGATGCTCTGGCCGGTGATGACCACAATGCTGCCCACGATGACCCCAGCCCCGCTGAGGCCGAACGGGGTGACCGGCTCGTGCAGCACAAAGTACTGGATCACCATGGTCACCACCACCTCGGAGTGCAGGAAGGCGCAGACCAGGGCCGGGTGGGTCTTGGTGACGGCGTAGTTGGCGCAGAAGAAGGAGACCAGGGCCAGGGTGGTGATGCCGGTGACGCAGCACCAGGTGAGCGGGTCCAGCGGCGCCACGGGGCTCTGCAGGAGGGACATGAGGGGGGCGCAGAGCAGGCTGCCCACCACCCCGAAAGTGAAGGCGGCCGTCAGCAGCTTGGACGGGTGGCTGAGCGTGCGGAAGATTACCAGGGCCACGGCGAGGGCCAGGCCGCCCAGCATGGCCAGGATGTAGCCGAAAATGTCCGGCAGCCGGGAGCCGCTGCGCAGGCTGACCAAGTCCGGCACCACGATCAGGCCCAGCCCCACCACGCTGCCCAGCAGCCCGATCCAGTCGTAGGCGCTCAGGCGGTAACTGTCGATAACCAGGGCCATGAAGGCGGAGCAGAGGGTGGAGGTCCCCTTGCGGACGGTGGAGGCGTTCCCGGCCGGGATGACCATGAAGGAGCTGTAGGCGCAGGCGATGGACACCACGTTGATGACGGCGTGGACGAAAATGGACCTCCACGCCTCCCGGGGACCGAAGAGGGGAGCCCCTCGGAAGCGGATGTAGAATCCCAGGGCCAAGTGGAGCAGGCACCGGAAGAGCAGGATCTCCAGCGAAGGGATTTGAGAGGCTTCGTAGGCGATCCTGGTGAAAGGGGCCACGAAAACCGGCCGGCACTCCGCCCCCGAACAGGGCCACCAGGAGACCCTTCACACTGTCGGGCGGGTGGCATTTCCACCAGCCCTCCTGGACCCCCTCCTCTCCGGCCCGCGGCCGAGGGCTGCCGCTCGACCCCCCGCGCCTCCTGCTTGCTGCCCCCGTTTTCCAGCCCGTCCCCTCCAGGTGACTTTCCGCGTTCCTCATTCTCACCCGTCGTCAGCGGCATCTGAGTGAGGAGCCCAAACACTGTTCGGTGGCACCTAGTGAGAGCGGAGCAGAGAGAAGAGGGAACATCAAGGAAATGACCACGCTTGGAGCACTGGCATGTGGAGGCCAGAACAGTGTGCACAGGGCTCCCAGTGTGGTCTAACCAAGGGATATGGAGACCAGAGCTCGGCACTATGCACAGTCCTGGTCACCATATACCTTGTTTAGCTCACACTTGGAGCACTGTGCACAGTTCTGGCCTCATATCCCTCGGTTAGACCACACTTGGAGCACTGGGCAAAGTTCTGTCTCCATATCCCTCGGTTAGACCACACTTGGAGCACTGTGCACAGTTCTGGCCTCATATCCCTCGGTTAGACCACACTTGGAGCACTGGGCAAAGTTCTGTCTCCATATCTCTCGGTTAGACCACACTTGGAGCACTGTGCACAGTTCTGTCTCCATATCCCTTGGTTAGACCACACTTGGAGCACTGTGCATAGTTCTGTCTCCATATCCCTTGGTTAGACCACACTTGGAGCACTGTGCACAGTTCTGTCTCTATATCCCTCGGTTAGATCACACTTGGAGCACTGTGCACAGTTCTGTCTCCATATCCCTTGGTTAGACAACACTTGGAGCACTGTGCACAGTTCTGTCTCCATATCCCTTGGTTAGACCACACTTGGAGCACTGGGCACATTTCTGTCTCTATATCCCTCAGTTAGACCACACTTGGAGCACTGTGCAAAGTTCTGTCTCCATATCCCTTGGTTAGACCACACTTGGAGCACTGGGCACAGTTCTGTCTCCATATCCCTTGGTTAGACCACACTTGGAGCACTGTGTACAGTTCTGTCTCCATATCCCTTGATTAGACCACACTTGGAGCACTGGGCACAGTTCTGGCCTCATATCCTTTGGTTAGACCACACTTGGAGCACTGTGCACAGTTCTGGCCTGATTTCCCTTGGTTAGACCACACTTGGAGCACTGTGCACAGTTCTGGCCTGATTTCCCTTGGTCAGACCACACTTGGAGCACTGTGCTCAGTTCTGGCCTCATATCCTTTGGTTAGACCACACTTGGAGCACTGTGCACAGTTCTGGCCTGATTTCCCTTGGTTAGACCACACTTGGAGCACTGTGCACAGTTCTGGTCTCCATATCCCTCGGTTAGACCACACTTGGAGCACTGTGCACAGTTCTGTCTCCATATCCCTTGGTTAGACCACACTTGGAGCACTGTGCACAATTCTGTCTCCATATCCCTTGGTTAGACCACACTTGGAGGACTGTGCACAGTTCTGGTCTCCATATCCCTTGGTTAGACCACACTTGGAGCACTGTGCTCAGTTCTGGCCTCATATCCTTTGGTTAGACCACACTTGGAGCACTGTGCTCTGTTCTGGCCTCATACCCTTTGGTTAGACCACACTTGGAGCACTGTGCACAGTTCTGGCCTGATTTCCCTTGGTTAGACCACACTTGGAGCACTGTGCACAGTTCTGGCCTGATTTCCCTTGGTTAGACCACACTTGGAGCACTGTGCACAGTTCTGGTCTCCATATCCCTTGGTTAGACCACACTTGGAGCACTGTGCTCAGTTCTGGCCTCATATCCTTTGGTTAGACCACACTTGGAGCACTGTGCACAGTTCTGGCCTGATTTCCCTTGGTTAGACCACACTTGGAGCACTGTGCACAGTTCTGGCCTCATATCCTTTGGTTAGACCACACTTGGAGCACTGTGCACAGTTCTGGCCTGATTTCCCTTGGTTAGACCACACTTGGAGCACTGTGCACAGTTCTGGCCTCATATCCTTTGGTTAGACCACACTTGGAGCACTGTGCTCTGTTCTGGCCTCATACCCTTTGGTTAGACCACACTTGGAGCACTGTGCTCAGTTCTGGCCTGATTTCCCTTGGTTAGACCACACTCGGAGCACTGTGCACAGTTCTGGTCTCCATATCACTTGGTTAGACCACACTTGGAGCACTGTGCACAGTTCTGGCCTGATTTCCCTTGGTCAGACCACACTTGGAGCACTGTGCTCAGTTCTGGCCTCATATCCTTTGGTTAGACCACACTTGGAGCACTGTGCACAGTTCTGTCTCCATATCCCTTGGTTAGACAACACTTGGAGCACTGTGCACAGTTCTGTCTCCATATCCCTTGGTTAGACCACACTTGGAGCACTGTGCACAGTTCTGGCCTCATATCCCTTGGTTAGACAACACTTGGAGCACTGTGCACAGTTCTGGCCTCATATCCCTTGGTTAGACAACACTTGGAGCACTGTGCACAGTTCTGTCTCCATATCCCTTGGTTAGACCACACTTGGAGCACTGGGCACATTTCTGACTCTATATCCCTCGGTTAGACCACACTTGGAGCACTGTGCAAAGTTCTGTCTCCATATCCCTTGGTTAGACCACACTTGGAGCACTGGGCACAGTTCTGTCTCCATATCCCTTGGTTAGACCACACTTGGAGCACTGTGTACAGTTCTGTCTCCATATCCCTTGATTAGACCACACTTGGAGCACTGGGCACAGTTCTGGCCTCATATCCTTTGGTTAGACCACACTTGGAGCACTGTGCACAGTTCTGGCCTGATTTCCCTTGGTTAGACCACACTTGGAGCACTGTGCACAGTTCTGGCCTGATTTCCCTTGGTCAGACCACACTTGGAGCACTGTGCTCAGTTCTGGCCTCATATCCTTTGGTTAGACCACACTTGGAGCACTGTGCACAGTTCTGGCCTGATTTCCCTTGGTTAGACCACACTTGGAGCACTGTGCACAGTTCTGGTCTCCATATCCCTCGGTTAGACCACACTTGGAGCACTGTGCACAGTTCTGTCTCCATATCCCTTGGTTAGACCACACTTGGAGCACTGTGCACAATTCTGTCTCCATATCCCTTGGTTAGACCACACTTGGAGGACTGTGCACAGTTCTGGTCTCCATATCCCTTGGTTAGACCACACTTGGAGCACTGTGCTCAGTTCTGGCCTCATATCCTTTGGTTAGACCACACTTGGAGCACTGTGCTCTGTTCTGGCCTCATACCCTTTGGTTAGACCACACTTGGAGCACTGTGCTCAGTTCTGGCCTGATTTCCCTTGGTTAGACCACACTTGGAGCACTGTGCACAGTTCTGGTCTCCATATCCCTTGGTTAGACCACACTTGGAGCACTGTGCTCAGTTCTGGCCTCATATCCTTTGGTTAGACCACACTTGGAGCACTGTGCACAGTTCTGGCCTGATTTCCCTTGGTTAGACCACACTTGGAGCACTGTGCACAGTTCTGGCCTCATATCCTTTGGTTAGACCACACTTGGAGCACTGTGCTCTGTTCTGGCCTCATACCCTTTGGTTAGACCACACTTGGAGCACTGTGCTCAGTTCTGGCCTGATTTCCCTTGGTTAGACCACACTCGGAGCACTGTGCACAGTTCTGGTCTCCATATCACTTGGTTAGACCACACTTGGAGCACTGTGCACAGTTCTGGCCTGATTTCCCTTGGTTAGACCACACTTGGAGCACTGTGCACAGTTCTGGCCTCATATCCCTTGGTTAGACCACACTTGGAGCACTGTGCACAGTTCTGGCCTCATATCCTTTGGTTAGACCACACTTGGAGCACTGTGCACAGTTCCTGGCCTCATATCCCTTGGTTAGACAACACTTGGAGCTGTGCACAGTTCTGGCCTCATATCCCTTGGTTAGACAACACTTGGAGCACTGGGCACATTTCTGTCTCCATATCCCTTGGTTAGACCACACTTGGAGCACTGGGCACATTTCTGACTCTATATCCCTCGGTTAGACCACACTTGGAGCACTGTGCAAAGTTCTGTCTCCATATCCCTTGGTTAGACCACACTTGGAGCACTGGGCACAGTTCTGTCTCCATATTCTTTGGTTAGACCACACTTGGAGCACTGTGCACAGTTCTGTCTCCATATCCTTGGTTAGACCACACTTGGAGCACTGTGCACAGTTCTGGCCTCATATCCCGATTAGACAACACTTGGAGCACTGTGCACAGTTCTGTCTCCATATCCCTTGGTTAGACCACACTTGGAGCACTGGGCACATTTCTGACTCTATATCCCTCGGTTAGACCACACTTGGAGCACTGTGCAAAGTTCTGTCTCCATATCCCTTGGTTAGACCACACTTGGAGCACTGTGCACAGTTCTGTCTCCATATCCCTTGGTTAGACCACACTTGGAGCACCTGGGCACAGTTCTGGCCTCATATCCTTTGGTTAGACCACACTTGGAGCACTGTGCACAGTTCTGTCTCCATATCCCTTGGTTAGACCACACTTGGAGCACTGTGCACAGTTCTGTCTCCATATCCCTTGGTTAGACCACACTTGGAGCACTGGGCACAGTTCTGGCCTCATATCCTTTGGTTAGACCACACTTGGAGCACTGTGCACAGTTCTGGCCTCATATCCTTTGGTTAGACCACACTTGGAGCACTGTGCACAGTTCTGGCCTGATTTCCCTTGGTCAGACCACACTTGGAGCACTGTGCTCAGTTCTGGCCTCATATCCTTTGGTTAGACCACACTTGGAGCACTGTGCACAGTTCTGGCCTGATTTCCCTTGGTTAGACCACACTTGGAGCACTGTGCACAGTTCTGGCCTGATTTCCCTTGGTTAGACCACACTTGGAGCACTGTGCACAGTTCTGGTCTCCATATCCCTCGGTTAGACCACACTTGGAGCACTGTGCACAGTTCTGTCTCCATATCCCTTGGTTAGACCACACTTGGAGCACTGTGCACAGTTCTGTCTCCATATCCCTTGGTTAGACCACACTTGGAGCACTGTGCACAGTTCTGGTCTCCATATCCCTTGGTTAGACCACACTTGGAGCACTGTGCTCAGTTCTGGCCTCATATCCTTTGGTTAGACCACACTTGGAGCACTGTGCACAGTTCTGGCCTGATTTCCCTTGGTTAGACCACACTTGGAGCATTGTGCACAGTTCTGTCTCCATATCCCTCGTTTAGACGACACTTGGAGTACTGTGCACAGTTCTGGCCTCTTATCCCTTGGTTAGACCACACTTGGAGCACTGTGCACAGTTCTGT
>JANJGN010000033.1:2054978-2097478 GCA_026770705.1 Isurus oxyrinchus
ACACATGGAGACACACACACACACACACACACGGAGACACACACACACTGACACACACACATGCATGAAGACACACACACACACACATGGAGACACAAACACACACACGGAGATACACACACACACGGAGACACATACATACTCAGACACACACATACACACGGAGATGCACAGACATGTAGACACACACACACACACACACACACACACACACAAGCATGAAGACAAACACACATGGAGAATCACACAGACATGGAGACACACACACACACACACACACGGAGACACACACACACTGACACACACACATGCATGAAGACACACACACACGGAGAATCACACATACACCGAGAAACATAGACATGGAGATACACACACACAAACACACACACACGTAGACACACACACACGTACACATATGGAGACACATACACACACGGACACACACACACACATGGAGACACAAACACATTCATGAAAACATATACACACACCACATGCATGAAGACAAACACACATGGAGACACACACACACATGGAGACACACAAGGACACATGCACACAGAGACACACACACATGCATGAAGACACACACATGCATGAAGACAAACACACATGGAGAATCACACACATACGGAGAAACACAGACATGGAGACACACACACATACACACACACACATGGAGAGATACACACACACACGGAGAGACACACACACATGGAGACACATACATACATGAAGACACACACACACATGCATGAAGTCACACACACATATGGAGACACACACACAAATGGAGACACACACACACATGCATGAAGTCACACACACATATGGAGACACACACACATATGGAGACACACACACATATGGAGACACACACACAAATGGAGACACACACACGGACACACGCACACAGAGACACACACACATGCATGAAGACACACACATGCATGAAGACAAACACACACGGAGAATCACACACACATGGAGAAACACAGACATGAAGACAAACACACACACACACATGGAGACACATACAAACACACACACAAACAGACACAAACACATATACACCGCACACCACACATGCACACGTGCATGCACAGACAGGCACACGCAGGCACAGCGAGACACACACACGCTCATACACAGACACACACATTGCTGTAAGAGCTCTACAGCCATCCAGATGATCATGGGTTAAAGTCCCACTTCAGAGAATACAGCTCCATAGCCCAGGCTGACACCCCCAGTGCAGTACTGAGGGGGCCCTGCACTGTTGGAGGGTCAGAAATGAGGGAGCGTTGCACAGTCAGAGGGTCCCTACTGAGGGAGCACTGCACTGTTGGAGGGTCAGTACTGAGGGAGTGCCCCAAGGTTGGAGGGTAACTATTGAGGGAGTAGTGCACAGTCAGAGGGTCAGTACTGAGGGAGTGCTGCACTGTCAGAGGGACAGTACTGAGGGAGTGCTGCACTGTCAGAGGGACAGTACTGAGGGAGTGCTGCACTGTCAGAGGGACAGTACTGAGGGAGTGCTGCACTGTCAGAGGGTCAGTACTGAGGGAGTGTGGCACTGTCAGAGGGTCAGTACTGAGGGAGTGCTGCACTGTCAAAGGGTCAGGACTGAGGGAGTGCTGCACTGTCGGAGGGTCAGTACTGAGGGCGTGCTGCACTGTCAGAGGGTCAGTACTGAGGGAGTGTGGCACTGTCGGAGGGTCAGTACTGAGGGAGTGCTGCACTGTCGGAGGGTCAGTACTGAGGGAGTGCCGCACTGTCGGAGGGTCAGTACTGAGGGAGTGCTGCACTGTCGGAGGGTCAGTACTGAGGGAGTGCTGCACTGTCGGAGGGTCAGTACTGAGGGAGTGCCACACTGTTGAAGATGCCATCCTTCAGACAAGACATAGGAATGTAGGAAACAGGAGCAGTAGTTGGATATTGAACCCTTCGAGCCTGCTCAACCAATCAATTAGATCATGGCTGATCTCCTCCTCAAAGCTGTTTCCCCGCGATACCCCCATATCCCTCGATGCCTTTAATATCTAATCAAGACATTAAATCAGGGCCCATGTGCCCTCTGAGGTGGATATAACATATTGGCCATTATTCCAGGAAGAGAAGGGGAGTCTGTCTGCTGGCTTGGGACTGACGACGATCCTTCAACCAATAGCACTGAAGCAGATTACCTGCTCATTATCACCTCGCTGTTTGTGGGAGCTTGCTGTGCGCAAATTGACTGCTGCGTTTCCTGTATTACTATAGTGACTACATCTGAAGATTGATTTTAAAGCAGTTTGCGTTCTTACTCTTCCTGTCTCTGCTCCGACCTCAGTTGACCCCTAAGGCCAGTCCAGTACACATCAAACTTCCCTTTCAAATCCCACCGCAGCCCTTGGCAAAGTGACCTATCCATCATTCTGATTGGCAGCCATAGAAGTCATGGGACGTTGCTTCCATCTTACTGGCTTCGTGTTGCTGTTAATAGGCATCGTGCCCTTAGCCCCCACTAGGGATTCTGCACTGTGCCCTCGCTCATCGGGCAGTTTTGGACAATGGCGTTAAAATCAAGAGGCCAGACCCTTCAGGAGAGAAGCTGGGACAGGCGACGGACACGGGGAAGGGTCTCCCTCAAGATCCAAGTAGACGATGACTCACTGAATCATTTTAAACCTGAGGCTGATGGACCTTTGCTAGGCAGGGGCATTAATGGATAGGGAGCAAAGGTGGGTGTGTGGCATTGGGATACAGATCAGCGTGGCCTCACTGAACGGCTTGAGGGGCTGAATGGCCTCCTCCTGTTCCTATGCTCATGTCACTTTACAGAGGGTTACCATGACATAGTTTCTGCCTTGGCTGTCAGCTGTTGTGATAAGACATAGACGCCAACAGCCAGAACATTACGTTAAACCTGTAAACCACGTAGGCCCCCAGATGGAGGGTGTCCACTGTGTCCAAGGATTCTGGGCTCCGCACTTTGGGAAGGATGTCCCGGCCTTGGGGAGGGTGCGGAGGGAGATTTACTAGAATGTTCCTAGGGCTGAGGGAGTTCAGTTCATGTGGAGAGGCTGGAGAAGCTGGGATTGTTCTCCTTAGAGCAGAGAAGGTTAAGGGGGAGATTGAATCGAGGCGTTCAAAATCACGAGGGGGTTTGGATAGAGTCAATGAGGAGAAACTGTTTCCAGTGGCAGGAGGGTCGGTAACCAGAGGGACACAGATTGAAGAGAATCGGTGAAAAAGACCAGAGGGGGAGATGAGGAGAAGGTTTATTTACACAGCGAGTTGTTGTGACCTGGAAGGCGCTGCCTGAAAGGGCGGTGGAAGCAGATCCAGTTGGCTGAATTTTACGCTCCCCCATTGGTGGGTTTGCAGGTGTGGAGGGGCCTGTAAAATCTGTGGGATGGCCTGCCCACTGCCTGCCCACCACGGTGAGGCCTAGGCTGGCCTGCCCACTGCCTGCCCACCACGGTGGGATGCGTGAGGCCTAGGCTGACCTGCCCACTGCCTGCTTTCCACGGTGGGATGGGTGAGGCCTAGACTGGCCTGCCCACTGCCTGCTTTCCACGGTGGGATGGGCGAGGCCTAGGCGGGCCTGCTCACACTCGCCCCCTTGGAGGCCCTTAACTGGGCAATTATTGACCGCTTAAGAGCCGTTTCCCCGGCCCGGCCTCAATTTCCAGGTTGGCGAAAGGAGTTCGGGAGCAGCGGGGGACGCCTGAGATGTCACCCTGCTCAGGCCTTGGGCAAGAAGTGGGGGTGGGGTGGGGATGCGCCTCCTCCAACAGCCTCCCTTTCACATCGATAAACCCTTCCCCACTGGCCCCCACCAACCCCACCCCCGCCCCCAGAGCGAATAGGGTAGATGGAGATAAAACTATTTCCAATGGTGCTGGGAGACCAGAACAGGACATTTGTCAGATCTGGGGCCATATTGTAACATTATTCAATCCTGGGTGTGGGCCTTGCTGCAGGTTTGAACAAAAACCGTGTGGCTGGGAAGGCCCTGGTGTTGGGGTGGGTGGGGAATGTTTAAGAGTCAAAGCCATTGGATTGGGATTAAAGCCAGGTACAGGTGCAGACCAGAGTAAAACAGCATTGGTGAACCAGTTAGGCCTTTACATCAGGTATTCGCCTCCCTTTATAAAGTGAATTCAAACTGGTTCTATGGTTCTATTAAGAATAAATTGGATAGATACATGGATGGGAGAGGTCTGGAGGGTTATAGACTGGGTGCAGGTCAATGGGACTAGCGGAATAATATTTTGGCACAGACTAGAAGGGCTGAATGGGCTGTTTTCTGTGCTGTAGTGTCCTGTGGTTCAATGGGAACCTGCCATCTTGCAATCTGAGCTGGGGATTATTAGTCTAAAACAAAAACAGAATTACCTGGAAAAACTCAGCAGGTCTGGCAGCATCGGCGGAGAAGAAAAGAGTTGACGTTTCGAGTCCTCATGACCCTTCCACAGAACTTATTAGTCTAGTCCACTAAACACCACCACCCCCCCCCCGTACCTTCAGTGTTCTGGCCAGACCTGTGAGGTGGGAGTTTCCCCTGACTGTAGGGTTCAAGATCCCAGTCTTTGGAGAAGCCTCGGTGTGCTTGGTTCCCGGTTGGTTGCCATAAATTTTGGCATCAATTGGCAATGCCCCTCAGTCACCACGGTGTGGCTTGTTGTACCAAATGCTAAAAGAAATCTCTTTACAGGTACAGTTGGGTGCACTCCTCAGAGGCTGTAACACAGCAACACCAGGAGGCCCTTCAGCCCCTCAAGTCAGTCCCACCATTCAATTATATCACCTCTGCCCTCAATTCATTTACCCCACTTTGCTCCCTATCCCTTACTCCCCTTACCCAACTAATATCTCCTGATCTCAGCCCGGAAAATTTCAACTAATTTCAACAGCTTTTTTTGGGGGGGGTTGGGGGGGGGTTGTTGGTGGGGAGAGTTCCAGATTCCCGCTCCCCTCTGTGTGATGCTTCCTGACCTCACCCCTGAACGGACGGGCTCCAGTTTGAATGTTCTGCCCCCTTGTTCTGGACTCCACCCATCACCAAATGATATAGTTTCTCTCTATCGACCCTATTGAATCCTTTAATCATCAAACGCCTCAGCTAAATTTGCTATACTCAAGGGAATACAGGCCCAGTCTGTAATTTAACCCTTTGTAGCCCTGGTATAATCCTGGTGAATCTGCGCCCCCTCCAAGCCTGGTATCTCCTTCCTGAGGTGCAGGGCCCAGAACTGAACCCACTTACCCCTGATCGGGTCTGACCAAGTACAGCTGAAGCATTATTTCCACCCCTTTCACCTTGAATAGTGGGAATGGCTTTGAGGGGCTGAAGGGCCTCCTCGTGTTGCTGTGTTATAGCCTCTGAGTGCTCCCCTTGAGAGAAAGGCGGACGTCTGAGTGCTCCCCTTGAGATAAAGGCAGGCGCTCCTCTACCCTTTTTGATCTTGCTTTGTGGACCTGCCCGCTAGCTTTGAGTGATTTCCATGCATGGACACCCAAATCCCTTTGTTCTTCTACACCATCTCTCTCTCTCTCTCCTCATCTCTTGTCCTTCTTAAATCTAAATTGATGGTTTCACTTTGAAGGAGGGATATACTTGCTTTGGAGGAGTTCAGAGGAGGCTAGACTGATTCCGAGGACGAAGGGGTTGTCTCATGAGGAAAGGTTGGACAGGTTGGCCCTATACTCATTGGAGTTTAGTAGAATAAGAGGTGATCATTGATGACTCTTAAGATTCTGAGGGCGCTTGACAAGGTGGGTACTGAAATAAAGTTTCTCCTTGTGGGGGAATCTAGGAGACACGGTTTCACAATAAGGGGTCTCCTATCTAAGACGGAGATAAGGAGGAATTTCTTCCCTCACCAGGTCACGAACCTTTGGAATTCTCGTCTCTGGACAGCAGTGGAAGCTGGGCCAATGACCATATTTAAGACTGAGTTAGACAGATTTTTGATCTATGAGGGAGACAAGGGTTATGGTTGGGATGGGGACAGGAATGTAGAGTTAAGGGGCCACAGTCATATCAACCATGACCCTATTGACTGGTGGAGCAGGATCAAGGGGCGAAATGCCTTTCTCCTAATTCTTATATTCTTATGAACTTACTATGGTGCAATTTTGCCCTCTTGCTTAGTCCAGCTACGTCGCTTTGTAACTTTCTGCTCTCAACTCTGGAGTACAAATCTTGGCTCTTTCAATGGCACACTGGCAGTGGGGTGTGTGGTCAGGAGTAGGATCGAGCCACTGAGGCTACAACAAGATGACGTGGATGAAGGGACCGAAGGTATAGTTGCTAAATTTGCTGATGGCTCCCAAATAGGTCAGAAAGAAAGATGTGAGGGGGACATAAGGAGGCTACAAAGGGATATGGATGGGTTAAATGAGCAGGCAAAGCTCTGGCAGACATATATATATATATATATATAGTATAATGTGGAAAAATGTCTATTTTGGCAGGAAAAGTAAAAGAGAGGCATATTATCTAAATGGTGAGAGATTGCAGAGCTCTGAGATGCAGAGGGATCTGGGTGTCCTAGTGCATGAATCACAAAGGGTTAGTTTGCAGGTCCAGCAAGTAGTTAGGAAAGTTAATAGAATGTTATTGTTTATTGTGAAGGGAATTTAATACAAAAGTAGGGAGGTTATGCTTCAGTTATACAGAGCACTAGTGAGACCACATCTGGAGTACTGGGTACAGCTTGGTCACCTCATTTAAGGAAGAATGTAAATCCATTGGAAGCAGTTCAGAGAAGGTTTGTCAGGCTAATACCGGGAATGGGCGGGTTGTCTTATGGGGAAAGGTTGGACAGGTTAGGCTTGTATCCACTGGAGTTTAGAAGAGTAAGAGGCGAATTGATTGAAACATATAAGATCCTGAGGGGTCTAGACAGGGTGGATGTGGAGAGGGTGTTCCCTCTTGTGGGAGAATCTAGAACAAGGGGGTCACTGTTCAAAACGGAGATGAGGTGAAATTTTTTCTCCCAGAGGGTTGTGAATCTTTGGAACTCTCTTCCTGAAAAAGGCGATGGAAGCGGAGCCTTGGAATATTTTTAAGGCCGAGGTGGATGGTAAGCAAGGGGGTGAAAGGTTATCGGGTGATGGGGGGGGGGCGGATGCAGGTTTGAGGTTACCATCATTTCAGCCACAATCTCATTAAAGGGCAGAGCAGGCTCGAGGGGCTGAATGGTCTACTCCTGCTCCTTGTTCGTATGAAGACTACTCTGCCTCCAATATTGCTTAAAATAGGAATCCAAATCATAAGGAAAGATAAAGGAACTGCTCGGGGGACCAGATGGATTGGTGAGTTGTGCATTCAAGCACCATCCCGAGACTTGAGCGCAGAATCTTAGCCGAGACCCCGCGGCATCTTTGGGGGGGGGGGGGGGGGGGGTGGTGGGGGGAGAGGGGGGAGAGGTGCTGAAGGTCAACCCAAGGCAGTGTCCTCAGGCGGGGACGATTCAGATTCCAGGCTTCTGCAGGAAGAAGGTGTGACCCTCCTGGAGTCCTGACCTACGTTCCTGCGGAAGAACCAGTCACAAACACGTCAATGGGAGGCTGCTTCCTGGACCTTGCTGACTGCTGCCTCTGCTCCGGCGATTGTTCCTTGGGAGAGCGCGGGGATGGGAAGGTGAGAATTTTGAGGCGCCTCATGAGGTTGGGACCAAGCTGTCGTTGGACGGGGTGGGGTGCAATCGACCCAGCGGCCGTGGGTACCCAGGCTGAGGGCTTGTGTAACTCCTGCTGTACCGCCTGGGCCTGGCGTGTGTTAAACTGGAAGAGATGGACTCACCTCAGGCCTCTTCACAGTGCTGGAAGGGAGGAAGAGGCAGCAAACTCACAAGAAGCCGCTCCCCTGCTGTGACATCACAAACACAGGCCTAAGTGACATCAGCGACACAGTCACCCAGTCCCTCCGAGCGAGCGATACCGTCACTAAGTCGATGCAGTGGACGAGAGGCAGCTAAGCACCGGCCGGCTGATCAGTACTGAGTAAAGTCGAATTGAAGTGTGATTCACAGCCACTATTACCCCCCCAACCCCCACCAACCACCACCCCCCCACCCCCTGGCACTTCAGCAGAGTGGGGAGGGGGGTGGTGAAGGGAGAACCGGGATGGACATTCATTCCCAGCCCTGGCCCACATCCCCACCCAGCAATCGCAGCTCACCAGCTCCGCGGGAGAGCCGCAGGGACCCCGAAGCGTTGGCTCTGTTTCCCCCTCCGGAGATGTCGCCAGACCCTGCTGGGTCTCCCCAGCCGTTTTCTGTCTCTGTGCCAAACGCGCCGGCTTCCCGCGGCAGTTCGCCAGCAGGAGGCGGGGGTGAGGCTGGTGGTGGGGGTGGGGGTGAGGCTGGTGGGGGGGGGAGCACGTGGTGAGGCAGCACCGAGGGTGGGGTAAAAGGGGGAGGGGGGTGGGGGGCATCGGGGGATGGGGAGGGGGGACGGCGTGGAGAGGGGTGGGGGATGGGAGGAGACGGGGATGACAATAGCGGCCTTGTCACTGGAGCAGTAAAGCAGAGACCCAGGGTAATGATGTGGGGAACCAGGAAGGGGACCTAGACCTGAAACATTAACTCTGTTTCTCTCTCTCTCTCCCTCTCTCTCTCTCTCTCTCTCTCTCTCTCCCCCCCCACACCCCCCCCTACCACTCCCCACAGGCCCTGCCAGACCCGCTGAGATCTTCCAGAAATATTTTCTGGTCCCCATTTCAGATTTCTAGCACCCGCAGTGTCTCTTCCTTTTGTTCGTATGGATATGGGGGAAGCCGTGAGGGTGGGGGAATAGCGAGACTGGGAAGAGGAGGTGTGAGGGTTTGGGTGGAGGTGGGGGGGAGGGGGACAAGGTGTTTGTGAGGCCAACGAAAGGTGACCGTTGTGGAGTTGCTCAGACGATGGGGGTGACGAAACTCATCCGGTCAAATTGTTCATCGTGGCGGAAGGAACCGGGGGTGGGGGAGAGGTCGGGGTGGGGTGGGGGGGGGTGGGGGGTCCTGTCCGCATTTTTAACCGAGGATAGAGTGGGAGAGCGACGAGTGTGGGGCGGAGCTGAGGGGACTCCCTCCTGACCGATAAGCGAGGTTAAAAATATCAGACAGGCACCAGAAGGTCACGGGGTCAATCGCTGTAAACGAGGGTTTGAATTCCGCATGGGGCTGGGCAGGAATCCCGTTGTTGCTTAACCCCCACAGGCCGCCGCTCGAGGAGGGGGGGAGAGGCAGGCAGCTAGCACAGCTTGCCGGGAATCTGAGGCGGCATTCCCATTTTAACACCCGCAGAGGCATGGATGTGACCTGGGACTGATCGAATCCGGTGGGGAACTGGGGAGAAAGGTCTTTACCCAGAGAGTCGGGGTGGGGGAGGGGGTGGGGCAGGGGGGGGGGTGGGGGTGGTGCAGGGGGGTGGGGGGGGGTGGGGGAATGTGGAACTCGCCCCCCACAGCCAGATTGGCCGAGGTGAATCGTGTAGAGACACTTGAGGGGAAGCTGGATAAACTCGTCAGGAGGAAAGGAATAGATGGGGTGAGATGGAGAGGGGGGTGGGGGTGGGAGGAGGCTTGTGTGGACAGAAAGACCAGCATGGAGCAGATGGGCTGAATGGCCTGTTTCTGCGCTGGAAATTTTGGGGGCAGAATTTACACCCCCTCCCCCCCCCCTCACCCCCCCCTCCCCACTGCTCTGGGAGCGGGCTGGGAGGTTGTGGGGGGTGGGGGAAGGTGGTGTAATTGGGTGGGAAGTTACTGCTTTCCTGACAACCGCCCCCCCCCCACTAACCCCCGAATTAAATCAGGGGCTGGGAAGGTCAGTGCCGTCCATCAGGGACCCTAGGCCAATTCAATGATAATTGAAGGGCTTCATCCTGTGGCCTCTAAACAGCTACTAGTGGCCGTGGGTGTTTGGGGGGGGGTCCACCATACGGGGGTGTCATCAGGTAAACCCCGGTGGCCGGCCTGTGGTCTTGGAAGGGTGGGGGTCTCTGCTGTTCGGGCAGACTGTGCCCCACGGAAGGCTGTGCCTGTGGTTAGGACTGCCCCCCACCCCCCCCACCCCACCCCACCCACCCCAACCCAGCTCGACACAAATGTCCCCTCCTCTCGGCAGGGGGTCTGCCTGGCTGGCCCCAGTGAGCCTGCCCCCCTGACCGCTCTCCCCTATGCCCAGTGTGACACCTCGCTGGGCACTGTCTGGCACTGCCCATCGCTGCCAATGGTGCCACTGGGACCGCAGAGCTGTCTTTGGCCAGCAGCTCTTGGAGGTGGGACATTCACCTCTAGAGGAACTGGAACCCCAGTGGCAGGCAGTTAACGCCCTGATTGACATTTAATCCCATCAGGGAACCCAGAAATGGCCAGGACTGGGGTTGCTGTTGGCAACAGAAAGTCCAGTGAGCAGGGCCATCGCCAAGGCAACTTAACTTCAGTTTATGATCCAATTCTAATCTCAGCTTTTTCAAGCTGCTGGGGACTGGATCCTTGTAGTTACCAGAATCCGATCAAACACTCCCAGGACAGGTACAGCACGGGGTTAGATACAGAGTAAAGCTCCTTCTACACTGTCCCCATCAAACACTCCCAGGACAGGTACAGCACAGGGTGAGATACAGAGTAAAGCTCCCTCTACACTGTCCCCATCAAACACTCCCAGGACAGGTACAGCACGGGGTTAGATACAGAGTAAAGCTCCCTCTACATTGTCCATCAAACACTCCCAGGACAGATACAGCACAGGGTTAGATACAGAGTAAAGCTCCCTCTACACTGTCCCCATCAAACACTCCCAGGACAGGTACAGCACGGGGTTAGATACAGAGTAAAGCTCCCTCTACACTGTCCCCATCAAACATTTCCAGCGTAGGTACAGCACGGGGTTAGATACAGAGTAAATCTCGCTCTACACTGTCCCCATCAAACAGTTCCAGCGTAGGTACAGCACGGGGTTAGATACAGAGTAAATCTCGCTCTACACTGTCCCCATCAAACACTCCCAGGACAGGTACAGCACTGGGTTAGATACAGAGTAAATCTCCCTCTACACTGTCCCCATCAAACACTCCCAGGACAGGTACAGCACGGGGTTAGATACAGAGTAAAGCTCCCTCTACACTGTCCCCATCAAACACTCCCAGGACAGGTACAGCACGGGGTTAGATACAGAGTAAAGCTCCCTCTACACTGTCCCCATCAAACACTCCCAGGACAGGTACAGCACGGGATTAGATACAGAGTAAAGCTCCCTCTACACTGTTCCCATCAAACACTCCCAGGACAGGGACAGCACGGGGTTAGATACAGAGTAAAGCTCCCTCTACACTGTTCCCATCAAACACTCCCAGGACAGGGACAGCACGGGGTTAGATACAGAGTAAAGCTCCCTCTACACTGTCCCCATCAAACACTCCCAGGACAGGTACAGCACGGGGTTAGATACCGAGTAAAGCTCCCTCTACACTGTTCCCATCAAACACTCCCAGGACAGGGACAGCACGGGGTTAGATACAGAGTAAAGCTCCCTCTACACTGTCCCCATCAAACACTCCCAGGACAGGTACAGCACGGGGTTAGATACAGAGTAAAGCTCCCTCTACACTGACTCATCAAACACTCCCAGGACAGGGACAGCACGGGGTTAGATACAGAGTAAAGCTCCCTCTACACTGTCCCCATCAAACACTCCCAGCGTAGGTACAGCATAGATATTGTAGGGTGTGTGAGTTGTATTATTAATAATAGAGTTGAACTGCAGACACTTTTTAAGTGGAAACATTAAGTTCATTTACAATATACTCAGCAGCAACTACACGTGTGCTTTCAACTCCAACTCTATCTCTACACTGCCTCCTGAGGTAGCCTGCGCTACTCTCCTATTGGTTACTACAGGTCATGTGATCTTTCCTAACACATGTTCTTCTTAAAGGTACATTATACACTAAATAAAGCCATAGTTACTACATTCCTCCCCCTTTAACTCGGCTGTACGTATTATATTTACAAGTCCATATTTTTCAAGACAGCAGAATATTTAGACTGGGTAAGGAATTTACAAGTTCAGTCTTTCCGGTGGCTTCCTGGTCCATGTGGAATGTCGCAGCTCCACAACTTCAGATTCTTTGTCAGGAACCTGCTTTTCCGGAGTTGCCTGAACATCAGGTGCTTCGGTGGGCACCTGCAGTTCTGTATCCTCAACTCTTACAGGAACATCAGACAAGTCAGTCCTGGGTTGAGTATCCTCCACAGGAAACGCAGACCCGGTCATGGTCACTGGTGGAACCAAATCTTGGTGATTTGTCTCTCTCTTCCTTAAATGGTCCACATGCTTATGGATGATCTGGCCTTCCACCTCCACGTGGTAAGGTAGAGGTCCAGTCCCCGCACTTATTTCACCTGGTAACCACTTCGACCCTTCCTCGATGGTTTTTGACGTATACCGGCTCTCCTCTTGCGAATATGCCGGTCGTGTCCCTGACTCCTTCCCACCTTCCCCTCTAAATCCGACATTATTAAGCTCAGTCTCGTCCTGAGACGGCATTTCAACAATAACACCACAGGTGTGACACCTGCTGTTGTGTGAGGGGTGCTCCTGTAATGATAAAGAAAGCGTGCTAGCTTGGCTGCTAAGGAATCATCGGTTAGCTTTCCCAAGCCTGTCTGGAACGTTTGAACTGCCCTTTCGGCCAGTCCGTTTGAGGGAGGGTGGGTACGGTGCAGTCTTCACGTGAGCGAAGCCGTTGAGGCTGACAAACCGTTGAAACTCAGCACTCGTAAATGCCGTGCCTTTATCGGAAACGACTACCTCTGGCAGTCCGTGAATGGCAAAACTCTGACGGAGTTTCTTAATTGTAGCGGCTGACGTTGGTGACTTCACCTCATACACATCCAACCGTTTTGAATGGGCGTCGACAATGAGCAGAAACATTGTTCCCAGGAAAGGTCCAGTGTAGTCAATGTCTACCTGGCCACTCCCATGGGTGTAACGGAGCTCTCACTGGCAACATCTGCAGTTGCCGACATTGCATACAGTGCTTTACTAAACTCTCTTTTTCACCATCCATCCCTGGCCAACATAGATAGCTGCGCGCTATGGTCTTCATTCAGGAAATTCCTGGAGACTCCCTTCCCTTTGGAGGGACTATCACTCGTGCTCCCCACAATAAGATGCCACCCAGCCTGGTTATTTCATGTCTTGTGTTGAAGTACGGGTTCATTTCATCAGCTACGGGCTCCTGTGACCGGCCGTGTAGCACTGGTTCTCGTACTTGAGATAGGTCTTGGTCCTGACTTGTCCAGTCTCTGATCTGTTGAGCACAAACCGGCGAGGAATCTAAGAAACTTAACAGTAAAACAAGTTCCTGTTGGAACTGGGACGTGCTCATCATTTTCTTGTGAAGACAAACGACTAAGGGCATCGGCGTTTGCAATTTGATTTGCCAGGCTTATGTACGAAAGTGTATTCGTATGCTACAAGAATTAAGGCCCATGGTTGTATTGTTGCTAAGGCTATGGGTGTTTTCCTCACTAAACAATCGGAGCAGTGGTTTGTGGTCCGAAATGATTGTGAAATGGCGGCTGTGTACGTACTGGGGAAATTTCTTGATGCCAAAGATGATGGACAGGCCCTTCTTTCGCTATCTGCGAGTCTCCCTTTCCCGATGTGGTGAGCGTTCTTGATACCTATCCTATTGGCCCTTCCTTGCCATTGTCCATCCAATGAGAGAGCTCTGCTCCCACCCCATAGGGAAATGTGCCACATGTCAGCACCAATTCTTTCGGTTGGTCACAATGCACTAATGGATTGGACGAGTGCAGCAATTGTCTCACCTTTATGAAAGCTTCTTTCTGGGGCACCTCCCAAGACCAACGTTGGTTCTTTTTGAGTGGAGAATGTAGGGGGGCCCAGCACTGTAGACAAGTTGAGTAAGAACCACCCGTAATAATTGATCATTCCTAGGAATGATTTGTGCTCTGAGGAGTTCTTTGGCCCAGGTGCCTCTTTTATGGCTCTCACTTTCTCCTCCACCAGGTGGAGGCGCTGTGAATCTACCCGGTGACCCAAATGGATTACCTCCCTCGCTTTGAATGTGAACTTTTCTTTTTTTGGACACACTCCAGCCTGTAAGAAACACTTGAAGATTTCTTCTAAGTTTGCCAAATGCTCTTTTTTTTCAGTGAATCCTGTCACTAATACATCGTCTAAATGCACCACAACCTGGGGCAGTCCCTGCAGTAAGCTTTCCATTGTTCTCTGAAAGATGGCGCAAGCTAAGGAGATATCGAAAGGCAATTGTGTATACTGGTACAACCCTTTGTGGGTATTAATTGTGACAGGATGCATTATCCAACTCTCCTTGTTGATAAGCATGACTCATGTCAAGCTTTGTGTACATTGTCCCTCCCACCAGCTTGGCATACAGGTCTTCGATTTTTAGAATGGGGTGCCTGGTTAGCTTAGCTACTTTATTAACCGTGGGTTTGTAGTCCCCACAAAGTTGGACGCTTTGGTTGGGTTTAAGGATGAGGAGTATGGGTGCCGCCCATTCTGAGGACTGAGCAGGTTGTATAACGCCCAGTCTCTCTAGTCTGCTCAGTTCAGTGCCGACTTATTCTCCCAGGGTCTATGGCACCGGTCTCACCTTCATGAAGCGAGGGGTTGCTTCCAGGTCCACATGAATCTGCAGGCCCTGGGTTTTCCCCAGTTTGTCCTTGAAGATGGTGGCGTACTTTCTAAGTCGCTCTGGGAGCCCAGGTGTTCTCAGCAAGAAAGGTTCAGCCCATTCTAACTTAATCCCCTTTAACCAACTTCGCCCCAGGAGACTTGGCCCTTCCCCTGCTACCACCGTCACGGGTAGCAGTGCCAACGGGCCTCCATCGTGGACAGCTACTCTGCTTATCCCTTTTCCTTGAATGTCTTCACCTGTAAATATTTTGAGCTTGGTGGCTGTTTCTTCGAAACTTAACTGATGTTCCCCATTATTCAAGTATCTGTAAGTATGTTCCCCAGTTACTGTAGCAGAAGCTGTCGTGTCCACTTCCATTCTAACAGGTCGGCCATTTCCTTTCACTGTGACAAATATTGGTTCTGTCTTTCCAACTTCCAGATTAAATAACGAGTAAAGGTCAGAATGTGTTGTTTCAGCCTCTTCCACATGGTAGATTTCATTGGGCTTTTACTTTTGTTTACCAGCCTGCCTGAATCTTTCCTTGCTCTGCCTCATCATTTGTCCATTTCTGTGACAATCGTAGCATTCGATTTTTTTTTAAACTGCCAGTCGCTAAAAGACTGATTGTTTCCACTTCCATTAAAATTATTCTTCGATCTCGCTGCTAAGTTCGTTTTCTTTATTCACCGGCTGTTTCCTGCTTCTTGGCAGAACCTTGTTATTTCGTGCCTCTTTCGGCTGAGGTTTCCCACCTGCTGTGGAGGATGGCGCCATTTTGCGCGCCCCTGGATTGATTGTAAGTCTCTTTCAGCGCTTTCCATGGCCAGTGCTATCTCTAGCACCTTCTTGAAATCCAGATTCACTTCGGACAATAATCTTTTCTAAATAGTGTCTTCTTTCACACCACACACTAAACCATCTCTGGGCGTGTCGTTCAGAGTCATACCGAACTCACAATGTGCCGTTAGCTGCTTAGAATTTGCCACGTATCATGCAATTGTCTCACCCGGGGATCTATTTGGCGAATTAAGCCCAAACCTCTGCATCGTGACTGAGGGCTTGGGTTGGAAATGACCCTTCATGAGGTCCAGCAATTCATCGAAATTCTTCACTTGTGTTGCCATAGCCTCCAAGGCTATGGGGCAAGCGCTGGAAAATGGGATTAGTGTAATCAGATCTTTGCAGACTGGTGTGGACACAATGGGCCAAATGGCCTCCTTCTGTGCTGTAAACGTCTATGAGTATCTGAGTGTCTAGCTGGTTCAAAAGGACCAATTCTACAAAATCATGGCATATTGAGAGAGGATAACTTCTTCGATTCTAGTGGAGCTTGCTGCTGACAATCACTGGGTGAGGTACAGTATTGACTTATTTTTAACTTGACTTTTCTGTTCAATTCTGTTTTATCCTCATCACCAGTTTGATGTACAGTGGTTGAGTTGTACTATTAGTAATATAGTTGAACTGCAAACACTTCTTAAGTGGAAACATTAAGTTTATTTACAATAAACTCCGTAGCAACTACACGTGCCCTTTCAACTCCAACTCAATCTGTATTCTTAAAGGTACATTGCACATTAAATAAAACCATAATCACTACAATGGGTTAGATAGACACTAAATTTCCTTCTGCACTGTCCCCATCAAACACTCCCAGGACAGGTACAACACGGGGTTAGATACAGAGTAAAGCTCCCTCTACACTGTCCCCATCAAACACTCCCAGGACAGGTACAGCACGGGGTTAGATACAGAGTAAAGCTCCCTCTACACTGTCCCCATCAAACACTCCCTGGACAGGTACAGCACAGGGTTAGATACAGAGTAAATCTCCCTCTACACTGTCCCCATCAAACACTCCCAGGACAGGTACAGCACGGGGTTAGATACAGAGTAAAGCTCCCTCTACACTGTCCCCATCAAACACTCCCAGGACAGGTACAGCACAGGGTTAGATACAGAGTAAAGCTCCCTCTACACTGTCCCCATCAAACACTCCCAGGACAGGTACAGCATGGGGTTAGATACAGAGTAAAGCTCACTCTACACTGTCCCCATCAAACACTCCCATATACTCCATTGTGTATGTTATAACCAGCTCTCTGGAATGTAGCCCAAAATGTCAGAGTGTGGATTCACATTTATGGAAGCCAAGATAAACACAAACACTTCAAATGGATCTCCTTCTGTATCAGCAACAAATACTTCAACAGTCCCTCCAGCCCAGAGACAAATGGAAGCCTCCCTTCAGCAGTAAAAATTAGCCCAATCAAATCCATAGATCATACAGTTGTTGCTTTGTCCCTCGGCCCTTTAGCTGCTACCACCAGTGCTTTGGTAAGTAGCACTCTGACCTCTGAGTCAGAAGGTTCAAATCTCACTCCAAACATTTGACCACAAAATTTAGGATGACAATCTCAGTGCAGGACTGAGTGAGCACCGCACTGTCGGAGGGTCAGTACTGAGGGAGTGCCGTACTGTCGTAGGGTCAGTACTGAGGGAGTGCCACACTGTCGGAGGGTCAGTACTGAGGGAGTGCCGCACTGTCGGAGCGACAGTACTGAGGGAGTGCCGCACTGTCGGAGGGTCAGTACTGAGGGAGTGCCGCACTGTCGGAGCGTCAGTACTGAGGGAGTGCCGCACTGTCGTAGGGTCAGTACTGAGGGAGTGCCACACTGTCGGAGCGTCAGTACTGAGGGAGTGCCGCACTGTCGTATGGTCAGTACTGAGGGAGTGCCACACTGTCGGAGGGTCAGTACTGAGGGAGTGCCGCACTGTCGGAGGGTCAGTACTGAGGGAGTGCCGCACTGTCAGAGGGTCAGTACTGAGGGAGTGTAGCACTGTCAGAGGGTCCGTACTGAGGGAGTGCCACACTGTCGGAGGGTCAGTACTGAGGGAGTGCCGCACTGTCGGAGGGTCATGCTGAGGGAGTGCCGCACTGACGGAGGGTCAGTACTGAGGGAGTGCCGCACTGTCGGAGGGTCAGTACTGAGGCAGTGCCGCACTGTTGGAGGGTCAGGGCTGAGGGAATGCCGCACTGTCGGAGGGTCAGTACTGAGGGAGTGCCGCACTGTCGGAGGGTCAGTACTGAGGGAGTGCCGCACTGTCGGAGGGTCAGTACTGAGGGAGTGCCGCAGTGTCGGAGGGTCAGTACTGAGGGAGTGCTGCACTGTCGGAGGGTCAGTACTGAGGGAGTGCCGCACTGTCAGAGGGTCAGTACTGAGGGAGTGCCGCACTGTTAGAGGGTCAGTACTGAGGGAGTGCAGCACTGTCGGAGGGTCAGTACTGAGGGAGTGCTGCACTGTCAGAGGGTCAGTACTGATGGAGTGCCGCACTGTCAGAGAGTCAGTACTGAGGGAGTGCCGCACTGTCAGAGGGTCAGTACTGAGGCAGTGCCGTACTTTCGGAGGGTCAGTACTGAGGGAGTGCCACACTGTCGGAGGGTCAGTGCTGAGGGAGTGCTGCACTGTCGGAGGGTCAGTACTGAGAGAGTGCTGCACTGTCGGAGGGTCAGTACTGAGGGAGTGCCGCACTGTCAGTGGTGCTGCCTTTCAGATGAGATGTTAAACTCAGGCTACATCTGCCTTCTCAGGTATAAGTAAAAGCTCCCAAGGTGACTGTTTCAGACAGCAATAGGAAAATTCGTCCTGCTGTCCTGGCTAATATTTAGCCCTCAACACCATCACTAAAGCTCTAATATCTGGTCATCATTACATTGACCTTTGTGGGAGCTTGCTGTGCACAAATTGAATACCATTTTAGTTTCAGGCTATTGGGCTTGTAATTGGGCTCCACATGCTGCAGTTGAAGAAGGCAGCTCAGCACCACCTTCTCAAGGGCAGTTAGTGATGGGCAATAAATGCTGGGCCCAGCCAGTGACCCCCACATCCCAGGAATGAATAAAGAATATTCAGGACTTCAGGTCTCGGCCGCCAAGGGTTTAGCATCTGTGAAGGAGGGTCTTGAAAAATAAGTAGGCTCCTTTTGTAGGGACTCTGATTTGGAGCCTCCCCCAAGTATTTGGGCTGGATAAGGCCGGTGACTGATGCAGTCACAATATTTATTAATCTCTGTGAATGTGCGCTTGAGTGTTTGAATGTTTGAATGAGTGTTTTTCTTTAGTTGATTAATATGCACAATGGAGCTTTGAGTGTGTTAATGTGTGAGTGTGTTAATCTGTTTGAGTGTGTTAATGTGTGTGTGTGTTAATCTGTTTGAGTGTATTAATATTGAGTGTGTTAATCTGTTTGAGTGTGTAAATGTGTGTGTGTTAATCTGTTTGGGTGTATTAATATTGAGTGTGTTAATCTATTTGAGTGTGTGTTAATGTGTGTATGTGTTAATCTGTTTGAGTGTGTTAATGTCTGTGTGCTAATCTGTTTGAGTGTGTTAATGTGTGTGTGTTAATCTGTTTGAGTGTGTTACTGTGTGTGTGTTAATCTGTTTGAGTGTGTGTTAATGTGTGTGTGTGTGTGAATCTGTTTGAGTGTGTTAATGTGTGTGTGTTAATCTGTTTGAGTGTGTGTTAATGTGTGAGTGTGTTAATCAGTTTGAGTGTGTGTTAATGTGTGTGTGTTAATCTGTCTGAGTGCGTTAATGTGTGTATGTGTTAATCTGTTTGAGTGTGTTAATGTGTGTGTGTTAATCTGTTTGAGTGTGTGTTAATGTGTGTGCATGTGTTAAATGTTTGAGTGTGTGTTAATGTGTGTGTGTGTTAATCTGTTTGAGTGTGTGTTAATGTGTGAGTGTGTTAATCAGTTTGAGTGTGTGTTAATGTGTGTGTGTGTTAATCTGTCTCAGTGCGTTAATGTGTGTATGTGTTAATCTGTTTGAGTGTGTTAATGTGTGTGCATGTGTTAATCTGTTTGAGTGTGTGTTAATGTGTGTATGTGTTAATCTGTTTGAGTGTGTTAATGTGTGTATGTGTTAATATGTTTGAGTGTGTTAATGTGTGTGTGTAAATCTGTTTGAGTGTGTTAATGTGTGTGTGTTAATCTGTTTGAGTGTGTGTTAATGTGTGTGCATGTGTTAATCTGTTTGAGTGTGTGTTAATGTGTGTATGTGTTAATCTGTTTGAGTGTGTTAATGTGTGTGTGTTAATCTGTTTGAGTGTGTGTTAATGTGTGTGCGTGTGTGAATCTGTTTGAGTGTGTTAATGTGTGTGTGTTAATCTGTTTGAGTGTGTGTTAATGTGTGAGTGTGTTAATCTGTTTGAGTGTGTTAATGTGTGTGTGTGTGTTAATCAGTTTGAGTGTGTGTTAATGTGTGTGTGTGTTAATCTGTTTGAGTGTGTGTTAATGTGTGAGTGTGTTAATCTGTTTGAGTGTGTGTTAATGTGTGAGTGTGTTAATGTGTTTGAGTGTGTTAATGTGTGAGTGTGTTAATCTGTTTGAGAGTGTTAATGGGTGAGAATCTTAATCTGTTTGAGTGTCTGTTAATGTGTGTGTGTGTGTTAATCTGTTTGAGTGTGTTAATATTGAGTGTGTTAATCTGTTTGAGTGTGTGTTAATGTGTGTGTGTGTGAATCTGTTTGAGTGTGTTCACGTGTGAGTGTGTTAATCTGTTTGAGGGTGTGTTAATGTGTGTGTGTTAATCAGTTTGAGTGTGTGTTAATGTGTGTGTGTGTTAATCTGTTTGAGTGTGTGTTAATGTGTGTGTATGTTATTCAGTTTGAGTGTGTTAATGTGTGAGTGTGTTAATCTGTTTGAGTGTGTGTTAATGTGTGAGTGTGTTAATCTGTTTGAGTGTGTGTTAATGTGTGTGAGTGTGTTAATCTGTTTGAGTGTGTGTTAATGTGTGTGTGTGTTAATGTGTTTGAGTGTATTAATATTGAGTGTGTTAATCTGTTTGAGTGTGTTAATGTGTGAGTGTGTTAATCTGTTTGAGTGTGTGTTAATGTGTATGTGTGTTAATCTGTTTGAGTGTGTGTTAATGTGTGAGTGTGTTAATGTGTTTGAGTGTGTTAATGTGTGAGTGTGTGAATCTGTTTGAGAGTGTTAATGGATGAGAATCTTAATCTGTTTGAGTGTCTGTTAATGTGTGTGTGAGTGTTAATCTGTTTGAGTGTGTTAATATTGAGTGTGTTAATCTGTTTGAGTGTGTGTTAATGTGTGTGTGTGTGAATCTGTTTGAGTGTGTTCACGTGTGAGTGTGTTAATCTGTTTGAGGGTGTGTTAATGTGTGTGTGTTAATCTGTTTGAGTGTGTGTTAATGTGTGTGTGTGTTAATCTGTTTGAGTGTGTGTTAATGTGTGTGTATGTTATTCAGTTTGAGTGTGTTAATGTGTGTGTGTTAATCTGTTTGAGTGTGTGTTAATGTGTGAGTGTGTTAATCTGTTTGATTGTGTGTTAATGTGTGTGTGTGTTAATCTGTTTGAGTGTGTGTTAATGTGTGTGTGTGTTAATCTGTTTGAGTGTATTAATATTGAGTGTGTTAATCTGTTTGAGTGTGTGTTAATGTGTGTGTGTGTGAATCTGTTTGAGTGTGTTAATGTGTGAGTGTGTTAATCAGTTTGAGTGTGTGTTAATGTGTGTGTGTGTTAATCTGTTTGAGTGTGTGTTAATGTGTGTGTGTTAATCTGTTTGAGTGTGTGTTAATGTGTATGCGTGTGTTAATCTGTTTGAGTGTGTGTTAATGTGTGAGTGTGTTAATCTGTTTGAGTGTGTGTTAATGTGTGTGTGTTAATCTGTTTGAGTGTGTGTTAATGTGTGTGTGTTAATCTGTTTGAGTGTGTGTTAATGTGTGTGTGTTAATCTGTGAGCGTGTTAATCTGTTTGAGTGTGTAAATGTGTGAGTGTGTGAATAAGTTAATCTGTGAGCATGTTAATCTGTTACAGTGTGTGTAAATGTGTTAATCTGTGAATGTGTTAATGTGTGAGTGTGTTAATCTGTTTGAGTTTGCTAATGTGTGTGTGTGTGAAGGTGTGAGTGTGTTAATCTGTTTGAGTGTGTGTTAATGTGTGAGTGTGAATTTGAGTGTGTCACTGTGTGTGATTGTGTTTGAGTGTTTTAATGTGTTTTAATGAGTTTGAGGTATTAATGTGTATATGTGTTTCAATGTGTTAACACGTATGTGTTTGAGAATGTTGATATGTGTGTTAATGAGTGTGTGTGTGTTAATCTGTTTGAGTGTGTTAATGTGTGTGTGTTAATTTGTTTGAGTGTGTGTTAATGTGTGAGTGTGTTAATCTGCTTGAGTGTATTAATGTGTGTGTGTGTGTTAATCTGTTTGAGTGTGTGTTAATGTGTGTGTGTGTGTTAATGTGTCTGAGTGCGTTAATGTGTGTATGTGTTGATCTGTTTGAGTGTGTTAATGTGTGTGTTAATCTGTTTGAGTGTGCAAATGTGTGAGTGTGTGAATGTGTTAATATGTGAGTGTGTTAATCTGTTTGAGTTTGTAAATGTGTGAGTGTGTGAATGTGTTAACGTGTGAGTGTGTTAATCTGTTTGAGTTTGTTAATGTGTGTGTGAAGGTGTGAGTGTGTTAATCTGTTTGAGTGTGTGTTAATGTGTGTGTGAATTTGAGTGTGTCACTGTGTGTGATTGTGTTTGAGTGTTTTAATGTGTTTTAATGAGTTTGAGGTATTAATGTGTATATGTGTTTCAATGTGTTAACACGTATGTGTTTGAGAATGTTAATATGTGTGTTAATGAGATGGAGTGGTGTTTGTGTGGGTAAAAGTGTATGAGTATGAGTGTTTGAGTTTGTTAATGTGCTTGGGTGTGTGTTTTAGAGTGTTAATGCGTGTGAGTGTGTGTTTTAGAGTGTTAATGTGTGTGAGTGGGTGTTTTAGTGTGTTAATGTTTGTGAGTGGGTGTTTTAGAGTGTTAATCTGTGTGAGTGGGCGTTTTAGTGTGTTAATGTGTGTGAGTGGGTTTTTTAATTTGTTAATGTGTGAGTGGGTGTTTTAGTGTGTTAATGTGTGTGAGTGTGTGTTTTAGTGTGTTAATGTGTGTGAGTGTGTGTTTTATAATGTTAACGTGTGTGAGTGTGTGTTTTAGAGTGTTAATGTGTGTGAGTGGGTGTTTTAGTGTGTTAATGTGTGTGAGTGGGTGTTTTAGTGTGTTAATGTGTGTGACCGGGTGTTTTAGAGTGTTAATGTGTGTGAGTGGGTGTTTTAGTGTGTTAATGCATGTGAGTGGGTGTTTTAGAGTGTTATTGTGTGTGAGTGGGTGTTTAAGTGTGTTAATGCGGGTGAGTGGGTGTTTTAGTGTGCTAATGAGTGTGAGTGGGTGTTTTAAAGTGTTAATGTGTGTGAGTGTCTTTTTTACTGTGTTAATGTGTGTGAGTGGGTGCTTTAGGGTGTTAATGTGTGTGAGTGGGTGTTTTAGTGTGTTAATGTGTGTGTGTGCTTGAATGTGTTAATGCGAATTTGCGTGTGTTAATGTGTGTGTAGGTGTTTGTATTAATGTGTGTTAAGTATGTTAATGTGTGTGTGTTTTAGTTTGCTCATGTCTTTGGTTGTTTGAGTGTGTTAATATATGTGTTTGAGTGTGTTAATGTAAGTATCCTTGAGTGTGCTGATATGTGTATTTAGTGTGTTAATGTATGTTAGTGTGTGTTTGAGTGTGTTAATGTGTGTGATTGGGTGTTTTAGAGTGTTAATGTGTGAGTGGGTTTTTTAGAGTGTTAACGTGTGTGGGTGTGTGTTTTAGTGTGTTAGTGTGTATGAGTGTGTGTTTTACTGTGTTAATGTGTGTGAGTGGGTGTTTTAGTGTGTTAGTGTGTGTGAGTGGGTGTTTTAGTGTGTTAATGTGTGTGAGTGGGTTTTGTAGAGTGTTAATGTGTGTGAGTGGGTGTTTTAGTGTGTTAATGTGTGTGTGTTTTAGTTTGCTCATGTCTTTGGGTGTTTGAGTGTGTTAATATATGTGTTTGAGTGTGTTAATGTGTGTGATTGGGTGTTTAAGAGTGTTAATGTGTGAGTGGGTTTTTTAGAGTGTTAATGTGTGTGGGTGGGTGTTTTAGTGTGTTAATGTGTATGAGTGTGTGTTTTAGTGTGTTAATGTGTGTGAGTGGGTGTTTTAGTGTGTTAGTGTGTGTGAGTGGGTGTTTTAGTGTGTTAATGTGTGTGAGTGGGTTTTGTAGAGTGTTAATGTGTGTGAGTGGGTGTTTTAGTGTGTTAATGTATGTGATTGGATGTTTTAGAGTTTTAACGTGTGTGATTGGATGTTTTAGAGTGTTAGTGTGTGTGAGTGGGTGTTGTAGTGTGTTAGTGTGTGTGAGTGGCTGTTTTAGTGTGTTAATGCGTGTGAGTGGGTGTTTTAGTGTGTTAATGTGTGTGTGGGTGTTTTAGTGTGTTAATGTGTGTGTGTGCTTGAATGTGTTACTGTGAATTTACGTGTGTTAATGTGAGTGTATGTGTTTGTATTAATGTGTGTTAAGTATGCTAATGTGTGTGTGTTTTAGTTTGCTCATGTGTTTGCGTGATTGAGTATGTTAATATATGTGTTTGAGTGTGTTAATGTAAGTATCCTTGAGTGTGGTATGTGTATTTAGCATGTTAATGTATGTTAGTGTGTGTTTGAGTGTGTTAATGTGTGTGAGTGGGTGTTTTAGTGTGTTGATGTGTGTGAGTGGGTGTTTTAGTGTGTTAATGTGTGTGAGTGGGTGTTTTAGTGTGTTAATGTGTGTGATTGTGTGTTTTAGTGAGTAAATGTGTTTGAGTGAGTGTTTTAGAGTGTTAATGTGTGTGTGTGTTTTAGTGTTAATGTGTGTGAGTGGGTGTTTTAGTGTGTTAATGTGTGTGAGTGGGTGTTTTAGAGTGTTAATGTGTGTGAGTGGGTGTTTTAGTGTGTTAATGTGTGTGAGTGGGTGTTTTAGTGTGTTAATGTGTGTGAGTGGGTGTTTTAGTGTGTTAATGTGTGTGAGTGGGTGTTTTAGTGTGTTAGTGTGTGTGATTGTGTGTTTTAGTGAGTAAATGTGTTTGAGTGAGTGTTTTAGAGTGTTAATGTGTGTGAGTGTGTGTTTTAGTGTGTTAATGTGTGTGAGTGGGTGTTTTAGTGTGTTAATGTGTGTGAGTGGGTGTTTTAGAGTGTTAATGTGTGTGAGTGGGTGTTTTAGTGTGTTAATGTGTGTGTGTGGGTGTTTTAGTGTGTTAATGTGTGTTAGTGGGTGTTTTAGTGTGTTAATGTGTGTGTGTGGGTGTTTTAGTGTGTTAATGTGTGTGAGTGGGCGTTTTAGTGTGTTAATGTGTGTGAGTGGGTGTTTTAGTGTGTTAATGTGTGTGAGTGGGTGTTTTAGTGTGTTAATGTGTGTGTGGGTGTTTTAGTGTGTTAATGTGTGTGAGTGCTTGAACGTTTTAATGTGAATTTGCGTGTGTTAATGTGTGTGTAGGTGCTTGTATTAATGTGTGTTAAGTATGTTAATGTGTGTGTGTTTTAGTTTGCTCATGTGTTTGGGTGTTTGAGTGTGTTAATATATGTGTTTGAGTGTGTTAATGTAAGTATCCTTGAGTGTGCTGATATGTGTATTTATTGTGTTAATGTATGTTAGTGTGTGTTTGGGTGTGTTAATATGTGTGAATGTGTGTCTTAGTGTGTTAATGTGTGTGAGTGGCTGATTTAGGGTGTTAATGTGTGTGTGTGTGTTTTAGTGTGTTAATGTGTGTGAGTGGGTGTTTTAGTTTGTTAATGTGTGTGAGTTGCTGATTTAGGGTGTTAATGTGTGTGAGTGTGTGTTTTAGTGTGTTAAGGTGTGTGAGTGGGTGTTTTAGAGTGTTAATGTGTGTGAGTGTGTGTTTTAGTGTTAATGTGTGTGAGTGGGTGTTTTAGAGTGTTAATGTGTGTGAGTGGGTTTTTTAGTGTGTTAATGTGTGTGAGTGGGTTTTGTAGAGTGTTAATGTGTGTGAGTGGGTGTTTCAGTGTGTTAATGTGTGTGAGTGGGTGTTTTAGAGTGTTAATGTGTGTGAGTGGGTGTTTTAGTGTGTTAATGTGTGTGACCGGGTGTTTTAGTGTGTTAATGTGTGTGATCGGGTGTTTTAGAGTGTTAATGTGTGTGAGTGTGTGTTTTAGAGTGTTATTGTGTGTAAGTGGGTGTTTAACTGTGTTTATGCGTGTGAGTGGGTGTTTTAGTGTGCTAATGAGTGTGAGTGGGTGTTTTAAAGTGTTAATGTGTGTGAGTATCTTTTTACTGTGTTAATGTGTGTGAGTGGGTGCTATAGGGTGTTAATGTGTGTGAGTGGGTGTTTTAGTGTGTTAATGTGTGTGTGTGCTTGAATGTGTTAATGCGAATTTGCGTGTGTTAATGTGTGTGTATGTGTTTGTGTTAATGTGTGTTAAGTATGCTAATGTGTGTGTGTTTGCTCATGTCTTTGGTTGTTTGAGTGTGTTAATATATGTGTTTGAGTGTGTTAATGTAAGTATCCTTGAGTGTGCTGATATGTGTATTTACTGTGTTAATGTATGTTAGTGTGTGTTTGAGTGTGTTAATGTGTGTGATTGGGTGTTTTAGAGTGTTAATGTGTGAGTGGGTTTTTTAGAGTGTTAATGTGTGTGGGTGCGTGTTTTAGTGTGTTAATGTGTGTGAGTGGGTTTTGTAGAGTGTTAATGTGTGTGAGTGGGTGTTTTAGTGTGTTAATGTGTGTGATTGGATGTTTTAGAGTTTTAACGTGTGTGATTGGATGTTTTAGAGTGTTAGTGTGTGTGAGTGGCTGTTTTAGTGTGTTAATGCGTGTGAGTGGGTGTTTTAGTGTGTTAATGTGTGTGAGTGGGTGTTTTAGTGTGTTAATGTGTGTGTGTGCTTGAATGTGTTACTGTGAATTTACGTGTGTTAATGTGAGTGTATGTATTTGTACTAATGTGTGTTAAGTATGCTAATGTGTGTGTGTTTTAGTTTGCTCATGTGTTTGCGTGATTGAGTATTTTAATATATGTGTTTGAGTGTGTTAATGTAAGTATCCTTGAGTGTGGTATGTGTATTTAGAATGTTAATGTATGTTAGTGTGTGTTTGAGTGTGTTAATGTGTGTGAGTGGGTGTTTTAGTGTGTTAATGTGTGTGAGTGGGTGTTTTAGTGTGTTAATGTGTGTGAGTGGGTGTTTTTGTGTGTTAGTGTGTGTTTGATTGTGTGTTTTAGTGAGTACATGTGTTTGAGTGAGTGTTTTAGAGTGTTAATGTGTGTGAGTGTGTGTTTTAGTGTTAATGTGTGTGTGTGGGTGTTTTAGTGTGTTAATGTGAGTGAGTGGGCGTTTTAGAGTGTTAATGTGAGTGAGTGGGTGTTTTAGAGTGTTAATGTGTGTGAGTGGGTGTTTTAGTGTGTTAATGTGTGTGAGTGGGTGTTTTAGTGTGTTAATGTGTGTGAGTGGGTGTTTTAGTGTGTTAATGTATGTGAGTGGGTGTTTTAGTGTGTTAGTGTGTGCGATTGTGTGTTTTAGTGAGTAAATGTGTTTGAGTGAGTGTTTTAGAGTGTTAATGTGTGTGAGTGTGTGTTTTAGTGTGTTAATGTGTGTGAGTGGGTGTTTTAGTGTGTTAATGTGTGTGAGTGGGTGTTTTAGAGTGTTAATGTGTGTGAGTGGGTGTTTTAGTGTGTTAATGTGTGTGTGTGGGTGTTTTAGTGTGTTAATGTGTGTGAGTGGGTGTTTTAGTGTGTTAATGTGTGTGTGTGGGTGTTTTAGTGTGTTAATGTGTGTGTGTGGGTGTTTTAGTATGTTAATGTGTGTGTTTTAGTGTGTTAATGTGTGTGTGTGGGTGTTTTAGTGTGTTAATGTGTGTGAGTGGGTGTTTTAGTGTGTTAATGTGTGTGAGTGGGTGTTTTAGTGTGTTAATGTGTGTGAGTGCTTGAACGTTTTAATGTGAACTTGCGTGTGTTAATGTGTGTGTAGGTGTTTGTATTAATGTGTGTTAAGTATGTTAATGTCTGTGTGTTTGCTCATGTGTTTGGGTGTTTGCGTGTGTTAATATATGTGTTTGAGTGTGTTAATGTGTGTGATTGGGTGTTTTAGAATGTTAATGTGTGTGATTGTGTGTTTTAGTGAGTAAATGTGTGTGAGTGGGTGTTTTAGAGTGTTAATGTGTGTGAGTGGGTGTTTTAGTGTATTAATGTGTGTGAGTGGCTGATTTAGGGTGTTAATGTGTGTGAGTGTGCCTTTTAGTGTGTTAATGTGTGTGAGTGGGTTTTGTAGAGTGTTAATGTGTGTGGGTAGGCGTTTTAGTGTTTTAATGTGTGTGAGTGGGTTTTGTAGAGTGTTATTGTGTGTGAGTGGGTGTTTAAGTGTGTTAATGTGTGTGACTGGGTGTTTTAGTGTGTTAATGTGTGTGATTGGGTGTTTTAAAGTGTTAATGTGTGTGAGTGGGTGTTTTAGTGTGTTAATGTGTGTCAGTGGGTGTTTTAGAGTGTTAATGTGTGTGAGTGGGTGTTTTAGTGTGTTAATGTGTGTGAGTGGGTGTTTTAGTGTGTTAATGTGTGTGAGTGTGTGTTTTAGTGTGTTACTGTGTGTGTGTGTGTGTTTTAGTGTGTTAATGTGTGTGAATGTGTGTTTTAGTGTGTTAATGTGTGTGTGTTTTAGTTTGCTCATGTCTTTGGGTGTTTGAGTTTTTTTTTTATATATGTATTTGTGTGTGTTAATGTAAGTATCCTTGAGTGTGCTGATATGTGTATTTAGTGTGTTAATGTATGTTAGTGTGCGTTTGGGTGTGTTAATATGTGTGAATGGGTGTCTTAGTGTGTTAATGTGTGTGTGTGTGCTTTAGTGTGTTAATGTGTGTGAGTGGGTGTTTTAGTGTGTTAATGTGTGTGTGAGTGGGTGGTTTAGTGTGTTAATGTGTGTGAGTGGGATTTGTAAAGTGTTATGTGTGTGAGTGGGTGTTTTAGTGTGTTAATGTGTTCGATTGGATGTTTCAGAGTGTTAATGTGTGTGATTGGATGTTTTAGATTGTTAATGTGTGTGAGTGGGTGTTTTAGTGTGTTAATGTCTGTGAGTGGGTGTTTTAATGTGTTAATGTGTGTGACTGGGTGTTTTAGTGTGTTAATATGTGTGAGTGGGTGTTTTAGTGTGTTAATGTCTGTGAGTGGGTGTTTTAGTGTGTTAATGTGTGTGAGTGGGTGTTTTAGTGTGTTAATGTGTGTGAGTGTGTGTTTTAGTGTGTTAATGTGTGTGAGTGGGTCCTTTAGGGTGTTAATGTGTGTGAGTGGGTGTTTTAGTGTGTTAATGTGTGTGTGTGCTTGAATGCGTTACTGTGAAATTGCGTGTGTTAATGTGTGTGTATGTGTTTGTATTAATGTGTGTTAAATATGTTAATGTGTGTGTGTGTTTTAGTTTGCTCATGTCTTTGGGTGTTTGCATTTTTTTTTTATATTTGTATTTGAGTGTGTTAATGTAAGTATCCTTGAGTGTGCTGATATGAGTATTTAGTGTGTTAATGTATGTTAGTGTGTGTTTGGGTGTGTTAATATGTGTGAATGGGTGTTTTAGAGTGTTAATGTGTGTGAGTGTGTGTTTTAGTGTGTTAACGTGTGTGAGTGTGTGTTTTAGTGTGTTAATGTGTGTGAGTGGGTTTTGTAGAGTGTTAATGTGTGTGAATGGGTGTTTTAGAGTGTTAATGTGTGTGAGTGTGTGTTTTAGAGTGTTAATGTGTGTGAGTGTGTGTTTTAGAGTGTTAATGTGTGTGTGTGTGTTTTAGAGTGTTAATGTGTGTGAGTGGGTGTTTTAGTGTGTTAATGCGTGTGAGTGGGTGTTTTAGAGTGTTATTGTGTGTGAGTGGGTGCTTTTGTGTGTTAATGTGCATGAGTGGGTGTTTTAGTGTGTTAATGTGTGTGAGTGTGTGTTTTAGTGTGTTAATGCGTGTGAGTGGGTGTTTTAGAGTGTTATTGTGTGTGAGTGGGTGCTTTTGTGTGTTAATGTGTGTGAGTGGGATTTGTAAAGTGTTATGTGTGTGAGTGGGTGTTTTAGAGTGTTAATGTGTGTGTGGCTGTTTTAGTGTGTTAATGTGTGTGTGTGGGTGTTTTAGAGTGTTAATGTGTGTGTGTGCTTGAATGCGTTACTGTGAAATTGCGTGTGTTAATGTGTGTGTATGTGTTTGTATTAATGTGTGTTAAATATGTTAATGTGTGTGTGTTTTAGTTTGCTCATGTGTTTGGGTGTTTGCGTTTTTTTTTTATATTTGTATTTGAGTGTGTTAATGTAAGTATCCTTGAGTGTGCTGATATGTGTATTTAGTGTGCTAATGTATGTTAGTGTGTGTTTGGGTGTGTTAATATGTGTGAATGGGTGTTTTAGAGTGTTAATGTGTGTGAGTGTGTGTTTTAGTGTGTTAATGTGTGTGAGTGTGTGTTTTAGTGTGTTAATGTGTGTGAGTCGGTTTTGTAGAGTGTTAATGTGTGTGAATGGTTGTTTTAGAGTGTTAATGTGTGTGAGTGTGTGTTTTAGTGTGTTAATGTGTGTGAGTGTGTGTTTTAGAGTGTTAATGTGTGTGAGTGTGTGTTTTAGAGTGTTAATGTGTGTGAGTGGGTGTTTTAGTGTGTTAATGCGTGTGAGTGGGTGTTTTAGATTGTTATTGTGTGTGAGTGGGTGTTTTAGAGTGTTATTGTGTGTGAGTGGGTGCTTTTGTGTGTTAATGTGCATGAGTGGGTGTTTTAGTGTGTTAATGTGTGTGAGTGGGATTTGTAAAGTGTTATGTGTGTGAGTGGGTGTTTTAGTGTGTTAATGTGTTCGATTGGATGTTTCAGAGTGTTAATGTGTGTGATTGGCTGTTTTAGAGTGTTAATGTGTGTGAGTGGGTGTTTTAGTGTGTTAATGTGTGTGTGGCTGTTTTAGTGTGTTAATGTGTGTGTGTGGGTGTTTTAGAGTGTTAATGTGTGTGTGTGCTTGAATGCGTTACTGTGAAATTGCGGTGTGTTAATGTGTGTGTATGTGTTTGTATTAATGTGTGTTAAATATGTTAATGTGTGTGTGTTTTAGTTTGCTCATGTCTTTGGGTGTTTGCGTTTTTTTTTATATTTGTATTTGAGTGTGTTAATGTAAGTATCCTTGAGTGTGCTGATATGTGTATTTAGTGTGCTAATGTATGTTAGTGTGTGTTTGGGTCTGTTAATATGTGTGAATGGGTGTTTTAGAGTGTTAATGTGTGTGAGTGTGTGTTTTAGTGTGTTAATGTGTGTGAGTGTGTGTTTTAGTGTGTTAATGTGTGTGAGTGGGTTTTGTAGAGTGTTAATGTGTGTGAATGGTTGTTTTAGAGTGTTAATGTGTGTGAGTGAGTGTTTTAGTGTGTTAATGTGTGTGAGTGTGTGTTTTAGAGTGTTAATGTGTGTGAGTGGGTGTTTTAGTGTGTTAATGCGTGTGAGTGGGTGTTTTAGAGTGTTATTGTGTGTGAGTGGGTGCTTTTGTGTGTTAATGTGCGTGAGTGGGTGTTTTAGTGTGTTAATGTGTGTGAGTGGGTTTTGTAGAGTGTTAATGTGTGTGAATGGGTGTTTTAGAGTGTTAATGTGTGTGAGTGTGTGTTTTAGTGTGTTAATGTGTGTGTGTGTGTGTTTTAGAGTGTTAATGTGTGTGAGTGTGTGTTTTAGAGTGTTAATGTGTGTGAGTGGGTGTTTTAGTGTGTTAATGCGTGTGAGTGGGTTGTTTTAGAGTGTTATTGTGTGTGAGTGGGTGCTTTTGTGTGTTAATGTGCGTGAGTGGGTGTTTTAGTGTGTTAATGTGTGTGAGTGTGTGTTTTAGTGTGTTAATGTGTGTGAGTGTGTGTTTTAGAGTGTTAATGTGTGTGAGTGTGTGTTTTAGTGTGTTAATGCGTGTGAGTGGTTGTTTTAGAGTGTTATTGTGTGTGAGTGGGTGCTTTTGTGTGTTAATGTGTGTGAGTGGGTGTTTTTAGTGTGTTAATGCGTGTGAGTGGGTGTTTTAGAGTGTTATTGTGTGTGAGTGGGGTGCTTTTGTGTGTTAATGTGCGTGAGTGGGTGTTTTAGTGTGTTAATGTGTGTGAGTGGGTTTTGTAGAGTGTTAATGTGTGTGAATGGGTGTTTTAGAGTGTTAATGTGTGTGAGTGTGTGGTTTTAGTGTGTTAATGTGTGTGAGTGTGTGTTTTAGAGTGTTAATGTGTGTGAGTGGGTGTTTTAGAGTGTTAATGTGTGTGAGTGGGTGTTTTAGAGTGTTAATGTGTGTGAGTGGGTGTTTTAGTGTGTTAATGCGTGTGAGTGGGTGTTTTAGAGTGTTATTGTGTGTGAGTGGGTGCTTTTGTGTGTTAATGTGCGTGAGTGGGTGTTTTAGTGTGTTAATGTGTGTGTGTGTGTGTTTTAGTGTGTTAATGTGTGTGAGTGTGTGTTTTAGTGTGTTAATGAGTGTGAGTGGGTTTTGTAGAGTGTTAATGTGCGTGAGTGGGTGTTTTAGTGTGTTATTGTGTGTGAGTGGGTGTTTTAGTGTGTTAATGTGTGTGTGGGTGTTTTATTGTGTTAATGTCTGTGAGTGGGTGTTTTAGTATGTTAATGTGTGTGACTGGGTGTTTTAGTGTGTTAATGTGTGTGAGTGGGTGTTTTAGTGTGTTAATGTCTGTGAGTGGGTGTTTTAGTGTGTTAATGTGTGTGAGTGGGTGTTTTAGTGTGTTAATGTGTGTGAGTGTGTGTTTTAGTGTGTTAATGTGTGTGAGTGTGTCCTTTAGGGTGTTAATGTGTGTGAGTGGGTGTTTTAGTGTGTTAATGTGTGTGTGCTTGAATGCGTTACTGTGAAATTGCGTGTGTTAATGTGTGTGTATGTGTTTGTATTAATGTGTGTTAATTATGTTAATGTGTGTGTGTTTTAGTTTGCTCATGTCTTTGGGTGTTTGCGTTTTTTTTTTATATTTGTATTTGAGTGTGTTAATGTAAGTATCCTTGAGTGTGCTGATATGTGTATTTAGTGTGTTAATGTATGTTAGTGTGTGTTTGGGTGTGTTAATATGTGTGAATGGGTGTTTTAGAGTGTTAATGTGTGTGAGTGTGTGTTTGTAGTGTGTTCATGTGTGTGAGTGTGTGTTTTAGTGTGTTAATGTGTGTGAGTGGGTTTTGTAGAGTGTTAATGTGTGTGAGTGTGTGTTTTAGAGTGTTAATGTGTGTGAGTGTGTGTTTTAAAGTGTTAATGTGTGTGAGTGGGTGTTTTAGTGTGTTAATGCGTGTGAGTGGGTGTTTTAGAGTGTTAATGTGTGTGAGTGGGTGTTTTAGTGTGTTAATGCGTGTGAGTGGGTGTTTTAGAGTGTTATTGTGTGTGAGTGGGTGCTTTTGTGTGTTAATGTGCGTGAGTGGTTGTTTTAGTGTGTTAATGTGTGTGAGTGTGTGTTTTAGTGTGTTAATGTGTGTGAGTGTGTGTTTTAGAGTGTTAATGTGTGTGAGTGTGTGTTTTAGAGTGTTAATGTGTGTGAGTGGGTGCTTTTGTGTGTTAATGTGCGTGAGTGGGTGTTTTAGTGTGTTAATGTGTGTGAGTGGGTTTTGTAGAGTGTTAATGTGTGTGAATGGGTGGTTTAGAGTGTTAATGTGTGTGAGTGTGTGTTTTAGTGTGTTAATGTGTGTGAGTGTGTGTTTTAGAGTGTTAATGTGTGTGAGTGTGTGTTTTAGAGTGTTAATGTGTGTGAGTGGGTGTTTTAGTGTGTTAATGCGTGTGAGTGGGTGTTTTAGAGTGTTATTGTGTGTGAGTGGGTGCTTTTGTGTGTTAATGTGTGTGAGTGGGTGTTTTAGAGTGTTATTGTGTGTGAGTGAGTGCTTTTGTGTGTTAATGTGCGTGAGTGGGTGTTTTAGTGTGTTAATGTGTGTGAGTTGGTTTTGTAGAGTGTTAATGTGTGTGAATGGGTGTTTTAGAGTGTTAATGTGTGTGAGTGTGTGTTTTAGTGTGTTAATGTGTGTTAGTGTGTGTTTTAGAGTGTTAATGTGTGTGAGTGTGTGTTTTAGAGTGTTAATGTGTGTGAGTGGGTGTTTTAGTGTGTTAATGCGAGTGAGTGGGTGTTTTAGAGTGTTATTGTGTGTGAGTGGGTGTTTTAGTGTATTAATGTGTGTGAGTGGGTGTTTTTAGTGTGTTAATGTGTCTGTCTGCTTGAATGCGTTACTGTGAAATTGCGAGTGTTAATGTGTGTGTATGTGTTTGTATTAATGTGTGTTAAGTATGTTAATGTGTGTGTGTTTTTAGTTTGCTCATGTGTTTGGGTGATTGATTGTGTTAATATATCTGTTTGAGTGTGTTAATGTAAGTATCCTTGAGTGTGCTGATATGTGTATTTAGTGTGTTAATGTATGTTAGTGTGAGTTTGGGTGTGTTAATATGTGTGAATGGGTGTTTTAGAGTGTTAATGTGTGTGAGTGTGTGTTTTAGTGTGTTAATGTGTGAGTGTGTGTTTTAGTGTGTTAATGTGTGTGAGTGGGTTTTGTAGAGTGTTAAGGTTTGTGAATGGGTGTTTTAGAGTGTTAATGTGTGTTAGTGGGTGTTTTTAGTGTGTTAATGTGTGTGTGTGTGTTTTAGAGTGTTAATGTGTGTGAGTGTGTGTTTTAGAGTGTTAATGTGTGTGAGTGGGTGTTTTAGTGTGTTAATGCGTGTGAGTGGGTGTTTTAGAGTGTTATTGTGTGTGAGTGGGTGCTTTTGTGTGTTAATGTGCGTGAGTGGGTGTTTTAGTGTGTTAATGTGTGTGAGTGGGTTTTTGTAGAGTGTTAATGTGTCTGAATGGGTGTTTTAGAGTGTTAATGTGTGTGAGTGTGTGTTTTAGTGTGTTAATGTGTGTGAGTGTGTGTTTTAGAGTGTTAATGTGTGTGAGTGTGTGTTTTAGAGTGTTAATGTGTGTGAGTGGGTGTTTTAGTGTGTTAATGCGTGTGAGTGGGTGTTTTAGAGTGTTATTGTGTGTGAGTGGGTGCTTTTTTGTGTTAATGTGCGTGAGTGGGTGTTTTAGTGTGTTAATGTGTGTGAGTGTGTGTTTTAGTGTGTTAATTTGTGTGAGTGTGTGTTTTTAGTGTGTTAATGTGTGTGAGTGGGTGTTGTACAGTGTTAATGTGTGTGAATTGGTGTTTTAGTGTGTTATTGTGTGTGAGTGGGTGTTTTAGTGTGTTAATGTGTGTGTGGGTGTTTTATTGTGTTAATGTCTGTGAGTGGGTGTTTTAGTGTGTTAATGTGTGTGATTGGGTGTTTTAGTGTGTTAATGTGTGTGAGTGGGTGTTTTAGTGTGTTAATGTCTGTGAGTGGGTGTTTTAGTGTGTTAATGTGTGTGAGTGGGTGTTTTAGTGTGTTAATGTGTGTGAGTGTGTGTTTTTAGTGTGTTAATGTGTGTGAGTGTGTGTTTTAGAGTGTTAATGTGTGTTAGTGTGTGTTTTAATGTGTTAATGTGTGTGAGTGGGTACTTTAGGGTGTTAATGTGTGTGAGTCGGTGTTTTTTAGTGTGTTAATGTGTGTGAGTGCTTGAATGTGTTAATGCGAATTTGCGTGTGTTAATGTGTGTGTATGTGTTTGTATTAATGTGTGTTAAGTATGCTAATGTGTGTGTGTTTTAGTTTGCTCATGTGTTTGGGTGTTTGAGTATGTTAATATATGTGTTTGAGTGTGTTAATGTAAGTATCCTTGAGTGTGCTGATATGTGTACTTAGTGTGTTAATGTGCGTTAGTGTGTGTTTGACTGTGTTAATGTGTGTGAGTGGGTTTTTTAGAGTGTTAATGTGTGTGGTTGGGTGTTTTAGTGTGTTAATGTGTGTGAGTAGGTGTTTTAGTGTGTTAATGTGTGTGAGTGGCTGATTTAGAGTGTTTATGTGTGTGAGTGTGCCTTTTAGTGTGTTAATGTGTGTGAGTGGGTTTTGTAGAGTGTTAATGTGTGTGGGTGGGCGTTTTTAGTGTTTTAATGTGTGTGAGTGGGTCTTGTAGAGTGTTAATGTGTGTGAGTGGATGTTTTAGTCTGTTAATGTGTGTGATTGGGTGTTTTAGATTGTTAATGTGTGTGATTGGGTGTTTTAAAGTGTTAATGTGTGTGAGTGGGTGTTTTCGTGTGTTAATGTGTGTGAGTGGGTGTTTTAGTGTGTTAATGTGTGTGTGTGTGTTTTAGTGTGTTAATGTCTGTCAGTGGGTGTTTTAGTGTGTTAATGTGTGTGAGTGTGTGTTTTAGTGTGTTAATGTCTGTGAGTGGGTGTTTTAGTGTGTTAATGTGTGTGAGTGTGTGTTTTAGTGTGTTAATGTGTGTGAGTGTGTGTTTTAGAGTGTTAATGTGTGTTAGTGTGTGTTTTAATGTGTTAATGTGTGTGAGTGGGTACTTTAGGGTGTTAATGTGTGTGAGTCGGTGTTTTAGTGTGTTAATGTGTGTGAGTGCTTGAATGTGTTAATGCGAATTTGCGTGTGTTAATGTGTGTGTATGTGTTTGTATTAATGTGTGTTAAGTATGCTAATGTGTGTGTGTTTTAGTTTGCTCATGTGTTTGGGTGTTTGAGTATGTTAATATATGTGTTTGAGTGTGTTAATGTAAGTATCCTTGAGTGTGCTGATATGTGTACTTAGTGTGTTAATGTGCGTTAGTGTGTGTTTGACTGTGTTAATGTGTGTGAGTGGGTTTTTTAGAGTGTTAATGTGTGTGGTTGGGTGTTTTAGTGTGTTAATGTGTGTGAGTGGGTGTTTTAGTGTGTTAATGTGTGTGAGTGGCTGATTTAGAGTGTTTATGTGTGTGAGTGTGCCTTTTAGTGTGTTAATGTGTGTGAGTGGGTTTTGTAGAGTGTTAATGTGTGTGGGTGGGCGTTTTAGTGTTTTAATGTGTGTGAGTGGGTCTTGTAGAGTGTTAATGTGTGTGAGTGGATGTTTTAGTCTGTTAATGTGTGTGATTGGGTGTTTTAGATTGTTAATGTGTGTGATTGGGTGTTTTAAAGTGTTAATGTGTGTGAGTGGGTGTTTTCGTGTGTTAATGTGTGTGAGTGGGTGTTTTAGTGTGTTAATGTGTGTGTGTGTGTTTTAGTGTGTTTTAATGTCTGTCAGTGGGTGTTTTAGTGTGTTAATGTGTGTGAGTGTGTGTTTTAGTGTGTTAATGTCTGTGAGTGTGTGTTTTAGTGTGTTAATGTGTGTGAGTGGGTGTTTTAGTGTGTTAATGTGTGTGAGTGGGTGTTTTAGTGTGTTAATGTGTGTGAGTGGGTGTTGTAGAGTGTTAATGTGTGTGAGTGGGTGTTTTAGTGTGTTAATGTGTGTGAGTGGGTGTTTCAGTGTGTTAATGTGTGTGAGTGGGTGTTTTAGTGAGTTAATGTGTGTGAGTGGGTGTTTTAGTGTGTTAATGTGTGTGAGTGGGTGTTTTAGTGTGTTAATGTGTGTGAGTGGGTGTTTTAGTGTGTTAATGTGTGTGATTGGGTGTTTTAAAGTGTTAATGTGTGTGAGTGGGTGTTTTAGTGTGTAAATGTGTTTGTATGTGTTTGTATTAATGTGTGTTAAGTATGTTAATGTGTGTGTGTTTTAGTTTGCACATGTCCTTGGGTGTTTGAGTGTGTTAATATATGTGTTTGAGTGTGTTAATGTAAGTATCCTTGAGTGTGCTGATATGTGTATTTAGTGTGTTAATGTATGTTAGTGTGTGTTTGGGTGTGTTATTATGTGTGAATGGGTGTTTTAGAGTGTTAATGTTTGTGAGCGGGTGTTTTAGTGTGTTAATGTGTGTGAGTGGGTGTTTTAGTGTGTTAATGTGTGTGAGTGGGTCCTTTAGGGTGTTAATGTGTGTGAGTGGGTGTTTTAGTGTGTTAATGTGTGTTAGTGTGTGTTTTACTGTGTTAATGTGTGTGAGTGGGTGCTTTAGGGTGTTAATGTGTGTGAGTGGGTGTTTTAGTGTGTTAATGTGTGTGTGTGCTTGAATGTGTTAATGCGAATTTGCGTGTGTTAATGTGTGTGTATGTGTTTGTATTAATGTGTGTTAAGTATGCTAATGTGTGTGTGTTTTCTCATGCCTTTGGTTGTTTGAGTTTGTTAATATATGCGTTTGAGTGTGTTAATGTAAGTATCCTTGAGTGTGCTGATATGTGTATTTAGTGTGTTAATGTGTGTTAGTGTGTGTTTGACTGTGTTAATGTGTGTGAGTGGGTGTTTTAGTGTGTTAATGTGTGTGTGAGTGGGTGTTTTAGTGTGTTAATGTGTGTGAGTGGCTGATTTAGGGTGTTAATGTGTGTGAGTGGGTGTTTTAGTGTGTTAATGTGTGTGAGTGGGTGTTTTAGTGTGTTAATGTGTGTGAGTGGGTGTTTTAGTGTGTTAATGTGTGTGAGTGGATGCTTTAGTGTGTTAATGTGTGTGAGTGGGTGTTTTAATGTGTTAATGTGTGTGAGTGGGTGTTTTAGTGTGCTAATGTGTGTGAGTGGGTGTTTTAGTGTGTTAATGTGTATGATTGGGTGTTTTAAAGTGTTAATGTGTGTGAGTGGGTGTTTTAGTGTGTAAATGTGTTTGTATGTGTTTGTATTAATGTGTGTTAAGTATGTTAATGTGTGTGTGTTTTAGTTTGCACATGTCTTTGGGTGTTTGAGTGTGTTAATATATGTGTTTGAGTGTGTTAATGTAAGTATCCTTGAGTGTGCTGATATGTGTATTTAGTGTGTTAATGTATGTTAGTGTGTGTTTGGGTGTGTTAATATGTGTGAATGGGTGTTTTAGTGTGTTAATGTGTGTGAGTGTGTGTTTTACTGTGTTAATGTCTGTCAGTGGGTGTTTTAGTGTGTTAATGTGTGTGAGTGTGTGTTTTAGTGTGTTAATGTCTGTGAGTGGGTGGTTTTAGTGTGTTAATGTGTGTGAGTGTGTGTTTTAGTGTGTTAATGTGTGTGAGTGTGTGTTTTAGAGTGTTAATGTGTGTGAGTGTGTGTTTTAGAGTGTTAATGTGTGTTAGTGTGTGTTTTAATGTGTTAATGTGTGTGAGTGGGTACTTTAGGGTGTTAATGTGTGTGAGTCGGTGTTTTAGTGTGTTAATGTGTGTGAGTGCTTGAATGTGTTAATGCGAATTTGCGTGTGTTAATGTGTGTGTATGTGTTTGTATTAATGTGTGTTAAGTATGCTAATGTGTGTGTGTTTTAGTTTGCTCATGTGTTTGGGTGTTTGAGTATGTTAATATATGTGTTTGAGTGTGTTAATGTTAGTATCCTTGAGTGTGCTGATATGTGTACTTAGTGTGTTAATGTGCGTTAGTGTGTGTTTGACTGTGTTAATGTGTGTGAGTGGGTTTTTTAGAGTGTTAATGTGTGTGGTTGGGTGTTTTAGTGTGTTAATGTGTGTGATTGGGTGTTTTAGTGTGTTAATGTGTGTGAGTGGCTGATTTAGAGTGTTTATGTGTGTGAGTGTGCCTTTTAGTGTGTTAATGTGTGTGAGTGGGTTTTGTAGAGTGTTAATGTGTGTGGGTGGGCGTTTTAGTGTTTTAATGAGTGTGAGTGGGTCTTGTAGAGTGTTAATGTGTGTGAGTGGATGTTTTAGTCTGTTAATGTGTGTGATTGGGTGTTTTAGATTGTTAATGTGTGTGATTGGGTGTTTTAAAGTGTTAATGTGTGTGAGTGGGTGTTTTCGTGTGTTAATGTGTGTGAGTGGGTGTTTTAGTGTGTTAATGTGTGTGTGTGTGTTTTAGTGTGTTTTAATGTCTGTCAGTGGGTGTTTTAGTGTGTTAATGTGTGTGAGTGTGTGTTTTAGTGTGTTAATGTCTGTGAGTGTGTGTTTTAGTGTGTTAATGTCTGTGAGTGTGTGTTTTAGTGTGTTAATGCGTGTGAGTGGGTGTTTTAGTGTGTTAATGTGTGTGAGTGGGTGTTGTAGAGTGTTAATGTGTGTGAGTGGGTGTTTTAGTGTGTTAATGTGTGTGAGTGGGTGTTTCAGTGTGTTAATGTGTGTGAGTGGGTGTTTTAGTGAGTTAATGTGTGTGAGTGGGTGTTTTAGTGTGTTAATGTGTGTGAGTGGGTGTTTTAGTGTGTTAATGTGTGTGAGTGGGTGTTTTAGTGTGTTAATGTGTGTGATTGGGTGTTTTAAAGTGTTAATGTGTGTGAGTGGGTGTTTTAGTGTGTAAATGTGTTTGTATGTGTTTGTATTAATGTGTGTTAAGTATGTTAATGTGTGTGTGTTTTAGTTTGCACATGTCCTTGGGTGTTTGAGTGTGTTAATATATGTGTTTGAGTGTGTTAATGTAAGTATCCTTGAGTGTGCTGATATGTGTATTTAGTGTGTTAATGTATGTTAGTGTGTGTTTGGGTGTGTTATTATGTGTGAATGGGTGTTTTAGAGTGTTAATGTTTGTGAGTGGGTGTTTTAGTGTGTTAATGTGTGTGAGTGGGTGTTTTAGTGTGTTAATGTGTGTGAGTGGGTCCTTTAGGGTGTTAATGTGTGTGAGTGGGTGTTTTAGTGTGTTAATGTGTGTTAGTGTGTGTTTTACTGTGTTAATGTGTGTGAGTGGGTGCTTTAGGGTGTTAATGTGTGTGAGTGGGTGTTTTAGTGTGTTAATGTGTGTGTGTGCTTGAATGTGTTAATGCGAATTTGCGTGTGTTAATGTGTGTGTATGTGTTTGTATTAATGTGTGTTAAGTATGCTAATGTGTGTGTGTTTTCTCATGCCTTTGGTTGTTTGAGTTTGTTAATATATGCGTTTGAGTGTGTTAATGTAAGTATCCTTGAGTGTGCTGATATGTGTATTTAGTGTGTTAATGTGTGTTAGTGTGTGTTTGACTGTGTTAATGTGTGTGAGTGGGTGTTTTAGTGTGTTAATGTGTGTGAGTGGGTGTTTTAGTGTGTTAATGTGTGTGAGTGGCTGATTTAGGGTGTTAATGTGTGTGAGTGGGTGTTTTAGTGTGTTAATGTGTGTGAGTGGGTGTTTTAGTGTGTTAATGTGTGTGAGTGGGTGTTTTAGTGTGTTAATGTGTGTGAGTGGATGCTTTAGTGTGTTAATGTGTGTGAGTGGGTGTTTTAATGTGTTAATGTGTGTGAGTGGGTGTTTTAGTGTGCTAATGTGTGTGAGTGGGTGTTTTAGTGTGTTAATGTGTATGATTGGGTGTTTTAAAGTGTTAATGTGTGTGAGTGGGTGTTTTAGTGTGTAAATGTGTTTGTATGTGTTTGTATTAATGTGTGTTAAGTATGTTAATGTGTGTGTGTTTTAGTTTGCACATGTCTTTGGGTGTTTGAGTGTGTTAATATATGTGTTTGAGTGTGTTAATGTAAGTATCCTTGAGTGTGCTGATATGTGTATTTAGTGTGTTAATGTATGTTAGTGTGTGTTTGGGTGTGTTAATATGTGTGAATGGGTGTTTTAGTGTGTTAATGTGTGTGAGTGTGTGTTTTACTGTGTTAATGTGTGTGAGTGGGTGCTTTAGTGTGTTAATGTGTGTGTGTGCTTGAATGTGTTAATGCGAATTTGCGTGTGTTAATGTGTGTGTATGTGTTTGTATTAATGTGTGTTAAGTATGCTAATGTGTGTGTGTTTTAGTTTGCACATGTCTGGGTGTTTGAGTGTGTTAATATATGTGTTTGAGTGTGTTAATGTAAGTATCCTTGAGTGTGCTGATATGTGTATTTAGTGTGTTAATGTATGTTAGTGTGTGTTTGGGTGTGTTAATATGTGTGAATGGGTGTTTTAGAGTGTTAAATGTGTGTGAGTGTGTGTTTTACTGTGTTAATGTGTGTGAGTGGGGTGCTTTAGTGTGTTAATGTGTGTGTGTGCTTGAATGTGTTAATGCGAATTTGCGTGTGTGTTAATGTGTGTGTATGTGTTTGTATTAATGTGTGTTAAGTATGCTAATGTGTGTGTGTTTGCTCATGTCTTTGGGTGTTTGAGTGTGTTAATATATGTGTTTGAGTGTGTTAATGTAAGTATCCTTGAGTGTGCTGATATGTGTATTTAGTGTGTTAATGTATGTTAGTGTGTGTTTGAGTGTGTTAATGTGTGTGAGTGAGTGTTTTAGTGTGTTAATGTGTGTGAGTGGGTGTTTTAGTGTGTTAATGTGTGTGAGTGGGTGTTTTAGTGTGTTAATGTGTGTGAGTGGGTTTTTTAGAGTGTTAATGTGTGTGAGTGGGTGTTTTAGTGTGTTAATGTGTGTGAGTGGGGTGTTTTAGTGTGTTAATGTGTGTGAGTGGGTGTTTTAGTGTGTTAATATGTGTGATTGGGTGTTTTAGTGTGTTAATGTGTGTGATTGGATGTTTTAGAGTGTTAATGTGTGTGATTGGATGTTTTAGATTGTTAATGTGTGTGAGTGGGTGTTTTTAGTGTGTTAATGTGTGTGATTGGATGCTTTAGAGTGTTAATGTGTGTGAGTGGGCGTTTTAGTGTGTTAATGTGTGTGAGTGTGTGTTTTACTGTGTTAATGTGTGTGAGTGGGTGTTTTAGTGTGTTAATGTGTGTGTTTGTGTGTTTCAGAGTGTTAATGTGTGTGATTGTGTGTTTTAGTGAGTAATTGTGTCTGAGTGGGTGTTTTAGAGTGTTAATGTGTGTGAGTGGGTGTTTTAGGGTGTTAATGTGTGTGAGGACTGATTTAGGGTGTTAATGTGTGTGAGTGTGCCTTTTAGTGTGTTAACGTGTGTGAGTGGGTTTTGTAGAGTGTTAATGTGTGTGGGTGGGCGTTTTAGTGTTTTAATGTGTGTGAGTGGGTGTTTTAGTGTGTTAATGTGAGTGTGTGCTTGAATGTGTTAATGCGAATTTGCGTGTGTTAATGTGTGTGTATGTGTTTGTATTAATGTGTGTTAAGTATGTTAATGTGTGTGTGTTTTAGTTTGCACATGTCTTTGGGTGTTTGAGTGTGTTAATGTAAGTATCCTTGAGTGTGCTGATATGTGTATTTAGTGTGTTAATATATGTTAGTGTGTGTTTGAGTGTGTTAATGTGTGATTGGGTGTTTTTAGAGTGTTAATGTATGTTAGTGTGTGTTTGAGTCTGTTAATATGTGTGATTGGGTGTTTTAGAGTGTTAATGTGTGTGATTGGGTGTTTTAGTGTGTTAATGATTGTGAGTTGGTGCTTTAGGTTGTT
>JANJGN010000033.1:2104978-2146152 GCA_026770705.1 Isurus oxyrinchus
ACACACGCACACACACGCACACATTCACATACAGACGCACACAGACACACACAAACACACACACACCACATTCACGCACAGACACACACAGACACACACAGACACGCGCACGCACACGCACACACACACACACATTCACATACAGGACACACACACACACGCGCACACACAGACACGCACAGACACGCGCGCACACACACACACACACATTCACGTACAGACACACACAGACACACACACACACGCGCGCGCACACACAAACACACACAGACACACACAGACAGGCACGCGCACACACATTCACATACAGACACACACACACACACAGCAGCAACAGCAACAACAGCAGCAGCAGCAGCAGCAAAGAGGACCAGCCGCTCTTGCACAAGGTGAGGTTGCATTCTGTTTCCGCTGTTTACACTGTCTGCCGGGGATGGTTTTTTTTTAAAATGTCGGTACCTTTCATTTTCAGTCTGGTGCTGTGCCTGCTCTTTAGCAGATCATCTTTAACCCACTCTGCACTCGTCAGTTGTGTGTGTGCGTGCGTGTGTGTGTGTGCGTGCGTGTGTGTGTGTGCGTGTGTGTGTGTGTGTGTGTGTGTGTGTGTGTGTGTGTGTGTGTGTGTGTGTGTGTGTGTGTGTGTGTGTGTGTGTGTGTGTGTGTGTGTGTCTGTGTGTGTGTGCGTTTGCGCGTTAAAATGGAAGGTCCGAGGTGAGATTATAACCCCGGAGAGAGGCAAGTGTGAGGTTCCACTAAGGGTATGGCCGGTAACTCTGCTAGAACTGGACTTGAGAGGCCCTCCCTCCCGCGACTGAGCCTCACTGCTCCTGGAGTCATGTTCTCTACCTGCTGATTGGGGAGAGAACAGCTGCAGGGGGGGTGGGGGTGGGGAGGGGGGTGGGGGGGTGCGGTGTGGGGGGGAAATGGCGGCGGCAACTGTAGTCGAATAGCCGGCTGCATGAGCGGACCCTCGAATGGAGGTCCCATTCAAGGGTGGTCGGGGAGGCTAATGGCACCTTGTGGAGTTGGCTGTCTAAAGCATGTGGGCAGGAAATGCAGGCAGCAGAGAAGAGAGATCTTACAGTGAGCTGAGAGACATCGGTAGTGATTCAGCAAGATGCATTAGAGTGCTTCCTTTACCCTTCATTAATGGCTGGAGTCACATAATATAAGCGTCACCATGTGTTAATGGGTTATTGATGTATACTCGGGAAAACCAGGGGAGTCAGTGACTGGAAATGAGACACATTCCTGATTCTTCCTGACCTCCAGTTGTTGACAGTTTCCTCACCAGTGTGCTGACCGGGCCTGAGCTCAGAGTCACATCTCAGAGCCGACAGGCACTTCAGTACAGAGGGTGCTTGTTCCAATGCTCACTACAGAGATCTTGACCGCACCCCCCACCATCCCCATAAGCCAGGCTGGTGATCAGCGGTGCCAGTGCTGAGGGAGTGCCGCACTGTCGGAGGGTCAGTACTGAGGGAGTGCCGCACTGTCGGAGGGTCAGTACTGAGGGAGTGCTGCACTGTCGGAGGGTCGGTACTGAGGGAGTGCTGCACTGTCGGAGGGTCGGTACTGAGGGAGTGCTGCATTGTCGGAGGGTCGGTACTGAGGGAGTGCCGCACTGTCGGAGGGTCTGTACTGAGGGAGTGCCGCACTGTCGGAGGGTCAGTACTGAGGGAGTGCTGCACTGTTGGAGGGTCAGTACTGAGGGAGTGCCGCACTGTCGGAGGGTCAGTACTGAGGGAGTGCCGCACTGTCGGAGGGTCAGTACTAGAAAGTACTGCACTGTCGGAGGGTCAGTACTAGAAAGTACTGCACTGTCGGAGGGTCAACACTGAGGAAGCGCGTCATTGTTCAAGGGTTAATATTGAGGGAGCGCAGCACTATCGGAGGATCAGTACAGAGGGAGCATCACATTGTCGGAGGCTCAGTACAGCAGTAGTGCTACATTGTCTGAGGGTCAGTACTGAGGGAACATTGCACTGTAGGAGGGTCAGTACTGAGGGAGTGCGGCACTGTATGAGGGTCTTTACTGAGGGAGCGCCGCAATGTCAGAGGGTCGGTACTGAGGGAGCAGCGTATTGTCATAGGGTCAGTACTGAGTGAGTGCTGCACTGTCGGAGGGTCAGTACTGAGGGAGTGCCGCACTGTCAGACGGTCAGTACTGAGGGAGTGCTGCACTGTTGGAGGGTCAGTACTGAGTGAGTGCCGCACTGTCGGGGGTTCAGTACTGAGGGAGTGCTGCAGAGTCAGAGGGTCAGTACTGAGGGAGTGCCGCACTGTTGGAGGGTCAGTACTGAGGGAGTGCTGCACTGTCAGAGGGTCAGTACTGAGGGAGTGCTGCACTGTCAGAGGGTCAGTACTGAGGGAGCGCTGCACTGTCAGAGGGTCAGTACTGAGAGAGTGCTGCACTTTCGGAGGGTCAGTACTGAGGCAGTGCTGCACTGTCGGAAGGTCAGTACTAAGGGAGTGCCGCACTGTCAGAGGGTCAGTACTGAGGGAGTGCTGCACTGTCAGAGGGTCAGTACTGAGGGAGTGCTGCACTGCCAGAGGGTCAGTACTGAGGGAGCATTGCACAGTCAGAGGGTCAGTACTGAGGGAGTGCCGCACTGTCGGAGGGTCAGAACTGAGGGAGTGCTGCGTCGGAGGATCAGTACTGAGGAGTACTGCCGTGTTGGAGGGTCAGTACTGATGGAGTGCTGCACTGTCAGAGGGTCAGTACTGAGGAGTGCTGCAGTGTTGGAGGGTCAGTACTGAGGGAGTGCTGCACTGTTAGAGGGTCGGTACTGAGGGAGTGCCGCACTGTCGGAGGGTCAGTACTGAGGGAGTGCTGCACTGTCGGAGGGTCAGTACTGAGGGAGTGCTGCGTCAGAGGGTCAGTACTGAGGAGTACTGCCGTGTTGGAGGGTCAGTACTGAGGGAGTGCTGCACTGTTGGAGGTTCAGTACTGAGGGAGTGCTGCACTGTCAGAGGGTCAGTACTGAGGAGTGCTGCACTATCAGAGGGTCAGTACTGATGGAGTGCTGCACTGTCAGAGGGTCAGCACTGAGGGAGTGCTGCAGTGTTGGAGGATCAGTACTGAGGGAATGCCGCACTGTCGGAGGGTCAGTACTGAGGGAATGCCGCCCTGTCAGAGGGTCAGTACTGAGGGAGTGCTGCACTGTCAGAGAGTTGGTACTGAGGGAGTGCTGCACTGTCAGAGGGTTGGAACTGAGGGAGTGCTGCACTGTCAGTGGGTTAGTACTGAGGGAGCACTGCACTGTCAGAGGGTCAGTACTGAGGAGTGCTGCAGTGTTAGGGGGTCAGTTCTGAGTGAGTGCTGCACTGTCAGAGGGTTGGTAAGGGTTGGTACTGAGGGAGTGCTGCACTGTCAGAGGGTCGGGTACTGAGGGAGTGCTGCACTGTCAGAGGGTCAGCACAGAGGAGTGCTGCAGTTTTGGAGGGTCAGTACTGAGGGAGTGCTGCACTTTCAGAGGGTCAGTACTGAGGAAGTGCTGCACTGTCGGAGGGTCAGTACTGAGGAGTGCTGCGGTGTTGGAGGGTCAGTACTGAGGGAGTGCCGCACTGTCGGAGGGTCAGTACTGAGGGAGTGCTGCACTGTCAGAGGGTCAGTACTGAGGGAGTGCTGCAGTGTTGGAGGGTCAGTACTGAGGGAGTGCCGCCCTGTTGGAGGATCAGTACTGAGGGAGTGCTGTACTGTCAGAGGGGTCAGTACTGAGGGAGTGCTGCACTGTCAGAGGGTCAGTACTGAGGAGTGCTGCAGTGTTGGAGGGTCAGTACTGAGGGAGCACTGCACTGTCAGAGGGTCAGTACTGAGGGAGTGCCTCACTTTCGGAGGGTCAGTACTGAAGGAGTGCCGAACTGTCGGAGGGTCAGTACTGAGGGAGTGCTGCACTGTCAGAGGGTCAGTACTGAGGGAGTGCTGGACTGTCAGAGGGTCAGTACTGAGGGAGTGCCGCACTGTTGGAGGGTCAGTACTGAGGAGTGCTGCAGTGTTGGAGGGTCAGTAGTGAAGGAGCATCGCACTGTCAGAGGGTCGGTACTGAGGGAGTGCCGCACTTTCGGAGGGTCAGTACTGAGGCAGTACTGCACTGTCGGAGGGTCACTACTGAGGAGTGATGCAGTGTTGATGGGTCAGTACTGAGGGAGTGCTGCACTGTTGGAGGGGTCTTTACTGAGGGAGTGCTGCACTGTCAGAGGGTCAGTACTGAGGAGTGCTGCAGTGTTGGAGGATCAGTACTGAGGGAGTGCCGTGCTGTCGGAGGGTCAGTACTGAGGGTTCTGTACTGTCAGAGGGTCAGTACTGAGGGAGTGCTGCACTGTCAGAGGGGTCAGTACTGAGGAGTGCTGCAGTGTTTAAGGGTCAGTACTGAGGGAGCACTGCACTGTCAGAGGGTCAGTACTGAGGGAGTGCCGCACTGTCAGAGGGTCAGTACTGAGGGAGTGCCGCACTTTCGGAGGGTCAGTACTGAGGGAGTGCCGCACTGTCAGAGGGTCAGTACTGAGGGAGTGCCGCACTGTCGGAGGGTCAGTACTGAGGAGTGCTGCCGTGTTGGATTGTCCGTACTGAGGGAGCACCGCACTGTCAGAGTGTCAGTACTGAGGGAGCACTGCACTGTCGGAGGGTCAGTACTGAGGGAGTGCTGCACTTTCGGAGGGTCAGTACTGAGGGAGTGCCGCACTGTCGGAGGGTCAGTACTGAGGAGTGCTGCAGTGTTGGAGGGTCAGTACTGAAGGAGCACCGCACTGTCAGAGGGTCAGTACTGAGGGAGTGCCGCAATGTCAGAGGGTCAGTACTGAGGGAGTGCCGCACTGTCGGAGTGTCAGTACGGAGGGAGTGCTGCACTGTCAGAGGGTCAGTACTGAGGGAGTGCCGCACTGTCGGAGGGTCAGTACTGAGGGAGTGCTGTACTGTCAGAGGGTCAGTACTGAGGGAGTGCTGCACTGTCAGAGGGTCAGTACTGAGGAGTGCTGCAGTGTTTAAGGGTCAGTACTGAGGGAGCACTGCACTGTCAGAGGGTCAGTACTGAGGGAGTGCCGCACTTTCGGAGGGTCAGTACTGAGGGAGTGCCGCACTGTCAGAGGGTCAGTACTGAAGGAGTGCCGCACTGTCAGAGGGTCAGTACTGAGGGAGTGCCGCACTGTCAGAGGGTCAGTACTGAGGGAATGCCGCACTTTCGGAGTGTCAGTACTGAGGGAGTGCCGCACTGTCGGAGGGTCAGTTCTGAGGGAGTGCCGCACTGTCGGAGGGTCAGTACTGAGCGAGTGCTGCACTCTCGGAGGGTCAGTACTGAGGGAGCGCTGCACTGTTGGAGGGTCAGTACTGAGGGAGTGCCGCATTGTCAGAGGGTCAGTACTGAGGGAGTGCTGCACTGTTGGAGGGTCTGTGCTCAGGAAGTGCTGCACTGTTGGAGGGTCAGTACTGAGGGAGTGCTGCACTGTCAGAGGGTCAGTACTGAGGGAGTGCTGCACTGTCGAAGGGTCAGTACTGAGGGAGTGCTGCACTGTCAGAGGGTCAGTACTGAGGGAGTGCTGCACTGTCAGAGGGTCAGTACTGAGGGAGTGCTGCACTGTCAGAGGTGGCATCGAACTAAGGCTCTCTTTGGCGGTTATGTTATCTTTCAATCATCATCATTGTAAAACACAGAAGGCCTGGTTATTATAGTTTTGCCTGTGGGAACATGCTGTGACCAAACTGGCTCCCACGTTTCCGACATTACAAAATGGCTACAGTTCAAAAGTACCTCATTGATTGTGAAGCTTCGGGATGTCCTGAGGTGGTGGAAGGTGTTCTAGAATTCCAGGTCTCTCTTTCCAGCTGCCGAACATTTTGATGCCCCACGTGGATTCTGGGTGGGGATTTCCCCAGGCTAGAATCTCGCTGTTATCAGAGAGAGAGAGAGAGAGAGACAGAGAGAGAGAGCGAGACAGAGCGAGAGAGAGACAGGGAGACAGAGAGAGAGATAGACAGAGAGAGACAGAGACAGAGAGAGAGACAGAGAGACGGAGAGACAGAGAGAGAGAGAGAGAGAGGCAGAGAGACAGAGAGAGAGAGACAGAAAGAGAGAGGGAGAGAGAGAGACAGAGAGAGAGAGAGAGACAGAGAGAGAGAGGGAGAGAGAGAGACAGAGAGAGAAATAGTGACAAAGAGACAGAGAGAGAGAGACAGAGAGAGAGAGAGTGAGACAGAGAGAGAGACAGAGAGACAGGGAGAGAGAGAGAGAGAGAGACAGCGAAAGAGATAGAGACAGAGAGAGAGACAGAGAGAGAGAGAGAGAGACAGACAGAGAGACAGAGAGAGAGAGACAGGGAGAGAGAGAGAGAGACAGAGAGACATGGAGAGAGAGAGAGAGACAGAGAGACAGAGAGACAAAGAGAGAGAGGGGGACAGAGAGAGTGACAGTGAGAGAGAGAGACAGAGACAGAGAGAGAGAGAGAGAGAGAGAGACAGAGAGACAGAGAGAGACAGAGAGAGAGAGAGACAGAGAGAGAGACAGAGAGACAGAGAGACAGAGAGGCGATTTTCATCACCTCTCAATCAGGGTCTGTGTAGGAGCCTGGTCCCCACTGATCAGCCCTGTCCATAACCCCCCTGGCCATCGCCCTGTTTCCTCTCCTGCTTCAATGCCACCTACTGTCTTCAGCCATGGCCTTGCAATGGCTCCCAGCGCCCTCCACCTGCTGGTGTCCCACCCCGGAGTCTAGACTGGGGGTTACCAGGGGTGTGCCAGGGACAGCAGAGGGATTCACTGGTCTGGGGCTCGCTGGTCGCTGGGGTGAGGGCTGATTATATTGTTAGCTTCCTCCCACCCTCGCTCCTCTTGACCAGGGCACTCTCGCCAGGCAGATCCAGGATCGCCATTCCTCAACCTGGACAGGTCCAGGATCATAACCCCCTGCTTCTAGACAGCCTGGGGAATCGGTTGTACTCAGCAGTTTAAAGGGACTGTACTGAATGTTTCAGCTGGGCCTGCTTTCTGCAATATTCCATGTTGTAGTTCCAGAGGCACTGAACAGGAATCTCCCCAGCCATCACCCCATTGACCCCCCCCCCCCTCCCAAACTGCCCCCAATTTCCCCACCCCCACCACCCCTTCACTGCACCACCCCCCATGCATCCCCTGCCCCCAGCACCCCCCCACCGCCCCGCCCCCCCCCCCCACCACCCCCCCCCCACCCCCAACCTCCTGTCCCACTTCCAAGATCTCTGTGCTCCTGCAGTTCTGGCCCCGATCGCTCCACCGTTGGCGACCGGGCCTTCGGCTGCCTAGGGCCCTAAGCTCTGGAATACCTTCCCTAAACTTCTCCATCTCACTCTCTCTCTCTCTCTCTCACACACCTTTAGGACAGACCTTAGACCTGACCTCTTTGACCAAGCTTTTGTTGAACCCTCCGGATATCTCCCAACGTGGCTCGGTGTCAAAGTTTTTGTCCGATTATGTAAACGTGACTCATGTCCCAAATGCCAACGACCCCCAAGCCTGAGGCCTACTTAGTTTCGCCAACCCTCCAGGGTTTGGCCTAGAAGTCTCCAAGAATGAAAGATGAATCCCCAAGACACTGCGAGATAAACCCAAGAGTGTTAAAAAAGTGGAATGCTTCCATTTCAATGTTTTGAACATTTATATAGATTAACGTATATATATATATATAGACATATTAGAGATGGGGGAAAGGTTGGATGTTTCACTGAAGTCAAGGATCATCCTATTGGATAACAAAGAATACGATTGACTTCTGATTGGCCTTGAGAAGGTGGGATGCTCTGATGGACATGTTGGGAGACCAATGGCAGGAGGACTACTGGGGTGGGGTAATTGGCAGTGCAGGAAATCATGTGATCAAACCTCCAGGACCATGTCCAAACTGGAGCTGGCAAAACCTCTCCTGAGGAGACCCAGATTACACTGCAGAAGCTGACAGTGCACCAGCTGAGCAATCTCCCCACCGCAGCCAAAATCCTCCCAGCCGCATTCCTAACGATTGAGCGAGTCATCACACTCAGCCTCAAAGCGACACCCCTCCAGGTCACTCACACACAACAAGAGAGCAGGGCCGCGAGTTGATTGAAGCCAGATTCATGTTGTATTTGGGCTCCGTCGAGTTGCACAGAAACAGGCCGTTCGGCCCATCTGCTCCAAGCTGGGGTTTCTGCTCCACACGAGCCTCCTCCTGAACCCCACCGCCACCCCCCCACCCCACCACCCGCCCCCCACCCCCCCCCACCTCCTCTACATCTCACCCTATCCCCATATCCTTCTATTCCTTTGTCCCTCCCTCGCGTGTTTATCCAGCTTCCCCTGAAGTGTCTCTACACGATTCACCTCAGCGAGTTCCACACTCTCCCCACTCTCTGGGCAAAGAGGTTTCTCCTGAATTCCCCGCTGGGATTTATAAGTGACTGTCTCAGCTACGAGGGCGATCCACACTTCCAGAGCCACATCGAGGTCCAAGGTCGCCAATGTCCTCTTATTGGACAGGATACCCGAAGAGAGAGAGAGAGACAGAGATTTTATCATGATGGCTCCTAATTCTGGCCAAGTGAAAACTAATTCTCTACACTGACCCTATCAAACACCTTTGGAGGTTCAAAGCCCTCGAGCAATGCTAGCCCCACCAACGCCACCCCCCGCCGCCTCCCCCTTCAGCCCCCAGCCTTCTCTCTTTGAGAGAAAGCAATCCATTCCTGTTCTACCGTTCCTGATAGTTACAACCTCTCAGCCCAGGTACGGTGCAGTTTACACTGAAAGAGAAGAAGTGGAATTTGCCGAGCATTCCAGTACGTTGTGTTTATACAGAGCCGGCAGGGAAATGGCTGCTCTCCCACCTGGATTTTTTGGGATGAGCACAGACATTCGCCTGATTGCCTCCCTCCCATTTGGAGCCCAGCGTTTGATGCACTAATAAAGAGTAATAGTGAGGGTAGCTGCCTGGGAATGGTCAAGTATTTAGGCCTGCGTTACACTCAGATAACCAGCTAGTTATTGTGTCACCAACAGCCCATTATAGTCAGGCCTGGCTGAGAAATCAGCAGTTAGATCACACAGAACCTCTCTTTATATCACAATTACTTAAACGGTTGAATAAGGTGCTAACCTTATGTGAAATGTCAGTGGCTGATCTGAACCATTTGTCAATTAGTGTCCTTCAGCCAGAGGGTAATAGATTCAGATCAGAATTATACCCAGTCTCAATGTAACAGGGTCAGTACTGAGGGAGTGCCGCACTGTTGGAGGGTCAGTACTGAGGGAATGCCGCACTGTCGGAGGGTCAGTACTGAGGGAGTGCTGCACTGTCAGAGGGTCAGTACTGAGGGAGTGCCGCACTGTTGGAGGGTCAGTACTGAGGGAGTGCTGCAATGTCAGAGGGTCAGTACTGAGGGAGTGCTGCACTGTCGGAGGGTCAGTACTGAGGGAGTGCCGCCCTGTCAGAGGGTCAGTACTGAAGGAGTGCCGCACTGGCAGAGGGTCAGTACTGAGGGAGTGTCGCACTGTCGGAGGGTCAGTACTGAGGGAGTGCAGCACTGTCGGAGGGTCAGTACTGAGGGAGTGTCGCACTGTCGGAGGGTCAGTACTGAGGGAGTGCAGCACTGTCGGAGGGTCAGTACTGAGAGAGTGCTGCACTGTCGGAGGGTCAGTACTGAGGGAGTGCCGCACTGTTGGAGGGTCAGTACTGAGGGAGTGCTGCACTGTTGGAGGGTCAGTAGTGAGGGAGTGCCGCACTGTCAGAGGGTCAGTACTGAAGGAGTGCCGCACTGGCAGAGGGTCAGTACTGAGGGAGTGTCGCACTGTCGGAGGGTCAGTACTGAGGGAGTGCAGCACTGTCGGAGGGTCAGTACTGAGGGAGTGTCGCACTGTCGGAGGGTCAGTACTGAGGGAGTGCAGCACTGTCGGAGGGTCAGTACTGAGAGAGTGCTGCACTGTCGGAGGGTCAGTACTGAGGGAGTGCCGCACTGTTGGAGGGTCAGTACTGAGGGAGTGCTGCACTGTTGGAGGGTCAGTAGTGAGGGAGTGCCGCACTGTCGGAGGGTCAGTACTGAGGGAGTGCCGTACTGTCAGAGGGTCAGTACTGAGGGAGTGCAGCACTGTCAGAGGATCAGTACTGAGGGAGTGCTGCACAGTTGGAGGTGTTGTCTGAGATGTTGAACTGAGCCTGTGTAAATGATCCCATGGTTTTTATATTGGTGAAGGGCGGGAGGAGTTCTGCTTTGTCTGGTTGGATGACCTTACTCCCTTAACCCTAACCCTAACCCTAACCCTAACCCTAACCCTAACCCTAACTCTAACCCTAACCCTAACCCTAACCCTAACCCTAACCCTAACCCTAACTCTAACCCTAACCCTAACCCTAACCCTAACCCTAACCCTAACCCTAACCTCCTTAACCCTAACCCTTACTCTAACTCTAACCCTAACCCTAACCCTAACTCTAACCCTAACCCTAACCCTAACCCTAACCCTAACTCTAACCCTAACCCTAACCCTAACCTCCTTAACCCTAACCCTTACTCTAACTCTAACCCTAACCCTAACCCTAACTCTAACCCTAACCCTAACCCTAACCCTAACCCTAACTCTAACCCTAACCTTACTCCCTTAACCCTAACCCTAACCCTAACTCTAACCCTAACCCTAACCCTAACTCTAACCCTAACCCTAACCCTAACCCTAACCCTAACCCTAACCCTTACTCTAACTCTAACCCTAACCCTAACCCTAACCCTAACTCTAACCCTAACCCTAACCCTAACCCTAACTCTAACCCTAACCCTAACCCTAACCCTAACCCTAACCCTAACCCTAACCCTAACCTCCTTAACCCTAACCCTTACTCTAACTCTAACCCTAACCCTAACCCTAACTCTAACCCTAACCCTAACCCTAACCCTAACCCTAACCCTAACCCTAACTCTAACCCTAACCCTAACCCTAACCCTAACCCTAACTCTAACCCTAACCCTAACCCTAACCCTAACTCTAACCCTAAACCTAACCCTAACCCTAACCCTAACCCTAACCCTAACTCTAACCCCTAACCCTAACCCTAACCCTAACTCTAACCCTAACCCTAACCATAACCCTAACCCTAACCCTAACCCTAACCCTAACCCTAACTCTAACTTTAACCCTAACTCTAACCCTAACCCTAACCCTAACCCTAACCCTAACCCTAACCCTAACCCTAACTCTAACCCCTAACCCTAACTCTAACCCTAACCCTAACCCTAACCCTAACCCTAACCCTAACCCTAACCCTAACCCTAACTCTAACCCTAACTCTAACCCTAACCCTAATTCTAACCCTAACCCTAACCCTAACTCTAACTCTAACCCTAACTCTAACCCTAACTCTAACCCTAACCCTAATTCTAACCCTAACTCTAACCCTAACCCTAATTCTAACCCTAACCCTAACCCTAACTCTAACCCTAACCCTAACCCTAACCCTAATTCTAACCCTAACCCTAACCCTAACTCTAACCCTAACCCTAACTCTAACCCTAACCCTAACCCTAACCCTAACCCTAACCCTAACTCTAACCCTAACTCTAACCCTAACCCTAATTCTAACCCTAACCCTAACCCTAACCCTAACCCTAACCCTAACTCTAACCCTAACTCTAACCCTAACCCTAATTCTAACCCTAACCCTAACCCTAACCCTAACCCTAACCCTAACCCTAACCCTAACCCTAACCCTAACTCTAACCCTAACCCTAACCCTAACTCTAACCCTAACCCTAACCCTAACCCTAACCCTAACCCTAACTCTAACCCTAACCCTAACTCTAACCCTAACCCTAACCCTAACTCTAACCCTAACCCTAACCCTAACCCTAACTCTAACCCTTATTCCCTCAAGAAACATCACCAAAGATAAACGGATTAGTCCATCATTCAGCTGATGAGTGACTGTGGGATCTTGCTGTGTATTGATTGGCTGCTGAACATTACAATCACCACACCTCTAAGGTGATTCATTGACCGTGAAGCGTTTTGGAGCATACTGTGGATGTGAACGGTGCTATAGGAATGCAAGTTCTTTCTTTAGCGTCTTGGTGATATTCCAGGAATGGTGGGCTTTGGGGGGATATGGGATTTGGGTCCGGTCTTGGCAAACCATTGCCGGATACTCTGTCACTAATGACACCAATATGTGGTCTACCCCTAGTGCGTCTCACAACAGGTAGTAACATCTTGCATCTACACAGCACTTTTAACATGGTGAATCAGCCCAGGCTGCTTCACAGCAATGCACTAGTGCAATAATAACACTGAGTCACATAGGGAGATACGAGGGGCAGGCAGTACATAGCTCAGTCAAAGAGGCTGATTTTAAAGAGTGTCCTCAAGGAGGAGAGAGGGAGGAGAGAGGGGGGAGAGAGGGGGGGAGAGAGGGGGGAGCGAGGGGGGGGAGAGAGAGGGAGAGAGGGAGAGAGGGAGGAGAGAGGGGGGAGAGAGGGAGGCAGAGAGGTTTAGGGAGGGAATTCCAGAACATAGGGCCCAGGCAGCTGAAGGCCCGGCTGCCAATGGTGGAGCGATGTTTGGCAGTGTGTTTAACCCCTTCAATACTGAATCAGCATTAGAGAGCTTAACCCCGTCAATACTGAGCCTGCATCAGAGTTTAATCCCTTCAATACTGAGCCTGTATCAGAGTTTAACCCCGTCAATACTGAGCCTGTATCAGAGTTTAACCCCGTCAATACTGAGACTGTATCAGAGTTTAACCCCTTCAATACTATGTTTGTATCAGAGAGTTTAACCCTTTCATCACTGAGCTTTTATCAGCATGTTTAACCCTTTCAGTTCTGAGGTAGGCTTAGACTGATTGATCCCTTCAGTGCCGTCTGTGAACCTCAATAATTATGTATTCCTTATTTACCGCTTCATTCTCTGATCTTCTACCTTTACTAATGTGGAGCAGCTTTTCTTTGTCTTCTATATTCTCGTGTTTCTCTGTATTTCTTACTCACTATTTTGCTCTTTGTCTGCCTCTGTCTCCTTCTCTCTGGCTAATATTGTTATCCAGTTTCTCCCTCCCTGTCTGATTTACCATCTCCTCCCTTTCTTGGTCTCTCTCTCTCTCTTTCCCTAGCTCTGTTACTTTCTGCTTCTCTCTGTTTTCTCTCTGTCTCTCTCTCTCTCTTGCTTTCCATGCGTTGTCTCTCTACGTCTCTGTTCTCTCCCCTTAGCGTGTGTGTGTGTGTGTCTCTCTCTCTCTCTCTTGCTTTCAGTGTGTTGTCTCTCTACGTCTCTCTGTTCTCTCCCCTTTGCGTGTGTGTGTGTGTGTGTGTGTCTCTCTCTCTCCCTCTCTCTCTCTCTGTCTCTCATACACACTCACACACACACACACACTTGAACTCCCTCGAAAGATAATGAAAAGCTTGTAGCCATGGAAACCCCATTCGTATTGTGCTTTGACTGACCCTAGTTTGTCAGGAAGTGGCTAGTTCCGCCAACAATCCTTCCAGATAACAACTGTACAGCACGGATTTCTGGGAATTCTGCCATAACCAACAGCCAGAACGGAATATATTTAAGATCAGACAAAAAAAAAATCAGGGTTGAGAAAAAGAAACCTTTTGGTTCTTAAGGCTATTTCTTCAATACCCCCTACTTTCTTGTTGAAGGCCTTCCCTTTAACATGCGACTCAATCCAAAGCCTTCAGCACCGGCTCCTGTACAGTCTGACGTCCCTGTGCCACTGATTTACAACTGGGGGGACTTCTGGCTATGCGGGCGCTTGCATGGCTGGGTCTGTGTGTGTGTGTGTGTGTGTGTGTCTGTGTGTGTGTGTGTGTGTGTCTATGTGTGTGTGTGTGTGTGTGAGTGTGTGTGTGTCTGTGTGTGTGTGTGTGTGTGTGTGAGTGTGTGTGTGTGTGTGTGTGTCTGTGTGTGTGTGTGTGTGTGTGTGTGAGTGTGTGTGTGTGTGTGTGTGTGTGTCTGTGTGTGTGTGTGTGTGTGTGTGTGTGTGTGTGTGTGTGTGAGTGTGTGTGTGTGTGTGTGTGTGTGTCTGTGTGTGTGTGTGTGTGTGTGTGTCTGTGTGTGTGTGTGTGTGTGTGTGTGTGTGTGTGAGTGTGTGTGTGTGTGTGTGTGTGTGTCTGTGTGTGTGTGTGTGTGTGTGTGTGAGTGTGTGTGTGTGTGTGTGTGTGTGTGTGTGTGTGTGTGTGTGTGTGAGTGTGTGTGTGTGTGTGTGTCTGTGTGTGTGTGTGTGTGTGTGTGTGTGTGTGTGTGTGTGTGTGAGAGTGTGTGTGTGAGTGTGAGTGTGTGTGTGTGTGTGTGTGTGTGTGTGAGTGTGAGTGTGTGTGTGTGTGTGTGTGTGTGTGAGAGTGTGTGTGTGAGTGTGAGTGTGTGTGTGTGTGTGTGTGTGTGTGTGTGAGTGTGAGTGTGTGTGTGTGTGTGTGTGATGCTGCGGACTCAGTACCGAAGGGGCGAATCCACAACCATATCCTGAATCCTGTTCACGTGAAAATTGGCACAGGTGGCTTCTGCTGCCTTCAACCTCCAAGCTGAGCCTTATGTTTGTGTGCTAACTCACTCCCGGTCTGCAGCCACCCCTCACCCCCCTCCCTGGCACGACCTTTCACATGGGGGATGTGGAGGGGGTGCCGAGGACATTGGCCAGGGTGTGTGGGGCTCAGTTTGCCTCATCCACTCCCTGTGGCAGAATTTTGAAAACAAAAAGCGCTCCTTCATTTGTTTGCCCATCTCTAATTGTCCCAGAGCTGAGTGGCTCGCCAGGCGTCTTCAGAGACAGCCAAGCTGCTGTGGGCCTGAAGTCTCAAGCCTTATGTAGGCCAGACCAGGTAAGGAAGGCAGATTTCCTCCCCCCTAAGGGCCATTGGTGAACCAGGTGGGTTCTTTTTGAACAACAATCGATGTCACGGTCACTGTGACTTGTTTTACATTCCAGATAATTAACTGAATTGCCAAGGTGGGATCTGAACCCACTGCCCCCAGAACATTAGCCTGGGCCTCTGGGTTCCTAGGTCTGGTGTCAGCCCCACTCCACCACTTTCTGGGTATAGAAGTTTCTCCTGAATTTCCTGTTGGATTTACTAGTGGCTGATGGTCCCTCGGTCTGGAATTCCCCACAAGTGGAAACATGTCACTACATCTACCCTATCAAACCCCCCTCTCGCGGGTCACCCCTCAGCCTCCTCTCTTCCACAGAGAGGAGTTCCAACTTGAAAACTCTTTCCTGACAGTCCTACAACCTCTCAGTTCTGGTACTGTCCTTTGTACCGCCTCCAGTGTCTCTCTTTCCATTTTTTGTGATGTGGAGACCGGAACTGTGCACAGTTCTCCCAGTGACGAACATCCAAGGTTAGCTTTTCCAAAAGTCCTGATGTTTGTGATCACTGCCTTGTCCCAAATATTCCTGAATATGCCAAAGAAAATTTTGGGGGCACATTGCTGCCAGGGAACTTTGGCTTGGTATGGTAAATTGTGGGTACAGTTCTGTCGCTATAGCAGTGGTTCTGGGTGTCCAGGGTGAGGGAGGCAGTTGTCATGATCTGGAATCCTCACGAGTTGTCCTCCATTAGGAGTAACAGCTTTCACACGTTGTTTCAATGAACACCAATGGATCCATCTGGTGTTCAACACTTACAGATGGGATGGGACCTCCTCTGTGTTGTGAAGATCTATGTTTTATGGACCTGTATTGTGATGACCTGTGTGGTGATGGGCCTGGTTAGTAAAAGGGCCTGTGTTGTTTTGGGAATGTGTTGTGCGTGGCTTGTGCTATGCTGGACCTGGGTAATGATGGACTTGATTCAGATTCATTTGTGCTGCTGTGTTGTTCTGGATCAGTGTTGCCATGGGTTTGTATTTCTTGGGCCTGTGTAATGGTGGACCTGGATTGTAATGGGTTTGTATTTTTTGGGCTTGTATAATAATGGACCTGTGTTGTAATGGGTTTGCATTTTTGGGCCTGAGTAATAATGGACCTGTGTTGTAATGGGTTTGTATTTTATGGGCCTGTGTAATGATGGACCTGTGTTGTAATGGGTTTGCATTTTTGGGCCTGTGTAATAATGGACCTGTGTTGTAATGGGTTTGTATTTTATGGGCCTGTGTAATGATGGACCTGTGTTGTAATGGGTTTGCATTTTTGGGCCTGTGTAATAATGGACCTGTGTTGTAATGGGTTTGTATTTTATGGGCCTGTGTAATGATGGACCTGTGTTGTAATGGGTTTGCATTTTTGGGCCTGTGTAATAATGGACCTGTGTTGTAATGGGTTTGTATTTTTTAGGCTTGTGTAATAATGGACCGGTGTTGTAATGGGTTTGTATTTTATGAGCCTGTGTTGTGATGGGCCTGTGTTGTGACAAGCCTGATTAGTATGGGGCCTGTGTTGTTTAGGGATTGTGTTGTGATTATTGCTATGTTGGACCTGGGTAATGATTGGTTTGATTCTTGTTGGCCTGTGTTGCTCTGAACCGGTGTTGTGAAGTGCATGTGTTTTTAGCTGGTGTTTTGATGTGCCTTTGTTGAGATGAGCTTGTATTATGATGGGCCTGTACCTGTGTTTCCATGGGCCATGGAATTGTGTTTGCATGTGCCTGTATTGCCATGGACCTGTGTTGCCATGGGCCTGCATTGCTATGGGCGTCTGTTGCCATGGACCTGCATTTCCATGGGCCTGTGTTGCCATGGGTCTGCATTGCCATGGACCTGCATTTCCATGGGCCTGCATTGCTATGGACCTGTGTTGCCATGGACCTGCATTTCCATGGGCCTGCATTGCCATGGACCTGTGTTGCCATTGGCCTGCATTGCTATGGACCTGTGTTGCCATGGGCCTGCGTTTCCATGGGCCTGTGTTGCCATGGACCTGCATTGCCATGGACCTGCATTTCCATGGGCCCGCATTGCTATGAACCTGTGTTGCCATGGACCTGCATTTCCATGGGCCTGTGTTGCCATGGGTCTGCATTGCCATGGACCTGCATTTCCATGGGCCTGCATTGCCATGGACCTGTGTTGCCATTGGCCTGCATTGCCATGGACCTGTGTTGCCATGGGCCTGTGTTTCCATGGGCCTGTGTTGCCATGGACCTGCGTTTTCATGGGCCTGCATTGCCATGGACCTGTGTTGCCATGGGTCTGCATTGCCTTGGACCTGCGTTTCCATGGGCCTGCATTGCTATGGACCTGTGTTGCCATGGACCTGCATTTCCATGGATCTGTGTTGCCATGGACCTGCGTTTCCATGGGCCTGCATTGCCATGGACCTGTGTTGCCATGGGCCTGCATTGCTATGGACCTGTGTTGCCATGGGCCTGTGTTGCCATGGACCTGCGTTTTCATGGGCCTGCATTGCCATGGACCTGTGTTGCCATGGGTCTGCATTGCCATGGACCTGCGTTTCCATGGGCCTGTGTTGCCATGGATCTGTGTTGCCATGGACCTGTGTTTCCATGGGCCTGCATTGTCATGGACCTGTGTTGCCATGGGCCTGCATTGCTATGGACCTGTGTTGCCATGGGCCTGTGTTGCCATGGTCCTGTGTTGCCATGGGCCTGTGTTGCCATGGGCCTGCGTTTCCATGGTCCTGTGTTGCCATGGGCCTGTGTTTCCATGGGCCTGCGTTGCCATGGGCCTGCGTTTCCATGGTCCTGTGTTGCCATGGGCCTGCGTTTCCATGGGCCTGTGTTGCCATTGGCCTGCGTTTCCATGGGCCTGTGTTGCCATGGGCCTGTGTTGCCATGGGCCTGCGTTTCCATGGACCTATGTTACCATGGAGAAGATGAAGAGAAGTGGGTAACTATCAAGGCTATGGAGGAGTGTTAGAGCTGAGGAGAGCTGAGATTAGTGATCTTGTTTCTCAGACTCTAATGTTAACTGGATCTGGTTAAATAAACAAATAGTTAAGATTTTATCAGAAATTATTTAATTACTAATTTTAAATCACACTCTCTCCAATTACCAATTTACCATTAGTTAAATAATTAAATAATCAGAGTAATGAATTAGATATGAGATAAATTAACATAAGCATAACACAGCAATTTTAAAGGCATCTGAATTTTTTTATTGAACGTTGGGATGTGGGTGTCGCTGGCTGGGTCAGCGTTTATTGCCCATCCCTAATTGCCCCTTGAGAAGGCGGTGGTGAGCTGCCTTCTTGAGCCGCTGCAGTCCATGTGGTGTAGGTACACCCACCATGCTGTTAGGGAGGGAGTTCCAGGATTTTGACCCAGCGACAGTGAAGGAACGGCCGATATATTTCCAAGTCAGGATGGTGAGTGGCTTTGAGGGGAACTTCCAGGTGGTGGTGTTCCCCGTGTGTCTGCTGCCCTTGTCCTTCTAGATGGCAGCGGTCGTGGGTTTGGAAGGTGCTGTCTAAGCAGCCTTGGTGAGTTCCTGCAGTGCATCTTGTAGATGGTACACACACTGCTGCTACTGTGCGTCGGTGGTGGAGGGAGTGAATGTTTGTGGATGTGGAGCCAGTCAAGCGGGGCTGCTTTGTCCTGGATGGTGTCGAGCTTCTTGAGTGTTGTGGGAGCTGCACTCATCCAGGCAAGTGGGGAGTATTCCATCACACTCCTGACTTGGGCCTTGTAGATGGTGGGACAGGCTTTGGGGAGTCAGGAGGTGAGTTATTCACCATAGAATTGCCAGCCTCTGATCTGTTCTTGTAGCCACAGTAGCTAGTGTCCTGATGGCCCTGTGCTGTGAGGGCCCCGTGTTGTGATATACTGTGTTGTGCAGGGTTTGTGCTGTGTGGGGCCTGTGCTGCGTAGGGTTTGTGTTGTGTGGGGCCTGTGTTGTGCGGGGTTTGTGTTGTTCGGAGTTAGTGTTGTGCAGGGCCTGTATTGTGTGGGGCCTGAATTGTGCAGGGCTTGTGTTGTGTGGGTTTGTGTTGTGCGGGGTTTGTGTTGTGCGGGGTTTGTGTTGTCTGGGTTTGTGTTGTGCGGGGTCTGTGTTGTGCAAGGTTTGTGCTTTGTGGGTCCTGTGTTGTGTGGGGTTTGTGCTGTGTGGGGTTTGTGTTGTGGAGGGCCTGTGTTGTGCTGGGTTTGTGTTGTGCGGGACCTGTGTTGTGCGGGGTTTGTGTTGTGCGGGGTTTGTGTTGTGCGGGGCTTGTGTTGTGCTGGGTTTGTGTTGTGTGGGGTTTGTGTTGTGTGAGGCCTGTGTTTGGCGAGGCCTGTGTCGTGTGGGGTTTGTGTTGCGCGGGGTTTGTGTTGTGCGGGGTTTGTGTTGTGCGGGGTTTGTGTTGTGTGGGGCCTGTGTTGTGCTGGGTTTGTGTTGTGCGGGGCCTGTGTTGTGCGGGGTTTGTGTTGTGCGGGGTTTGTGTTGTGCGGGGCTTGTGTTGTGCTGGGTTTGTGTGGTGTGGGGTTTGTGTTGTGCGGGGTTTGTGTTGTGTGGGGCCTGTGTTGTTGTTTGGGGTTTGTGTTGTGCGGTGCCTGTGTTGTCTGGGTTTGTGTTGTGCGGGGTCTGTGTTGTGCAAGGTTTGTGCTTTGTGGGTCCTGTGTTGTGTGGGGTTTGTGCTGTGTGGGGTTTGTGTTGTGGAGGGCCTGTGTTGTGCGGGGTTTGTGTTGTGCGGGGTTTGTGTTGTGCGGGGCTTGTGTTGTGCTGGGTTTGTGTTGTGTGGGGTTTGTGTTGTGTGAGGCCTGTGTTTGGCGAGGCCTGTGTCGTGTGGGGTTTGTGTTGCGCGGGGTTTGTGTTGCGCGGGGTTTGTGTTGTGCGGGGTTTGTGTTGTGCGGGGTTTGTTTTGTGTTGGGTTTGTGTTGTGCCGGGTTTATGTTGAGCGGGGTTTGTGTTGTGCGTGGATTGTGCTGTATGGGGCCTGTGTTGTGTGGGGTTTGTGTTGTGTGAGGTTTGTGTTGTGTGGGGTTTGTGCTGTGCAGGGTTGGTATTGTGAAGGGCCTGTTTAGTGCGTAGTTTGTCTTGTGCGGTGCCTGTGTTATGTGGGGTTTGTGTTGTGCGGGGACTGTGTTTTGAGGGGTTTGTGTTGTGCAGGGATTATGTTGTGCGGGGTTTGTGTAGTCTGGGGTTTGTGTTGTGTGGGGTTTGTTTTGTGCGAGGTCTGTTTTGTGCGGGGCCTGTATTGTGCAGGGCCTGTGTTTTGAGGGGTTTGTGTTGCCCGGGGTTTGTGTAGTCTGGGGTTTGTGTTGTGCGGTGTTTGTGTTGTGCGGGGTTTGTGTTATGCGGGGTTTGTGTTCTGCGGGGCCTGTGTTGTGCGGGGTTTGTGTTGTGTGGGGCCTGTGTTGTGCGGGGTTAGTGTTATGCGGGCCTTGTGCTCTGTGGGGCCTGTGCTGTGCGGGATTAGTATTGTGCATGGTTAGTGTTGTGCGGGGTTTGTGTTTTGTGGGGCCTGTGTTGTGCGGGGTTTCTGTTGTTCGGGGACTGTGTTGTGCGGGGTTGTTGTTGTCCGGGGCCTGTGTTGTGTGGGGTTTGTGTTGTGCGGGGCTGTGTTTGGCAGAGCCTGTGTTGTGCGGAGTTTGTGCTATGCAGGGTTTGTGTTGCACGGGGTTTGTGTTGTGTGGGATTTGTGTTGTGCGGGGTTTTTGTTGTGCGGGGTTTTTGTTTTGCGGGGCCTGTGTTGTGCAGGGTTTTTGTTGTGCAGGGCCTGTGTTATGTGGGGTTTGTGCTGTGCGGGGCCTGCGTTCTGTGGGGTTTGTGTTGTGCGGGGTTTGTGTTGTGCGGGGTTTGTGTTGTGCGGGGCCTGTGTAGTGCGGGGTTTGTGTTGTGCGGGGTTTGTGTTGTGCGGGGTTTGTATTGTGCCGGGTTTGTGTTGTGCGGGATTTGTGTTGTGCGGTGCCTGTGTTGTCCGGGGTTTGTGTTGTGTGGGGTTTGTGTTGGGCGGGGTTTGTGTTGTGCGGGGTTTGTGCTGTCCGGGGTTTTGTTGTGCGGGGTTTGTGTTGTGCGGGGTTTGTGTTGTGTGGGGTTTGTGCTATGTGGGGCCTGTGTTGTGCAGGGTTAGTCTTGTGCGGGTTTGTGTTGTGCGGGGTTTGTATTATTCACGGCCTGTGTTGTGCGGGGACCGTGTTAAGTGGGGTTTGTGTTGCGTGGGGTTAGTGTTGTGCGGGGTTAGTGTTCTCTGGGGTTTGTGTTGTGTGGGGCCTGTGTTGTGCGGGTTTGTGTTGTGCGAGGTTTGTGTTGTGTGGGGCCTGTGTTGTGCGGGGCCTGTGATGTGCGGGGTTTGTGTTGTGCGATGCCTGTGTTGTGTGGGGTTTGTGTTGTGCGGGGTTTATGTTTTGCGAGGTTTGTGTTGTGCGGGGCCTGTGTTGTGTGGGGTTTGTGTTGTATGGGGACTGTGTTGTGTGGGGTTTGTGTTGTCCGGGTACCGTGTTGTGCGGGGTTAGTGTTTTGGGGGTCTGTGTTGTGGGGGTTTGTGTCGTGCGGTGCCTGTGTTATGTGGGGTTTGTGTTTTGCGGGGTTTGTGTTGTGCGGGGCCTGTGTTTTGCGGGGCCTGTGTTGTCCGGGGCCTGTGTTGTGCGGGGTTTGTGTTGTCCGGGGCCTGTGGTGTGCGGTGTTAATGTTTTGGGGGGCTGTGTTGTGCGGGGTTTGTGTTGTGCAGGGCCTGTGTTGTGCGGGGTTTGTGTTGTGCGGGGCCTGTGTTGTGTGGGGCCTGTGTTATGCGGGGTTTGTGTTGTGCAGGGTTTGTGTTGTGCGGGGCCTGTGATGTGCGGGGTTTGTGTTGTGCGGGGCCTGTGTTGTGCGGGGCCTGTGTTGTGCGGCGTTTGTGTTGTGTGGGGTTTGTGCTGTGCGGAGTTTGTGTTGCGCTGGGTTTCTGTTGTGCGGGGCCTGTTTTGGGCAGGGTTTGTGTTGTGTAGGGTTTGTGTTGTGCGAGGTTTGTGTTGTGCGGGGTTTGTGTTATGTGGGGCCTGTGTTGTGCAGGGTTAGTGTTGTGCGGGTTTGTGTTGTGCGGGGTTTGTATTATGCACGGCCTGTGTTGTGCGGGGACCGTGTTAAGTGGGGTTTGTGTTGTGTGGGGTTAGTGTTGTGCGGGGTTAGTGTTCTCTGGGGTTTGTGTTGTGTGGGGCCTGTGTTGTGCGGGTTTGTGTTGTGTGAGGTTTGTGTTGTGCGGGGCCTGTGTTGTGCAGGGTTTGTGTTGTGTGGGGCCTGTGTTGTGCGGGGCCTGTGTTGTGCGGGGTTTGTGTTGTCCAGGGCCCGTGTTGTGCGGGGTTAGTGTTTTGGGGGTCTCTGTTGTGCGGGGTTTGTGTTGTGCGATGCCTGTGTTGTGCGGGGTTTGTGTTGTGCGATGCCTGTGTTGTGCGGGGTTTGTGTTGTGCGGGGTTTATGTTTTGCGAGGTTTGTGTTGTGCGGGGCCTGTGTTGTGTGGGGTTTGTGTTGTGTGGGGTTTATGTTTTGCGAGGTTTGTGTTGTGCGGGGCCTGTGTTGTGTGGGGTTTGTGTTGTATGGGGACTGTGTTGTGTGGGGTTTGTGTTGTCCGGGGCCCGTGTTGTGCGGGGTTAGTGTTTTGGGGGTCTGTGTTGTGGGGGTTTGTGTCGTGCGGTGCCTGTGCTATGTGCGGTTTGTGTTTTGCGGGGTTTGTGTTGTGCGGGGCCTGTGTTTTGCGGGGCCTGTGTTGTCCGGGGCCTGTGTTGTGCGGGGTTTGTGTTGTGCAGGGCCTATGTTGTGTGGGGCCTGTGTTATGCGGGGTTTGTGTTGTGCGGGGCCTGTGTTGTGTGGGGACTGTGTTGTGCGGGATTAGTGTTTTGGAGGGCTGTGTTGTGCGGGGTTTGTGTTGTATGGGGACTGTGTTGTGCGGGGTTTGTGTTGTGTGGGGACTGTGTTTTGCGGGGTTTGTGTTGTGTGGGGCCTGTGTTGTGCAGGGTTTGTTTTGTGTGTGGCCTGTGTTGTGCGGGGACTGTGTTGTGCGGGGTTTGTGTTGTGCGGGATTTGTGTTGTGCGGGGCCTGTGTTGTGTGGGATTTGTGTTGTCCGGGGCCCGTGTTGTGCAGGATTAGTGTTTTGGGGGTCTGTGTTTTGCGGGGTTTGTGTTGTGCAGTGCCTGTGTTGTGTGGGGTTTGTGTTTTGGGGGGCTGTGTTGTGTGGGGCCTGTGTTGTGCGGGGTTAGTGTTTTGTGGGGTTTGTGATGTGCGGGGCCTGTGTTTTGCGGGGTTTGTGTTGTCCGGGGCCTGTGGTGTGCGGTGTTAATGTTTTGTGGGGCTGTGTTGTGCGGGGTTTGTGTTGTGCAGGGCCTGTGTTGTGCGGGGTTTGTGTTGTGCGGGGCCTGTGTTGTGTGGGGCCTGTGTTGTGCGGGGACTGTGTTGTGCGGGGTTTGTGTTATGCGGGGTTAGTGTTGTGTGGGGACTGTGTTGTGCGGGGTTTGTGTTGTGCGTGGCCTGTGTTGTGCGGGGACTGTGTTGTGCGCGGTTTGTGTTGTGCGGAGCCTGTGTTGTGCAGGGTTTGTGTTGTGTGGGGCCTGTGTTATGCGGGGACTGTGTTGTGCGGGGTTTGTGTTGTGCAGGGCCTGTGTTGTGTGGGGTTTGTGTTGTGCGGGGTTTGTGTTGTGCGGGGCCTGTGTTGTGTGGGATTTGTGTTGTCCGGGGCCTGTGTTGTGCGGGGTTTGTGTTGTCCGGGTACCGTGTGGTGCGGGGTTAGTGTTTTGGGGGTCTGTGTTGTGCGGGGTTTGTGTTGAGCGGTGCCTGTGTTGTGCGGGGTTTGTGTTTTGTGGGGTTTGTGATGTGCGGGGCCTGTGGTGTGCGGTGTTAATGTTTTGTGGGGCTGTGTTGTGCGGGGTTTGTGTTGAGCGGTGCCTGTGTTGTGCGGGGTTTGTGTTTTGTGGGGTTTGTGATGTGCGGGGCCTGTGTTGTGCGGGGTTTGTGTTGTCCGGGGCCTGTGGTGTGCGGTGTTAATGTTTTGTGGGGCTGTGTTGTGCGGGGTTTGTGTTGTGCGGGGCCTGTGTTGTGCGGGGTTTGTGTTGTGCGGGGACTGTGTTGTGCGGGGTTAGTGTTGTGCGGGGCCTGTGTTGTGCGGGATTAGTGTTGTGTGGGGACTGTGTTGTGCGGTGTTAATGTTTTGTGGGGCTGTGTTGTGTGGGGATTGTGTTGTGCGGGGCCTGTGTTGTACGGGGTTAGTGTTGTGCGGGGCCTGTGTTGTGTGGGGCCTGTGTTGTGCAGGGACTGTGTTGTGCGGGGCCTGTGTTGTGTGGGGCCTGTGTTGTGCGGGGACTGTGTTGTGCAGGGTTTGTGTTGTGCGGGGCCTGTGTTGTGCGGGGACTGTATTGTGGGGGTTTGTGTTGTGCGGGGCCTGTGTTGTGTGGGGTTTGTGTTGTGCGGTGCCTTTGATGTGCGGGGTTTGTGTTGGGCGGGGTTTGTGTTTTGCGGGGTTTGTGTTGTGCGGGGCCTGTGTTTTGCGGGGTTTGTGTTGTCCGGGGCCTGTGTTGTGCGGGGTTTGTGTTGTCCGGGGCCTGTGTTGTGGGGGGTTTGTGTTGTGCGGGGCCTGTGTTGTGTGGGGCCTGTGTTATGCGGGGTTTGTGTTGTTCAGGGTTTGTGTTGTGCGGGGCCTGTGTTGTGCGGGGTTTGTGTTGTGCGGTGCCTGTGTTGTGCGGGGACTGTGTTGTGCGGGGTTTGTTTTGAGCGGGGTTTGTGTTGTGCGGGGTTAGTGTTGTGCGGGGCTTGTGTTGTGCGGGGTTAGTGTTGTGTGGGGACTGTGTTGTGCGGGGTTTGTGTTGTATGGGGACTGTGTTGTGTGGGGCCTGTGTTGTGCGGGAACTGTGTTGTGCGGGGTTTGTGTTGTGCGGGGTCTGTGTTGTGCAGGGTTTGTGTTGTATGGGGCCTGTGTTGTGCGGGGACTGTGTTGTGCGGGGTTTGTGTTGTGCGGGGTTTGTGTTGTCCGGGGCCTGTGTTTTGCGGGATTTGTGGTGTCCGGGGCCTGTGTTGTTCGGGGTTTGTGTTGTCCGGGGCCTGTGTTGTTCGGGGTTAGTGTTGGGCGGGGTTTGTGTTGTGCGGGGCCTGTGTTGTGTGGGGTTTGTGTTGGGCGGGGTTTGTGTTTTGCGGGGTTTGTGTTGTGCGGGGCCTGTGTTGTGGGGGGTTAGTGTTTTGGGGGGCTGTGTTGTGCGGGGTTTGTGTTGTGCGGGGCCTGTGTTGTGTGGGGTTTCTGTTGTGTCGGGCCTGTGTTGTGTGGGGCCTGTGTTATGCGGGGTTTGTGTTGTGCAGGGTTTGTGTTGTGCGGGGCCTGTGTTGTGCGGGGCCTGTGTTGTGCGGGGTTTGTGTTGTGCAGGGCCTGTGTTGTGTGGTGCCTGTGTTGTGTGGGGCCTGTGTTATGCGGGGTTTGTGTTGTGCGGGGCCTGTGTTGTGCGGGGTTTGTGTTGTGCGGGGCCTGTGTTGTGTGGGGTTTCTGTTGTGTCGGGCCTGTGTTGTGTGGGGCCTGTGTTATGCGGGGTTTGTGTTGTGCAGGGTTTGTGTTGTGCGGGGCCTGTGTTGTGCGGGGCCTGTGTTGTGCGGGGTTTGTGTTGTGCAGGGCCTGTGTTGTGTGGTGCCTGTGTTGTGTGGGGCCTGTGTTATGCGGGGTTTGTGTTGTGCGGGGCCTGTGTTGTGCGGGGTTAGTCTTGTATTTACCAGTAAGTAATATTTCTCAACTGACATGACTGACAAACGCGGTATGTGGTGATCCAGCTTGAGAAATATTTTAATTGCTGTTAAGCTCTTTGAGATATTCTAAGGTCATGAAAGAAGGTGCTATATAAATGCAAGTCTTTATTGTTTTCTATCTGTGGTAGAAACATTAACTGGATTTGTCAAATGTCCTGTACCCAGCGACTGTGTTTAGTTACATATCGACGGAGTGTGAAATTCCTCTGGGTACAGCAAAGCATTAAAATTCTCATCCTTGATCTTAAATCCCAGCACGGCCTCACCTTTCACTCCTCCTGTAACCACCTCCAGTCCTACAACCCTCCCTATCTCTGTAACCTCCTCCAGCCCCTACAACCCTCCCTATCTCTGTAACCTCCTCCAGCCCCTACAACCCTCCCTATCTCTGTAACCTCCTCCAGCCCCTACACCCTCCCTATCTCTGTAACCCCCTCCAGTCCCTACAACCCTCCCTATCTCTGTAACCCCCTCCAGTCCCTACAACCCTCCCTATCTCTGTAACCTCCTCCAGCCCCTACAACCCTCCCTATCTCTGTAACCTCCTCCAGCCTCTACAACCCTCCCTATCTCTGTAATCTCCTCCAGCCCCTACAACCCTCCCTATCTCTGTAACCTCCTCCAGCCCCTACACCCTTCCCTATCTCTGTAACCTCCTCCAGCCCCCACAACCCTCCCTATCTCTGTAACCTCCTCCAGTCCTACAGCCATCCCTATCTCTGTAACCTCCTCCAGCCCCCTAGAACCCTCCCTATCTCTGTAAACTCCTCCTGCCCCTACAACCCTCCCTATCTCTGTAACCTCCTCCAGCCCCTATAACCCTCCCTATCTCTGTAACCTCCTCCAACCCCCAAAACCCTCCCTATCTCTGTAACCTCCTCCAGCCTCTACAACCCTCCCTATCTCTGTAACCTCCTCCAGGCCCTACAACCCTCTCTATCCCTGTAACCTCCTCCAGCCCCTACAACCCTCCCTATCTCTGTAACCTCCTCCAGGCCCTACAACCCTCCCTATCTCTGTAACTTCCTTCAGCACCTACAACCCTCCCTATCTCTGTAACCTCCTCCAGCTCCAACAAGCCTCATCATCTCTGTAACCTCAACCAGCCCCTACAATCCTCCCTATTCTGTTACCTCCTCCTGCTCCAACAAGCCTCATCATCTCTGTAACCTCCTCCAGTCCTACAGCCAGCCCTATCTCTGTTACCTCCTCCAGCCCCTAGAACCCTCCCTATCTCTCTAACCTCCTCCAACCCCCAAAACCCACTCTATCTCTGTATCCTCCTCCAGACCCTACAACCCTCCCTATCTCTGTAAACTCCACCAGTCCCTACAACCCTCCCTATCTCTATAACCTCCTACAGTCCCTGCAACCCTCCCTATCTCTGTAAACTCCTCCTGCCCCAACAAGCCTCATCATTTCTGTAACCTCCTCCAGCCCCTACAACCCTCCCAATCTCTGTAACCTGTAGGGGCTGTAGGAGGTTACAGAGATAGGGAGAGTTGCAGGGGCTGGAGGAGGTTACAGAGATAGGGAGGGTTGTAGGGGCTTCAGGAGGTTACAGAAATAGGGAGAGTTGTAGGGGCTGGAGGAGGTTATAGAGATATGGAGGGTTGTCGGGGCTGGAGGAGGTTACAGAGATAGGGAGGAGTATAGCGGCTGGAAGAGGTTACAGAGATAGGGAGGGTTGTAGGGTCTGGAGGAAATACAGAGATAGGGAGGTTGTAGGTGCTGGTGGAGGTTACAGAGATAGGGAGGGTTGTAGGGGCTGGAGGGGGTTACAGAAATAGGGAGGGTTGTAGGGGCTGGTGGAGGTTATAGAGATAGGGAGGGTTGTAGGAGCTGGAGGAGGTTACAGAGATAGGGAGGGTTGTAGGGGCTGGAGGAGGTTATAGAGTTAGGGAGGGTTGTAGGGGCTGGAGGAGGTTATAGAGATAGGGAGGGTTGTAAGAGCTGGAGGAGGTTACAGAGATAGGGAAGGTTGTAGGGGCTGGAGGAGGTTACAGAGATAGGGAGGGCTGTAGGGGCTGGAGGAGGTTACAGAGATAGGGAGGGTTGTAGCGGCTAGAGGAGGTTACAGAGATAGGGCGAGTTGTAGGGGCTGGAGGAGGTTACAGAGATAGGGAGGGTTGTAGGGGCTGGAGGAGGTTACAGAGATAGGGAGGGGTGTAGGGGCTGGAGGAGGTTACAGTAATAGGGAGGGTTGTAGGGGCTGGAGGAGGTTACAGAGATAGGGAGGGTTGTAGGGGCTGGAGGAGGTTACAGAGATAGGGAGGGGTGTAGGGGCTGGAGGCGGTTACAGAGATAGGGAGGGGTGTAGGGGCTGGAGGAGGTTACAGAGATAGGGAGGGTTGTAGGGGCTGGAGGAGGTTACAGAGATAGGGAGGGGTGTAGTGGCTGGAGGAGGTTACAGAGATAGGGAGGGGTTTAGTGGCTGGAGGAGGTTATAGAGATATGGAGGGGTGTAGGGGCTGGAGGACGTTACAGAGATATGGAGGGTTGTAGGGGCTGGAGGAGGTTACAGAGATAGGGAGCGGTGTAGGGGCTGGAGGAGGTTACAGAGATAGGGAGGGTTGTAGGGGCTGGAGGAGGTTACAGAGATAGGGAGGGGTGTAGGGGCTGGAGGAGGTTAGAGATAGGGAGGGGTGTCGGGTCTGGAGGAGGTTACAGAGATAGGGAGGGTTGTAGGGGGCTGGAGGAGGTTACAGAGATAGGGAGGGGTGTCGGGTCTGGAGGAGGTTACAGAGATAGGGAGGGTTGTAAGGACTGGAGGAGGTTAACGAGATAGGGAGGGTTGTAGGGGCTGGAGGATGTTACAGAGATTGGGAGGGGTGTAGGGGCTGGAGGAGGTTACAGAGATAGGGAGGGGTGTAGGGGCTGGAGGAGGTTACAGAGATAGGGAGGGTTATAGGGGCTGGAAGAGGTTACCGAGATAGGGAGGGTTGCAGGGGCAGGAGGAGGTTACAGAGATAGGGAAGGGTGTAGGTGCTGGAAGAGGTTACAGAGATTGGGAGGGTTGTAGGGTCTGGAGGAGGTTACAGAGATAGGGAGGGTTGTTGGTGCTGGAGGAGGTTACAGAGTTAGGGAGGGGTGTAGGGGCTGTAGGAGTTTACAGAGATAGGGAGGGTTGTAGGTGTTGGAGGGGGTTACAGAGATAGGCAGGGTTGTTGAGGCTGGAGGAGGTTACAGAGATAGGGAGGGTTGTAGTGGCTGGAGGACCTTACAGAGATAGGGAGGGTTGAAGGGGCTGGAGGAGGTTACATTGATAGGGAGGGTTGTAGGGGCTGGAGGAGGTTACAGAGATAGGGAGGGATGTAGGTGTTGGAGGAGGTTACAGAGATAGGGAGGGTTGTAGGGACTGGAGGAGGTTACAGAGATAGGGAGGGTTGCAGGGACTGGAGGATGTTACAGAGATAGGGAGGGTTGTAGGGACTGGAGGAGGTTACAGAGATAGGGAGGGTTGTAGGGACTGGAGGAGGTTACAGAGATAGGGAGGGGTGTACGGGCTGGAGGTGGTTACAGAGATAGGGAGAGTTATAGGGACTAGAGGGGGTTACAGATATAGGGAGGTTTGTAGGGGCTGGAGGAGGTTACAGAGATAGGGAGGTGTGTAGGGGCTGGAGGAGGTTACAGAGATAGGGAGGGTTGTAGGGGCTGGAGGAGGTTAGAGAGTTAGAGAGGTTTGTAGGGGCTGGAGTTGGTTACAGAGATAGGCAGGGTTGTAGGGGCTGGAGGAGGTTACAGAGATATGGAAGGGTGTAGGGGTTGGAGGAGGTTACAGAGATAGGGAGGGTTGTAGGGGCTGGACGAGGTTACAGAGATAGGGAGGGGTGTAGGGGCTGGAGGAGGTTACAGAGATAGGGAGGGTTGTAGGGGCTGGAGGAGGTTACAGGGATAGGGAGGGTTATAGGGGCTGGAGAAGGTTACAGAGATAGGGAGGGTTGCAGGGCCAGGACGAGGTTACAGAGATAGGGAGGGGTGTAGGGGCTGGAGGAGGTTAAAGAGATAGGGAGAGGTGTAGGGGCTGGAGGAGGTTACAGAGATAGGGAGGGGTGTAGGGGCAGGAGGATGTTACAGGGATAGGGATTGTTATAGGGGCTGGAGGAGGTTACAGAGATAGGGAGTGTTGCAGGGGCAGGAGGAGGTTACAGAGATAGGGAGGGGTGTAGGGGCTGGAGGAGGTTACAGAGATAGGGATGGTTGCAGGGGCAGGAGGAGGTTACAGAGATAGGGAGGGGTGTAGGGGCTGGAGGAGGTTACAGAGATAGGGAGGGTTGCAGGGGCAGGAGGAGGTTACAGAGATAGGGAGGGGTGTAGTGGCTGGCTGAGGTTACAGAGATAGGGAGGGTTGTAGGGGCAGGAGGAGGTTACAGATAGGGAGGGGTGTAAGGGCAGGAGGAGGTTACAGAGATAGGGAGGGGTGTAGGGGCAGGAGGAGGTTACAGAGATAGGGAGGGGTTTAGGGGCAGGAGGAGCTTACAGAGATAGGGAGGGGTGTAGGGGCAGGAGGAGTTTTCAGAGATCGGAAGGGGTGTAGGGGCAGGAGGAGGTTACAGAGATCGGGAGGGGTGTAGGGGCTGGAGGAGCTTACAGAGATAGGGAGGGGTGTAGGGGCTGGAGGAGGTTACAGAGATAGGGATGGTTGCAGGGGCAGGAGGAGGTTACAGAGATAGGGAGGGGTGTAGGGGCTGGAGGAGGTTACAGAGATAGGGAGGGTTGCAGGGGCAGGAGGAGGTTACAGAGATAGGGAGGGGTGTAGTGGCTGGCTGAGGTTACAGAGATAGGGAGGGTTGTAGGGGCTGGAGGAGGTTACAGAGATAGGGAGGGTTGTAGGGGCTGGAGGAGGTTACAGATAGGGAGGGGTGTAAGGGCAGGAGGAGGTTACAGAGATAGGGAGGGGTGTAGGGGCAGGAGGAGGTTACAGAGATAGGGAGGGGTTTGGGGGCAGGAGGAGGTTATGGTGATAGGGAGGGGTGTAGGGGCTGGAGGAGGTTACAGAGATAGGGAGGGGTGTAGGGTCTGGAGGAGGTTACAGAGATAGGGAGGGGTGTAGGGGCTGGAGGAGGTTACAGAGATAGGGAGGGGTGTAGGAGCTGGAGGAGGTTACAGAGATAGGGAGGGTTGTAGGGATTGGAGGAGGTTACAGAGATAGGGAGGGGTGTAGGGATTGGAAGAGGTTACAGAGATAGGGAGGGTTGTAGGGATTGGAGGAGGTTACAGAGATAGGGAGGGGTGTAGGGATTGGAGGAGGTTACAGAGATAGGAAGGGGTGTAGGGATTGGAGGAGGTTACAGAGATAGGAAGGGGTGTAGGAGCTGGAGGAGGTTACAGAGATAGGGAGGATTGTAGGGGCTGGAGGAGGTTACAGAGATAGGGAGGGTTGTAGGGGCTGGAGGAGGTTACAGAGATAGGGATGGTTGCAGGGGCAGGAGGAGGTTACAGAGATAGGGAGGGGTGTAGGGGCTGGAGGAGGTTACAGAGATAGGGAGGTTTGCAGGGGCAGGAGGAGGTTACAGAGATAGGGAGGGGTGTAGTGGCTGGCTGAGATTACAGAGATAGGGAGGATTGTAGGGGCAGGAGGAGGTTACAGATAGGGAGGGGTGTAAGGGCAGGAGGAGGTTACAGAGATAGGGAGGGGTGTAGGGGCAGGAGGAGGTTACAGAGATAGGGAGGGGTTTAGGGGCAGGAGGAGCTTACAGAGATAGGGAGGGGTGTAGGGGCAGGAGGATTTTACAGAGATAGGGAGGGGTGTAGGGGCTGGAGGAGATTACAGAGATCGGGAGGGGTGTAGGAGCTGGAGGAGGTTACAGAGATAGGGAGGGTTGTAGGGGGCTGGAGGAGGTTACAGAGATAGGGAGGGGTGTAGGGGCTGGAGGAGGTTACAGAGATAGGGAGGGTGTAGGGGCTGGAGGAGGTTACAGAGATAGGGAGGGGTGTAGGGGCTGGAGGAGGTTACAGGGATAGGGGGGCCAAATCTCTGGAATTCCCTCCCTAAACCTCTCCGCCTCCCACTCCCCCTTTAAGACGCTCCTTAAAACCGAGCTCTTTAACTAATCGTTTCTCTGTCCTACTTTCTTCTGATGACTCGCTATCACAGGAAGTGAGTAACACGGATACCCCACGGGCAGTGGTGGAGGTGAACAGTATCGTTAGATTTAAGGGGCAAGCTGGTTAAACACCTGAGGGAGAAAGGACTTGGAGGGAGAAGTGGATTTGGGTTTGATGGAGACGGGGTTGGGAGGAGGCTGGTGTGGAGCAGAAACACCAGCACGGAGCAGATGGGCCGAATGGCCTGTTTCTGTGTTAGAAATACTATATAATTCTATGTGGCTGAGTGTCAGGTTTTCTTTGACAATCAATCCTGCAAAGTACCTTTTTGCTATGAGAGGCGAAATATTGATGCAAGTTGCCACGTAGATTTTTTTTTTAACCCAAGTAATTAATTGATAAATGGGGATAACTCCGGCTTTGAATCCCGAGTGGATTAAAGCCAATGGCTCGGCCACGCACTTGCAGAGGTGTGCTCGCCATTGTAACCCAGCTCACACACGCATGGTGACTGAGGGAGCTGAGATGGTTGGCATTCTGACTGCACCTGTGACGTAGCGCCAAGCAGAGCTGACTGTGCTCTGCCAGGCTACATCTCAACATACACACAGACACACAGACACACATACACATACAGACATAAATAGACACACACACATACACAAGTACAAACAGACACACACACAAACACACCCGCTGACAGACACACACACACACATACAGACATAAACAGACACACACACAGACACACACACACATACACACACACACACACACACTCACACACACATACTGACATAAATAGACACACACACTGACAGACACACACACATACACAAGTACAAACAGACACACACACAAACACACCCGCTGACAGACACACACACATACAGACATAAACAGACACACACACAGACACACACACACACGTACACAAGTACAAACAGATACATATACAAACACACACAAACAAGCACAAACAGATACATACACAGACACACATAAACATACAGGTACACGCAGACACACACACAGATGCACAGCCACACACATGCACAGACACACACACACGCAGACACACAGACACACACACAGACAAATACACACAGACACACACATAGAGACATACACAGAGACACACACAGACACACACGCAGATGCACAGCTACACACACACGCAGACGCACAGAGACAAACAGATGGAGACAAATACACGCAGACACACGCACACACAGACACGCACAGTCTCACACACACAAAAACATACACACACGCAAACACAAACACACATACAGACGTGAACACACACAAACATAGACACACAAGCACAAACGCACACGCAGACACACACACACACACGCACTCTTCACCTATGTACAACACATACGCACACACAGAGACAGACACACATTTCGCACGCACACAGATAACCCAGAAACCCGTTCATTTAACTTCCTGCCAGCTCTCACCTTAATGCAAAACCTGCTCACCCTTCTCGCCTCTTCCCCAACGCCCCCTGCAAACCCCCTCCACCCACCCCCCGCAACTTACAGGCCGCAAACCCCCTCCACCCCGATTCTTTTGAAGAGAGGCCGTTGTGTTTAAACCGGAATAACGCAGAGCCTGTTGTGTTTGTTGCTGGCCACTCGGTTGAAAGGTCAGAGATTTGAGCACATGATTGAGACTGACAGTCCAGCGGGGCACTGAGGCTGGGAGGGGAGCTGATTGTACAAAAGGCCTCATCTGGCTTACTCAGGTGACTTGTCAAAAAAAATAAAACCTAATGTGCAGCTTAAAGGGCTGAGATGTCCCGATCCAGCGTTTATAGCTCGATCGATAACTCTATGGAGACCTCTTTATCTCTTAGGGACCGTACGATGTGTAAATTAGCACTAAATACAGTCAGCCCACCCCCCACCCCCCCCACCACCCCGTCCCCAGAAACAATTATTTGGCGTCACGCACTGAATTTGAAAGGCACAGTTTAACACAAGCCCCCCCTTTTTCCCTCTGAGCTCCAGAAATTGCTGATTCATGCTGAGTTGATTCATTCAGCTTCGAAACTGAGATCAATAGGGTTTTTTTGTGTGTGTGTGTGTGTGTGTTGCTGTGAGGAGTATTTTCTTTCAAGTGTGTCTCCGCGCACCTTCTATTCCCTCCCCTTTCAGGGATACTGGGAATTATTTCTAGCTGATTATCCGCTCATTCAGAGCCACATCACGAGGGCTCCTTCTCTGGCCAACAAGTCCTGGACCCAGAGCGGTAGGGACACCACCCTCGGCACCACATGACCTCCACATCATGGCTTATCGAGGGATACGGAGCGCAAAGGGGTGAATGGTGCTGAGGTTCAGAGCAGCGATGTTCTGGTTGAATAGCAGAACGGGCTCGAATGGCTGAATGGCCTCCTCCTGTCCCACACCCAAGTGGGCGGATGTTGAGTGCGAGGTCAATGCTGACAGGAGACTCAGGCATCAGCAATCACCGATTCCAGCGTTCGCCCACTGTCCACACACTCACACACACATATTCACACACACACACTCACACACACTCACACACACACACACACACACTCACACACACTCACACACACACACTCACACACACACACACACACTCACACACACTCACACACACACACACACACACACTCACACACACCACTCACACACACACACACACACACACACACACACATACACACACACTCACACACACTCAGACACACACACACACACACTCACACACTCAGACACACTCACACACACACACACACACTCAGACACACTGACACAAACACGCACTCACATGCACAAAACTCTCAGACACACTGACACACACACATATGCACACTCATGCATGCACTCACACAACACACACACAAACACACTCACACTGACGCACACTCACTCACACACAAACGCACTCACATACACGCTCAGACGCACTGATGCACACTCACTCACACAAGCACACACACACACACACACCCAGACGCACTGATGCACACTCACTCACACAAGCACACACACACACACTCACATACACACTCAGACACACTGATGCACACTCACTCACACAAGCACACACGCACACACACACTCAGACATACTGATGCACACTCAGACACACAAGAACACACACACACACACACCCAGACGCACTGATGCACACTCACTCACACAAGCACACATGCACACACACGCACCCAGATGGACTGATGCACACTCACTCACACAAGCACACACACACAAACACACTCACATACACACTCAGACACACTGATGCACATGCACTCACACAAGCACACAGGCACAAATATATTCACACACAAACATACACACACCCAGACGCACTGACACGCACTCACTCACACAAGCACACACACACATGCACACTCACACACACCAACGCTCAAACGTACACACACTCTCACACAACACACGCACCCTCACATTCACACATTCACATGCACAAACACACACGGGCCTGAATTTCCAGCTTGGCGGGTGGGCGGGCGCGATTGGCTGGCTAGGAATCAGCCGGAAAACGGACCGCCCACCACAATCGCTGGCCAATTAACGGGCAGTCAGTGTGAAATCCCACTGGAACGCTCAGCGCTGCCGGAGTGGGGGTGGGAAGAGGGCGATGATGTGGACACGGGAGTGGGTCAGCACTGACAGGAAGGTCCCTGAAGGCAGAGAGATGTCTCAGGGAGCTGAAGACCTGAAACAGCAAAAATAAAAGCTTCAGTAGCTGAAAAAATGTGTCCTTGCATCATAATCAGTCACCGGAAAGGTTAGCGAAGGAAAATGCTGCCTAAGAAATTTATTTATATTCCATTTCATCACCGAAATCTCATCCCACCCGTGCATGAGGTTTGATGAAACATGCGAAGTCTGCTTGGCCAATTCAGCTGTCCGTCACCCTACACGGGTGTGTAAAATAAAGGACAATTGTGCCGTTAATGGGTTTAACTATCCGCGTAATTGTCGGCGGCAGCGTTTCCGACTTTTGCACCGACCGAAATATCGCCCGATACAATTACACACACTCACACACACTCACACCCCAGATACAATTACACACACTCGCACCCCAGATACAATTACATGCACTCACACACACTCACACCCCAGATACAATTACACACACTCACACACACTCACACCCCAGATACAATTACACACACTCACACACACTCACACCCCAGATACAATTACACACACTCACACCCCAGATACAATTACACACACTCACACACACTCACACCCCAGATACAATTACACACACTCACACACACTCATACCCCAGATACAATTACACACACTCACACACACTCATACCCCAGATACAATTACACACACTCACACACACTCACACCCCAGATACAATTACACAGACTCGCACACACTCACACCCCAGATACAATTACACACACTCACACACACTCACACCCCAGATACAATTACACACACTCACACACACTCACACCCCAGATACAATTACACACACTCACACACACTCACACCCCAGATACAATTACACAGACTCGCACACACTCACACCCCAGATACAATTACACACACTCACACACACTCACACCCCAGATACAATTACACACACTTGCACACTCACACCCCAGATACAATTACACACACTCGCACACACTCACACTCCAGATACAATTACACACGCTCGCACACACTCACACCCCAGATACAATTACAAACACCCTTCACACTTGCACCCCAGATACAATTACACACACTCACACACACTCATACTCCAGATACAATTACACATACTCGCACACACTCACACCCCAGATACAATTACACACACTCGCACACACTCACACACCAGATACAATTACACACACTCGCACACACTCATACCCCAGATACAATTACACACACTTGCACACTCACACCCCAGATACAATTACACACACTCGCACACACTCACAGCCCAGATACAATTACACACACTCGTACACACTCACACCCCAGATACAATTACACACACTCTCACACACTCGCACCCCAGATATAATTACACATGCTCGCACACACACTCACACCCAAGATACAATTACACACACTCGCACACACTCACACCTCAGATACAATTACACACACTCACACACACTCACACCCCAGATACAATTACACACACTCGCACACACTCACACCCCAGATACAATTAAACACACTAGCACACACTCACACCCCAGATACAATTACACACACTCACACCCCAGATACAATTACACACACTCGCACACACTCACACCCCAGATACAATTACACACTCACACACACTCACACCCCAGATACAATTACACACACTCGCACACACTCACACCCCAGATACAATTACACACACTCGCACACACTCACACCCTAGATACAATTACACAGACTCGCACACACTCACACCCCAGATACAATTACACATACTCGCGCACACTCACACCCTAGATACAATTACACACACTCGCACATACTCACACCCCAGATACAATTACACACACATGCGCACACTCACACCCCAGATACAATTACACACACTTGCACACACTCACACCCCAGATTCAATTACACACACTCACACACACTCACACCCCAGATACAATTACACACACTCGCACACACTCTCAGCCCAGATACAATTACACACACTTGTACACACTCACACCCCAGATACAATTACACACACTCTCACACACTCACACCCCAGATACAATTACACACGCTCGCACACACACTCACACCCAAGATACAATTACACACACTCGCACACACTCACGCCCCAGATACAATTACATGCACTCGCACACACTCACACCCCAGATACAATTACACACACTCGCCCACACTTACACCCCAGATACAATTACACACACTCGCACACACTCACAACCCAGATTCAATTGCACACACTCGCACACACTTGCACCCCAGATACAATTACACACACTCACACACATTTACACCCCAGATACAATTATACACACTCACACACATTTACACCCCAGATACAATTACACACACTCGCACACACTCACACCCCAGATACAATTACACACACTCACACACACTTGCACCCCAGATTCAATTACACACACACACACACTTACACCCCAGATACAATTACACACACTCGCACACACTCACACCCCAGATACAATTACACACACACACACACTCACACCCCAGATACAATTACACACACTCACACACACTCACACCCCAGATACAATTACACACACTCACACACTTACACCCCAGATACAATTACACACACTCACACACACTCACACCCCAGATACAATTACACACACTCGCACACACTCACACCCCAGATACAATTACACACACTCACACACACTCACACCCCAGATACAATTACACACACTCACACACACTCACAGCCCAGATACAATTGCACACACACACACACACTCACACCCCAGATACAATTACACACACTCACACACACTCACACCCCAGATACAATTACACACACTCACACACACTCACACCCCAGATACAATTACACACACTCGCACACACACTCACACCCCAGATACAATTACACACACTCGCACACACTCGCACACACATGCTCATGCATGGAGTGGCCCACCGATTCACACAAACACACTTACATACAAACGCACACACCCATTCACATGGACATACAGAGTGACACACTTGCACATGAACACACATACACACTCGCGTGCACAGCATCCACATGTACATCTACACATACATGCACACACATACACATTCACATACACGTATGCACAATTTCCAGTTGGACTTTCTAATGACCTCAGGCAGTAACTATGGACAATTCCCCATGGCGAGGCTGATCCTTCCTAGCAGATAACAGAGTGAGGCACCAGTGTTGGCTGTGGGTTTACAGGTGCTTTGCGATCCCTCCCTTAGCCTCACAGCCTCACTAACCATGAGGACGTGGGCTCTCAGCTGGTAGTGACACCGGCAGTTTAGTGACACGAGACGCTGCTTCCTCTTTCTGAAACTTTGCTGTTGGATTTCAGTGGCTGCTCTTGTGGGTTGGAAAGTCTTGACGTCATTTTTGATGATGGATCACCATTTTGGTCATGATTGGTATCGACTTCCATTGTGTTGATGTTAATAGAGTCTGGAGAGTAACGTGTGGAGAGTGACGTGTGGAGAGTGATGTGCGGAGAGTGACATGTGGAGAGTGACGATGGGAGAGTGACGTGTGGGAGAGTGACGTGTGGAGAGTGACGTGTGGGAGATTGACATGTGGTAGTGTGACGTGTTGAGAGTGACGTGTGGAGAGAGACGTGTGGGAGAGTGACGATGGGAGAGTGACGTGTGGGAGAGTGACGTGTGGAGAGTGACGTGTGGAGAGTGACGTGTGGGAGATTGACATGTGGTAGTGTGACGTGTTGAGAGTGACGTGTGGAGAGTGACGTGTGGAGAGTGACGTGTGGAGAGTGACGTGTGGAGAGTGACGTGTGGAGAATGAGGTGTGGAGAGTGACATGTGGAGGTTGACGTGTGGTGAGTGACATGTGAATAGTGACGTGTGGAGAGTGACATGTGGAGAGTGATTTGTGGATGGTGACGTGTGGAGAGTGACATGTGGGAGTGTGACGTGTGGGAAAGTGACGTGTGGAGAGTGACGTGTGGAGGTTGACGTGTGGAGAGTGCCATGTGGAGAGTGACGTGTGGAGAGTGACATGTGAAGAGTGACGCGTGGAGAGTGACGTGTGGGAGAGTGACGTGTGGAGAGTGACGTGTGGAGGTTGACGTGTGGAGAGTGACATGTGGAGAGTGACGTGTGGAGAGTGACTTGTGGAGAGTGACGTGTGGAGAGTGACATGTGGAGAGTGACGTGTGGAGAGTGACGTGTGGAGAGTGACGTGTGGAGAGTGACATGTGGAGAGTGACGTGTGGAGAGTGACGTGTGGAGAGTGACATGTGGAGAGTGACATGTGGAGAGTGACGTGTGGGAGAGTGACGTGTGGAGAGTGACGTGTGGAGAGTGACATGTGGAGAGTGACGTGTGGAGAGTGACATGTGGAGAGCGACGTGCGGAGAGTGACGCGTGGAGAGTGACGCGGGCAGAGTGACGTGTGGGAGATTGACATGTGGTAGTGTGACGTGTTGAGAGTGACGTGTGGAGAGTGACGTGTGGAGAGTGACATGTGGAGAGTGACGTGTGGAGGTTGACGTGTGGAGAGTGACGTGTGGAGAGTGACGTGTGGGAGAGTGACGCGTGGAGAGTGACGTGTGGAGAGTGACGTGTGGAGAGTGACGTGTGGAGAGTGACGTGTGGAGAGTGACGTGTGGGAGAGTGACGTGTGGAGAGTGACGTATGGGAGATTGACATGTGGTAGTGTGACGTGTTGAGAGTGACGTGTGGAGAGAGACGTGTGGGAGAGTGACGTGTGGAGAGTGACATGTGGGAGATTGACATGTGGGAGTGTGACGTGTGGAGAGTGACGTGTGGAGAGTGACGATGGGAGAGTGACATGTGGATGGTGACGTTTGGAGAGTGATGAGTGGGAGAGTGACGTGTGGAGGTTGACGTGTGGAGAGTGACGTGCGGAGGGTGACGTGCGGAGAGTGACATGTTGGAAAGTGACGTGTGGGAGAGTGACGTGTGGAGAGTGATGTGTGGAGAGTGACATGTGGAGAGTGACATGTGGAGAGTGACGTGTGGAGAGTGACATGTGGAGAGTGACGTGTGGAGAGTGACATGTTGAGAGTGATGTGTGGTGAGTGACATGTGGAGAGTGACGTGTGGAGAGTGACATGTGGAGAGTGACGTGTGGAGAGTGACGTGTGGAGAGTGACATGTGGAGAGTGACGTGTGGAGAGTGACGTGTGGAGAGTGACATGTGGAGAGTGACATGTGGAGAGTGACGTGTGGAGAGTGACATGTGGAGAGTGACGTGTGGAGAGTGACATGTTGAGAGTGATGTGTGGTGAGTGACATGTGGAGAGTGACGTGTGGAGAGTGACATGTGGAGAGTGACGTGTGGAGAGTGACGTGTGGAGAGTGACATGTGGAGAATGACGTGTGGAGAGTGACGTGTGGAGAGTGACATGTGGAGAGTGACATGTGGAGAGTGACATGTGGAGAGTGACGTGTGGAGAGTGACATGTTGAGAGTGACATGTGGTGAGTGACATGTGGAGAGTGACGCGTGGGAGAGTGACGCGTGGAGAGTGACATGTGGAGAGTGACATGTGGTAGTGTGACGTGTGGAGAGTGACATGTGGAGAGTGACGTGTGGAGAGTGACGTGTGGAGAGTGACGTGTGGAGAGTGACGGGTGGAGGTGATGTGTGGGAGAGTGACATGTGGAGAGTGACATGTGGAGAGTGACGTGTGGAGAGTGACATGTGGAGAGTGATGTGTGGGAGAGTGACGTGTGGAGAGTGACGTGTGGAGAGTTAAGTGTGGAGAGTGACGTGTGGAGAGTGACGTGTGGAGAGTGATGTCTGGTGTGTGACTTATGGGAGAATTGTTAATATATCAGTAATTAGGTTGTCAAGTCA
>JANJGN010000033.1:2151252-2156252 GCA_026770705.1 Isurus oxyrinchus
AGGCTGCGACCCCTGGTTCTAGAACCAGCGCGGAGCCGATGGGCCAAATGGCCTCCTCCTACACGGCAAAGATTCTGCGATGCTGTAAATCCCCTAGAGCAGTTGAACATCAGGCCTTTGAACACTGAACAAGGGCCTTTTAGGCTGGTGGGCGGCGGGGCGGTGGGGGGTGGTGGGGGGGGAGGGGTGGGGGGGTGGGTGGTGGAGCGGAGCGACCCGGAATGTATTTTACCCCAATCCCCAAAAATGGGGGCAGGGGCAATTGTGTCACGTGCTGAAACGTATTTTTCTGAGGAACCAAGGGGCAATAACGTAGCATTAAAAAACCAGGGATAGAGTGATTAACAGGAAAGAGATAAGAATCTATAGGGGACAGGAATGGGAAGCAGAGTGTTTAAGATTTTTTATTTTTCTATGTATATTATATGTACAAAGCTGTTCCAGAGTTTATTTTTGTAGTTTAGAGTCAATATTACAGTAATGGGATTGTCCCGATGTCCGTGGGGTTTTGTTACTGTGACGTTAGGATCCGTTATATTGTCACCGAGTGGGACCCCAACAATATGGAAATTCCTCCAGAGGCAATTTGCCTCCAACAGCCCAGAAGAGGTGACAGACTTTACACTTTCCTCCTGGTGGCTGGGAGGGGAGGGTGAGGCGAGGGAGGGGGGGGGTGGGGGTGGGGGTGCGCTTAGCGTGCGTGAAGAGTGGCATCTTCTTCTGAAGACTGGGTGGAGCTGGGTCCGGTGGCTGAGGCCTGGATGGTGCAGGCTTGTGGGCAAAAGTAACCGTGGCGATGGACTGATGGGCCTCCGGAGCTAAGGGCTCAGAGCCCCTGCTGTGCGTTCAACTTGTGACCGCTCCCGGGCGCCTGCCCTTGGCCCACTGACTCCGCTTTGCGCTTTAGTGAAAAGTAAATACAATTGAAGCCAGGAGCAGGCCCAGTCGTAGAGTTGGTCGGGTGGGGGGGGAGGGGGGGTTGCGGGGAGGGTGAGAGAGGTGGGGGGGGGGTGTTGGGAAGGGGGTGTCACCTCACCCCCCCTTGCCTTGGGAGGGGTTTTGGTGGGGACGCGGGTGTAGAGCACCAGTGGGCAACCTCGGCCAGACAGTGGGCCGTAGTCGCGGCCCTCCTTCCGCTCTGTGGGCCGCAGGATTGAAATCGGGCCTGTGCACCAATCACAACCCCGGGAAGGAGAATCTGGAGGGGGGAGGGGGGGGCGGGGCGATTGAAGCATTGCAGCGCTTTGATTGGACGCAGAGAGAGAGAGAGAGAGAGAGGGGCTGGCTCTCTCTCAGTCAGTGCTGTGTGCAACCAGCACACACCTCACCTTCACAAACCCTTCATGTGCGCATATCACTTTCATACTGCCAGGAGGAAAACAAACCAGGAGGGCGGAACCAGGGGAATGTGGTTACCATGTGAGCAATGGTCAACAAAATGTCTCCGAACCCTGAAGGGCTGCATGTGGCCTGGGAGAAGCAGGTTTCCCACCAGCAGTGTAGAGGGAGCTTTACTCTGTATCTAACCCCGTTCTGCACCTGTCCTGGGAGTGTTTGATGGGGACAGTGTAGAGGGAGCTTTACTCTATATCTAACCCCATGCTGTACCTGTCCTGGGAGTGTTTGATGGGGGACAGTGTAGAGGGAGCCTTACTCTGTATCTAACCCCGTGCTGTACCTGTCCTGGGAGTGTTTGATGGGGACAGTGTAGAGGGAGCTTTACTCTGTATCTAACCCCGTGCTGTACCTGTCCTAGGAGTGTTTGATGGGGACGGTGTAGAGGGAGGCTTTACTCTGTATCTAACCCTGTGCTTTACTTGTCCTGGGAGTGTTTGATGGGGACAGTGTAGAGGGAGCTTTACTCTGTATCTAACCCCGTGCTGTACCTGTCCTGGGAGTGTTTGATGGAGACAGTGTAGAGGGAGCTTTACTCTGTATCTAACCCTGTGCTGTACCTGTCCTGGGAGTGTTTGATGGGGACAGTGTAGAGGGAGCCTTACTCTGTATCTAACCCCGTTCTGCACCTGTCCTGGGAGTGTTTGATGGGGACAGTGTAGAGGGAGATTTACTCTGTATCTAACCCCATGCTGTACCTGTCCTGGGAGTGTTTGATGGGGACAGTGTAGAGGGAGCTTTACTCTGTATCTAACCCCGTGCTGTACCTGTCCTGGGAGTGTTTGATGGGACAGTGTAGAGGGAGCTTTACTCTGTATCTAACCCCGTGCTGTACCTGCCCTGGGAGTATTTGATGGGGACGGTGTAGAGGGAGCTTTACTCTGTATCTAACCCCGTGCTGTACCTGCCCTGGGAGTGTTTGATGGGGACAGTGTAGAGGGAGCTTTACTCTGTATCTAACCCCGTGCTGTACCTGTCCTGGGAGTGTTTGATGAGGTCCATCTTGACAGAGCCAAAAAAGTTGAAAGAATATGTACTTTCTGCTAGATCGGAAGCCTCCTCTTTGGTCCTTTGGTGAGTGTAACATGGCGACCATTTAGGGAGATGGAATGAAGATTAGAGGGAGGCGGGATTGTACTGATGAGCTCATCCTGAGCGAATGGTCCCACGAGCCAATCGCCCAGCAGAGAATGCGTTGCTGCCAAGGAGAGCCATGGGCCAATCAGAAACCATTTTGCCCTTTAAGTCTGCATGGGTAACCCAACAGCCCCCTGTCCCATCCCACCACCCCCCCACCCCCCCACCCCTAGCTGTCTCCAATGCCCCCACCCCTCTGTCTAGACAGTGGGGAGATTACCATGTTGCTAAAATGCTTCACATTTCTGTTGTTACCTGAGTGACAGGCCTGGGCACAAGGACTAAGAGAACATGTTGGACCTCGATTCCTGGACCACTCTACTTACCAATCTTATGACGATCGCCATGTTCCACTGTAATTGTTTGTTATTGTCTAGTGTTCAATTGGATGCTTTGTTGGGCATTATGGGTTTAGAACCTTCTTTTCAAGTTGTGACCATTTACAGTACAGACGAGTAGGAGCTTTGTGGCCCTCGTGCCTCATCTAGTAGTCGCTCCACGGCAAATCACCGGCAACTTTCTGGGGAAGTCGGGTCGGCCTCCTGAATCGGGGTGTTGTCTCCTCAACGCACCTGCGTAGCTCCTTGCCCTCGCCAGACCCAGGGTCAAACGCGGCCCCCCCCCACCCCCACCCCCACCCCCAACCCCCACCTCCCCACCTCCCCCCAGGGATGGAACAGCAAGGGTTCTGCTTCCTGGGGGATCAAAGCGAAATGAGCTCGATTGCAGTGGACGACGGCTGACAATGCTGGGCCTGTCTGGCTGGTCTGGTTGAGATTTACTGGCAGGCTCTGCTCCAGGGCAGTTGACAGCAAGTAAATGTTACTGTGGAGAGAATAACAAAAAGCTTATAGGCAGTGAGCTGTTCGAGAGCCCAGCCAGGGTAATACACAGGGTAGTGTGTGTTACAATGTAGGGGTCATGAATAGGATTTTGACTGAGCACCTTCTGAAAAGTCCCTCTGGTGCCTGAATCTGATTTATTGGTCCTGTTTTTTTCTTGACGTTTTGATTTTCATTAATAAACCCACCCCGACCCCCCCACCCGACCCTCCACTTCACCTCGTTGAGACCAGTGGTGCTGCGGGTTGGGGGTGGGGAGGCAGAAGGAGGGCCGGTGTTGTACCTGGGATCAGGTCAGGTGGGTCAGTGCATTGTACAGAATACAATAGCCAGCTTCACCACGGTCTCTCACTCCTCCAGGCATTCCCAAATGGGAACGACATCGACAACACAGAAGCAGGCCATTCGGCCCATCTGCTGCCTGCTGGTGTTGCTGCTCTACACCAGCCTCCTCCCACCCCCTCTTCACCTCCCCCTATCCCCATATTCTTTGATTCCTTGGTCCCTCATCTGTTTATCCAGCTTCCCCTTAAATGTCTCTACACCATTCACCTGGTCCTTTTGTCCATGGGACCCGTATCCCAATAAAGCCAGAAAGAATAGGAAAGAATTGCAGCTCCCTACAGCAATTTCACTTCAGTCCAGTTCCTGGTTCGGACTGTATAATCTCACCCAGCTCAGCAGTGTGCACTGTGGCAGGCACAAGACAAGGAAGAGACATCGACCTTTGAGACACTCCAACTGATATTGGGGCTTGGCTTCATTAAGATTCATCTCTTTACCTCACTCAGTAAGACAGAGAGGCTGCACCAAATGTCCCACCCCATTCCGCTGCCTGTTTAAACCATTCCTGGGAGTAAGTTACAGGATCGAATCGAATGAAGGCGTTCAGGTGGGTTTTACATAGAAAAACAGATATCCAATTAAGTTAGATTCCAGTCAGTAACTCACTCCCGGGTATCTGTTATTCTATATATAACATACCCAAAACCCTCAATTAAATTCCGGTCTGTAACTCACTCCCGGGTATCTGTTATTCTATATCTAAACCACCCTGAACCCCTCGATTAGATTCCAGTCTGTAACTCACTCCCGGGTATCTGTTATTCTATATATAAACCACCCCGAACCTCTTGATTAGATTCCAGACTGTAACTCACTCCCGGGTATCTGTTATTCTATATATAAACACCTCGAACCCCTCGATTAGATTCCAGCCTGTAACTTGCTCCCGGGTATCTGTTATTGTATATATAAACACCTCAACCCCCTCGATTAGATTCCAGTCTGTAATTCACTCCTGGGTATCTGTTATTCCATATATAAACCCCCCTCCGAACCCCTTGATTAGATTCCAGTCAGTAACTCACTCCCAGGTATTTGTTATTCGATATATATACCTCCTGAATCCCTCAATTAGATTTTAGTCTGTAACTCACTCCCGGGTATCTGTTATGCTATATATAAACACCTCGAACCCCTCGATTAGATTCCAGTCTGTAACTCACTCCCGGGTATCTGTTCTTCTATATATAAACACCTCGAACCCCTTGATTAGATTCCAGTCTGTAACACACTCCCGGGTATCTGTTATTTTATATATATAAACCCCACCGATTCCCTCGA